>CM077227.1:31344273-31694273 GCA_039654775.1 Spinibarbus caldwelli | reverse complement strand
ATCAGAAAACCAACAAAAGTTTAATTCTCACATTTTGTTAATGACAATCTTCACAAATTAACATGACTTTTATGAATTTTTAAGCCTAAATACAATGAGGATGTTAGGTTATAAATGATAAATACCACAGTCTCAAACCTCACCACTAAACTTCAACAACTCCTGTAATCTTTATTTAAAGTCTACAAGTTGGAAAGTTTGAGTTAGGATAGTTTGCAAGAGCATGAGTATGAAAGCAATAAAGATGTCAAAGTGGACTAGTGAGTAGTTTACCTTTTCGGTTTAATGTCCCAGACAACCTCTGTAGTCTCTCATTTAGACAATAGTCAAGACATGTAAAAGCTTTAAACAAACCACGAACGGGGTACACCTGATACATTTTAAATTGTAGAATTAAACGAGAAAACATTTTGAGCTTGTGTTCACCACAGACCTCATTTCAGACATTTAACCAAAATCCAATTCAACTCATGTGACTTCAGATCTATGCAACCAAAAGTGCTAAAGTGCTTGTTTCCACACCCTATAAACTGCATTATGGACCCAAGCAGTCAAGATTTTGCTGGTTAGCATGATCTCATTAACCATTAATGCTAACCAGCCAAATATGATGCTCTAGCTACATATTCTACAGGCAAAAAGCAACTGTCTACATTGGGGGCCATTTAAAAAAAACATGTATTTTGGAAGCATATAGTGTTCTGGGTTCATGTGTCAGTCTAGCAACTGCCATTAACTACCTGATCTCATGATGAAAATGTACCTGTGGGAACTTTTTTGCAAGACGCAAAATACGTACTGATAAGTATATTATCACTGCAGTTTCCAACAGAAATGAACACTAGAGGTGGTAAAACAGCGAGCACTTGTAATCGTTTTCCTACACAGTTTCATGATTACAGCTCTGTATGCCGGTGGCTCAGCCGGCACTCAGCTGGATTTAGGATGCGGAATCCTTGGGTACAAATCCTGTCAAAAACAAGACTCATGATGAAAGATGAGAGATCGAAAAACAAGCTAGAACGGCACGCTTGCGATTGCGTTTTTATGTCACATTCGCTTTTGTTCATACTATCGGGTAGGTTTAGGTGTAGTACAGATGGTACGTTATTTTAATACGCATTAGAATTATAGCGCCACTCAACGGACATTTCAAGTCAGAACTGCGGTGGCACGTACAAAACCAACATCACATAAAACGTACCATATGTAAGGGAGAGCGGGGCACAAAGTAACACTTTTTGACTTTCTCAAATTGTGTAAATCCACATGGGGTTTGGAGTATAATTTTTTTATCCACAGTAATTTCACACTTGTCTAGTACAAATATGCCGCTTTGTTTCATATTTACAGTGAATACGTTTTTCTTTATTTGCCCTCAAGAATTGGAAGTGAAACGTGCCAACATGCCCCGTAGGTGGGGTAATTTGTAACATCTGAGGGGCACGTTGTAACATCACCATATGACAGCTTAAAATGTTATCTGATCTCATGAAAAAAATATACAAGACAAACTAAAATATTTTGTCAATAAAATAAAATAATTTATTTTAAATAAAATAATGGCGTTTTTTAAGAATTAAAAATAATCTGATTTTTGAGTTTGACAATGAACACATTGCAACCAGGCTTGGGACGGCCCACATAAACGAGCCAAAATGCTTTACATGTCTTGAAATAATAATTTCTGAACATTAAACATTGACTGTCAGTCTTTATTCACCTGTTTCTCGTCATTTCTCATTAAAATGTATTAAAGTAAATAGTGTGAATTACATCGCTAATGTCATAGAATAGCACGGCAGGGCACATTGTAACGCAGTGTTACAACAAACCCCATCTGCACAACTGGAATTTAAAACCGGTTACTGTCTTCTGCTAGTTATCAAAGCATTAAAAAATAATCTAAACTGATAAATAACAGATTGGAGATTAAAATAATAGCAGATTTGTCTCATTTTAAATGAGTAATTAAAAACTGAGATGAAAAATTTACTTAAGCCAGATATATAATTTTACAAATTTTACTATGGTAAAATAAATGTTCAGCGATATCTTCAAAAGACTTTTGAATTTTGGCACACTTTTTTCTCTATATAATGTTCATATGGTAACTAGTAAATACTGTAAATTTGGTTATGCTAGCATGTGTGGAAATATTTAAACCACGTGTGTTACAACTAACCCCGCGTTACTTTACTTTATTCACACTGAATATGTCACGAAGTGTACATGGTGGTACATATTTCACGTCTTGCCAAAAAGTTCCCACAGGTACGTTTTCGTCATGAGATCAGGTTGGCCACTGAGTTGAACCAACCCCGATCTCAAAGTGAAATGTAACAAAGGTGGCAATTTTCATATGAATTTATACAATTTTTATTAAAACGTAAGTAAGAAGGTCCACCACTAAACATAACCATTACAAAACATGAAGATCATACAAATTCGCTGAAATTTAAAATGATGAATTTCAATGAAGCTGTGTTAGATAAGCACTACTGTATATCTTTCTCCACTTCTTACAGACCTCCTTTATGCCAAAAGTCAAAAGTCTGGTTACGCAACACCACCCCGACTCCAACCGAAAACGTTCTGCTGCCAGCTTTTCTAGATTAGCCGAGGCATGACTTTATTTTCCTGTCTGAACGGCGGTGCTTACTGAGGGGAGACCGCGGGTGAATTACTGTTCTAGCTCAAAAGTCGACTCCAACGCCAAATGCGATCAGTCAATACCAACCCTAAAGGCAACCGCCCAAAGGACGCTTGTCAGGAAATATCAATTGTTACAAATCACTGGACACCTACTACAGCACGGGGGGTATAAAGTACGCTGGGACGATTCCCTTAGCTAAAGGATTTAATGACTGCCGTGAAACCGTGTTTCAGTAGTGACAAGCACAGATAAAACTTATTCTGGAGCTCGTTGTGTTGCTTTTGTGTGACGGCGATGCGCTTTGAGGTCAGAATCGGAGAGCTTGCTGACCTCGCGCTCTCGGCCGGATCCGCAGCTGGATTTTTTTCTCCTCCTCCTATCACATCTTTTATCATTGCCGGCCAGATGGATGCGACCAGATTGCAACTTTCAGTCTGCTGTGTGAGTTTGTAGAAGGGAAGTAAATAAGTGAGCATTGATATCCTCGGCGAGGTATTATGGCTGGTCACTTATCTCAGTCTCTCATCTGTGCCACTGCGGTTCAGGCAGACGCCAGGGAAACTTTCTCTAGTCATGGACCTCAGTTTGGAGGCATGCTGGAGTTTGGCTTCAGACTTTTATACTTATGTCATAGAATTAAACCTGCCTGTTTGATTTATGTGCCGTGACTTTGCCAAATAAGACTGAGTAAAAATAAAGGTACTTTACTGGCATTGACGGTTCCATGAAGAAACGTTAACATCCATAAAACTTTCACAAAAGGTTCTTTACAGTGGAAAAAGGTTCTTTAAATTATTAATGTTTTTGACACAAAATAAAAAATGGTTCTTTTAAGAACTGATCATTGAAAACCTTATGGAAGCCTTTTTTTTATTTTTCATTTTTTTTTTTTTATAATTATGTAGGATGTTAAATTGTTATAAATTGGGCTTCATGCGGGTTTAATGCACAGCTAGCCATGCATTTATATATATATATATATATATATATATATATATATATATATATATATATATATATATATATATATATATATATATATATAAAAAAAATCGAAACTGCTGAATTGGTTATATTGTTGCAAAATCTCCCAGCTCGATACATAAACTTGGATATATAAATACTCAAGTTTATTTGCGTACTATATCTGCATATCAATTCACATGCGCGTATATACACACTATACATTGCAAAATGTAAACTATATTATCACCCAGCTCTAATCTGCTAAATGCAACGTTAACACTTTAGTTTAGGGACCAATCCTCTATAACTAGTTGCTTATTAGCATGCATATTACTAGCATATTGGCAGTTTATTAGTACTTATAAAGCACATATTAATGCCTCATTCTGGATGACAGTTTTTTAGATCCCTTAATACTACCCCATACCTAAGTTTCACAACTACCTTACTAACTATTAATAAGCAGCAAATTAGTAGTTTGTTGAGGCAAAAGCTGTAATTAATAATTAGTTAATAGTGAGAATTGGTCCTCAAACTAAAGTGTGACCAATGAAACTGTAAGGCAAGAAGATATTAAGATATAGATATATAGTGTTATACAAATAAATATGAGGATGTTCTTGATGGTCCTGGACCAACTTTTCTGTCAAGCGAACGTGCATGTGTTTTGATTTGATTTGTTTTATTTTTGTGCTGTTGATTTTCTCTTCAATACTTTTGGTCCAGGCACCTTCTTTCTTTCCAACTCTGAGAAAATGTTTTTCCAGGATCAACAAAATCACAGTCGCTGAATTTTCAGACGTAATTCACAGTGAAATGAGCCTCTGTGATATCAAATCTGAATGGCATCTATTGAACTTGTTGATTTTGCGTTATTTGTTTCACAGCCATCAACAGTTTAACACCTGCTATTTTTCTTTTATCCAACCAACTTGCAGGTAAAGAACTGTTTGATATGCTTTCTTAATTAGGGTGGGTGGAAATCTCACATGACTCAGTAAAGAGCAGAAACAGCTGGACTCATCGTGTAAACACTTTATCGGTATTTTTGGCAAGCCGTAGTGGTTGGCTTTGGAATGAGACATGAATAATTTTGTTCTCTGATTGCTGACGGCTTAAACAACTAGATGGAATGTTGCAATAAAAAAACTATTGATTGAGTAATATATCATTATTTTGGAGCCCACTCTGTCACCATTCACTTTTTAATGTGCATTATTTTCATGTTAGCTTCAAAAACTTGTGGTGGAACAGTGGCTCATTTTGTCTTAAATTGACTTGGGTTGTGTTCTGAAAATTAATGTATTTTTTATAGATTACACATTTTATATACTGCCTACTATTTTTTTTTTTTTTTAAAGTACACTCTAAAAAGTAATTCATTGGACCTATTGCCACAACTTCAATAAATGCATGGTTTAAGTTAATAATTCAAACTTATTGCCTTAATTAAACCTTTTAAAGTTGCAAACAGTAATATTGATCGTTGCATCAGTTTAATATTGTGTAATTTAAACTGAAATTTCTATACATTGATTTTACGCTATATTTTTGTCACATTACATTCAATATTAATTCTGCAAGAGGCACTTGGTGATTGTGCATTGTATTTAATTAAATATTAGGCCTATGTTAAAATATCAAACTTTTGGTTAAATAAGCTGTTAAAATCATGTCTGGCTCATTTATCACACTGCAAATAGAATCTCATGTCAAGCACATGCAGTATCTGTTGTACACTGCACATGTAGCAAGTCATCCAGGTGTTGCAGGAATATGCAGAATGCAGAAATTGGGGCAGAAGGCCCCTGGTGGCATGTTATTGCTGGTGTTTTTATTATTTGATTTAATAATTATAATTTCTGGAGTTATACTTCCAATTGCATGTCATTCGTTGCATGAATCTTCACTGCATGAAAAATGATATCAGATGTATTTTACATATTCTGCAATCAGTTCAGAGTGGTGAGGTGAGATGACTTTCAGAACACAGTCTGTGTTTGTTTGTTGTTCACAGATGCCGTATCCACACAACCAGGCTAGCAGAAAATCAGACATCTGCCCTGTTTTGAGTGAATGCATGGCTGAAAACACAATACAGGCAGAGATGCTGCATGCTCCAGCGCTGTCATGTCTGATAATGCAACACGGGTTACTAGTGGTAGGTTTTTATGAAGTGTTGACTTGGTTATGTGTGCTAGAGTCTCACTACTGCGGGTGAAGGTAGTGTGATGCAGCTTTACGGTTTTGTTGCTTTTATATCCCATTATATTGCAGATGCAGCTCCACAGCCGAGGGAACGGAAAGCAGTAATCAAACTTGAAGCATGAATAATGAATAAGGTTGTATGTTTTCACTATTTGCCAGTTTTATTTACTCTATTGTTGATTTTGTCATGTTTAGTATCTTCTGGTGTTACTCTGTATGTGGAGTTCATTAGTTTACAGAAAATGTTCACAGAAAGTGTTTAAATGACCTGTTGACGGGAAGTCAGTGTGTGTGGCAACTGTACATTTACTCAGTCTTATTGCAAATTTATGTGTCTACTAGATAGGAAAATCAGTTTCAAAATATTTGAAACATATTTAGAAATTTTATGCTTGCATGTTTGTTTGTTTGTTTGTTTGTTTGTTTTTATTTATTTATTTAGCATGCATGCGTGCATGCCAATGTAGTATACAGTAAATAAGTAAAAACAAAACAAAATCAGTACATTTTATTTCATTGTTGCAAGTTTAAGGTTAGTTTGATGCGTATGGGATGTATTCAAAAATTGTAAAAATTGCAAAAAGAAATTTGGTGAATCTTAATTTTTTAAATATACTTTTTAACAGTAATATTAATTGAGATCCTCTTTTAGTGCTATTAAATATTTATTTATATTTATTTTTTAAATTTCACAAGTGCATTTTAATTAAAGTTGAAAAGTAAAAATATTTAAAAATAAAAAGCCTGTCAATTCAAATGTTATTTAATCTTTGTTTTACTCAAAATTGTTGCAAGATCAGGGTTAATTTTATGCATATAAAATGTGCTAAAAAATGTAAAAATTGTAATGCATTTAATACTCAATTTTTCAATTTTTAATTAATTTTTTTTTTTTAAAGATACTGGCCTTAAATTTAAATATAATAATTTATTCAGAACGGTCTGTTGCAGCATTTGCAGTCAAATTTTGTTGTATATATAGTTTCTTTTTTTTTTTTCAATACATTTAATGCTGTCACTTGAGATTTTGTTTTTGTGCCATTTAAAAAAAAAAAACAACAACAAAAAAAAACCTGCTTAAATGAAGACGAATATGTTGTGTGTATATGTTTCCCAGTGACTGATTTCCATAGCTGTGGTGGTAATGCAAATCAATATTTCATGACTATTTATGTACTTGTTGCATGCATGAGGCAGGATAATGCACAGTCAGGTGGCTATTACCGCAAAATTAACTCCTTGAAGAGGATCCAAGACCCCATCACCAAGGTTTATTTTGAGATAATAATGCCTGACTGTATGTTCTCTTTCTTAAATTATGAATAGCTTGTAGCTTTTCCAGCACTGGTGTGAATGCAGTGAGATGGCAGAAAGTCCTTCGAGACCCACTGGAGCTCCCAAAGACAAAGACAACTCTGAACTCCTCAGGTCTGCGCTGAGCTTTGACTCTAATGCGAAGCCGAGCTGGAGTCGGGAGGGAGCGCAGTACAAAGCAGCGGCACGTCACTGGCTGCAATTTAAAGATGACATATCTCAATGCTAATTGTGGGGATCAAAGCTCAACAGAACTCACTCAGACAAGGAAATCTGAGAGCTGTGATAAACTGCTTTCAATTACTGTGGCACTTCATCTCGAATTTATTTACTCACCCGCATGGATATTTGGCTCTCTGTTCTGGCAATCAAGGCCAAAGAAGCCAAAATAATTGCACATTGTTAATAATCATCAATCTGACGATCCAAAATGGGACCAAAAACAATGTGAATGACACACTTAATCATGTAAACTCATATTGCATGACATTTAGAGCTGATTTTTGTCCTTTCCTTTATAGTATTTTCTTTTTCCTCATTGTCGATTGGTGCTTGTTAGATCGTACAATATCTGACTGATTCAATTGAATCAACACTTAACTGACTTGAGCTGAATAATGACACTATTGTCTTTTTTAGAGATGCTTTACAGCAGAATTTGAACTTGTTTCATATTCAAAGAAGCTCGCATCAGTGATTTTTCCAGTATTTTCCTTTTGTATTATTATGAAGTTGCTTTGAAACCGTCTGTATTATATAAAGCACTATATAAATAAAGGTCACTTGGCTTGATAATATGACCTAAGTGAGATGATAGTTAAAAGAAAAGTGTTTATTCTTCTTGCCTGTACAATATAGACTATTTTAAGATTTGGTCATGGTTTGACAATGTTGCCTGGCCATTTTACATTATATCAATCATTTCATGTTCTGACATCCTCACTGACAAGCAAAATTTAAATTATTAATTTAAATTTTATTTATTTATTTATTCTTTCTTTCTTTTAGTTTTTTTAATAATTTATTGGCATTAGTATGTTTGCAATTTTTTTTCCTGGAAAAGAAATTAAAGTCTGTATGGCTGTGCATTTTGCTCTTGGTTGAAACATTTACAATTTTTACTGTGCATTATGTGTATGTATGTATTTGTTTTTCTATATTTATTATTTTATATATGTGTATTTGTTTTTATTTCTATATTTATTTGTTATACATTTATTAATATATTTATTCATTTTTTTCCACATTATTATTAATATTATTAACATTATTATATTTGCCATTAAACTTGTTAATTTAAATTCTTAAGTAGAAGTAAAAACATTTAAAAAGTAAGAAGTCAGTAAATTCAAACGTTTTTTTTTTTTTTTCATTTTGTCGCAAGGTTAGTCAGGGTTAGTTTGATGCCTGTGTAATGTACTCAATTTATTTACTTATTATTTTTTTGCCTAAATGTATGTCATAAATCACTGTGTTCTTATCGGTTCTTTATTAGATAGTCATCACAAGAAGTCATGCTGCAGGACTGCTGACCAAAATTGTCAGAACTTTTGGACGGTGAGATTCATCGCAAAGGCAGTTAATCAGCTGTCTGTGAGCATGTCACAGTAAGAGTGCCAGTGGAAAAAAAATGTTTTTTTGATTCCTGAAATTTGTCTCAGATGGCAAAATGGAGTGCCCAGTGTGCACCCGGCTTAACTCGGACTTGAGAAGGGAAAAAGGAAGAAATATTAACTCTGAGACCAACAAACTCAGCGTTCTATATGCATTACGGATGAACAGCAGAAGAAAAGAAAGCCGGTCTGCATTGTCCCAGTAAACTGCTGACTCTATCCTGCCCTACATAGGCCTAAATGGTCCAGATTAGTCAGGAATATGAAGTGCAGCTTTAGAGTTATCATTGATACTGTAATGAAAAAGTTTCCCTTCCTGCAGAGATTTGTTTTTTTTCCCTACTCTCACTCCAGTTAATAGAACGAGAGAAAAATAACTAGTCACATTAGGGGTGGGCGGAATCAAAACCATATATAATGTAGTGAGTAATATTATTTTGCATTAATACTATATATGTATACACCATCATTCAAAAGTTTGGGTTTGGTAAGATTTTATGTTTTTTAAAATTCTCTTAAATGCTCTCAAAGGCTGCATTTCTTTGATCAAAAATACAGTAAAAGCAGTAATATTGTGAAATATCATTAAAATGAAAAATAACTTTTCTATTTTAAATATACAGTAGTCAAGATTTGAAGTGGATGAAAACCTTTCATCAAAGTTGTCCTAAAACCAAAACAATACCCATTCTTGTCTTAGGACAACTTTGATGAACTTTTTTGATCCACTTCAAATGTTGACTACTATATTTTAAAATGTAATTTATTCCTTCGATGCAAATCTGAATTTTCGTCATGTGACACACAGCAGCCACAAAAGCACTTATGTTTTATTTATTTTTCCTATTTATTTGAAACATTCCCAAAAACATTAACTATATCATGAAATATCTTGATTCTCACCTTTATAGATTGTTGATAGTGGGTGATGGTCAAAGTAACCCAATAATGTAATCTATTAACTATGCATAAAAACCTGTCTGTTTATGGGTGTCATGCCATAACACATTTTTAATACGACTGACTTTATATTTAATGTGAATTTAACATTGAAAGTTAATGTGAATAAACACATTGCAAGTTAGGCTACTAATCACTTTCATTGTAGCTACAGAAAGAAAGCAAAGAACATTTACATTTATCAAAGAACATTTTCACTGACAGTCTAGTTCAAGCACTCTCAAAAACTCCCATTAAAATAACTGAAGCTGTTTACACTATGAAATTAATGTCTTACAGATTCGTACACACATTTTTGCTTTGTTGTTTCTGACGAGAGAATTTGCCAGAAAGAGGTATTCAGTCAGCGAGTGAGTGAAGAAAACACCGGGATTTTTTTGGTCATTGCATTCATAAGCTCAACAGTATTGTGTGTGATTGGTTATAATGCGCAGTGCTGTAAAAACTAGTCTGTATCTGGCTCAGCGCCAGCCAGTGAATGCAGATTTGAATTTAGCAGCTGATGATATGTTATCGACATTCTAATATATGACATTCTAATCACGCTGGTGTGATTGTATTAAATGTAGAAAATATTAATCGGCTATTTTTGTCTTTTGGAAGCTGCATTCAAAATTCACTTGGCTCAAAAATCTGAGGGGCACGTGCCCCCTCACTTTGAATGGGCATGACGCCTCTGTCTAGCACTGTATAGCAAAATCTAAATTGAGGGATATTTAATTACAGCAAAATCCTTCAGTGCAAGTCAAGTCAAAAGCAGCCTAACACCACATGAGTGTTAATGAGTGTTTCCATGAGAATGAAGGCACTGCGCATTAATTCATTAACTTGCAAGCCTTTATAGAAAAAAGCTAAGTGTTGCTCCATTGGCATGTTCTCAGACTGTCACTGGCACAGATAATGCCGCCTTCACCTGTCAGGACGACTCGATCTGTAAAAGCACAGACTGTGGCCTTTTCTACCCAAACAAATGGTGCATTTATTCGCGTCACATTTACTGCGGGCATGACGGAGAGTAGGAAACCAAGCTCTCTTGTTGTGCTCCCTGTGTGCCTGTCTATAGTTGTTAGTACTGATTGTGAGGGGATTGTGGGATTTTTCCTCTCCCTTGATTTAAAAAAAAAAAAAAGAAAAATCTAAATGTTATTGAGTGTTTTTACTTTGACATTTTGCTAACAGTGCTGAGAGCCCGCTGAGCACCGCAGCGCTGCCTTAGTCCCGCTTAGACAGGCTTTTGACAAACCTGCTGCTTATGTGGCAACCCCTTACAAAAATTATGACAGTGCCATGGCACAGTGATGCCAATACTATGGGACTTTAAAATACTCCATGGTATTTTCATTACAAAGATACCATTGTAGTGGTCTAAAATTAACAGGGCCACCAAAATAAACAAAAACACTCCACAAATTCAACATAAGGGGGCAAATATTGCCCCTGCCCTATTAAATTATTTTTAATCGGCTGTCGCGATTAAAATGAAAAGTGAAAATAAATAAAAAGTGTCAATTTGTGGAAATTCATTTAGGTCTGCACATCAGATTGCTTTTTACGTGTTGTTTTTTGCAACGTTGAGCGTTACAACCATTCGCACACATTTGTTACACTTATGAATGTAGTGGCCAATTGGTCAGCCCTGAAAACGTGCCAGTCAAAGGCACTTAGGTTAGTCGATGTAAGAAAAATACAATGTAAATAAAATTAATTTCGCATCTTAAGTGATTATAACGCAAGTTTTTGCATAACTTGTGCTACACTAACATCATGTTCAAAAAAATAAATAGCGCAGTTCCCGCCGTCCCACGATTTGGAGCATAACAGACGGAGTTACATAAGCTTAACTGCAGTAGTCAGTGTTACACGGTGTTTGGTCTACAATTCTAAACTGAAAGCATCTGCTCTGATCCATACAGCTAGGGTTGCGAGGTCTGCGTGACAAAACTAGATCAATGGTCTGTCAAAAACAGCCCAAAGTAGCGCAATGACCAATGATAATGTCCAATACTGTAATACTGTATTATGTGGTTGTGTACAATGTTCTAAGTTTCCACGATAAAAAAATAAAATTTGATTTGTAATCATGTCCATATTGGCTCATTTACAGCTGCTTCAAATGTGGCTCATCCAATCACAAAGTTAGAGTAGGATGAATTTTTTTTCTAATATTTGAGTCTCTTTTTTTAAACAAAGTATTTTAAGCTGTTTTGCACACTAATGTGTGTAGCGGAATGATAATGACCAAATATCAAAACTCCAAATATGTCATTTCCATACCTAAAACACATATTTTACAGTCACTGTTATGCATATTAATCATAAACACAGCTAAGCCTCCTACCAGTGGCCCTCCTTCACAAAACTTAACATTTAGGGCAGGTTTTCATAGGTAGAATACAAAATATTTCAATACAATCCTTTAACCCACAGGGAAAAATCAACCCGCAGCAACAATTTAAAAGTAGCCCAATTCCATGGACTTGGCAACCCTGCATCCAACACGAGCTGCAGAAGTCATCTTGTAAGTTGTGCTCCCATCACACAGTATGCATGGTTGCAAAATCGGAAGTGAAAGTGAACAGCGAGCTCTCATTAAAAAGCGATTTAAATACCCCGCATTTGATAGCGGCTCCCTGATGCATGAAAATTATATAGATAAATTATATATTCTAATAATATATATTTACAATAGTAATTATAATATAATAAATATTTATAATATAATATTTATAATAAATATAAATTATATATTATAAATTATATACAATTTCAGAATGTTTGCGGGAGGGGGCAGGAGTGGACACAAAAAACGCAGAACATGCATGTTGCGGGAGAGGTTATAATGGTTATAAATTAAGCGGGAGTGGGATGAAAGGCGTCATCGGATGCCCATTTTCCACAAGTTGATGAGATTCTTTAGGGTCTTAACTCTTTCCCCGCCAGCGTTTTTTAAAAAAGTTGCCAGCCACCGACAGCATTTTTGATGATTTTCACCTAAATTTGACGGCCATCAGAATATTTTCTGCTACGAATATAAGAACATAATTATATATCAAAATAAAGAACCAAGCCTCTGCTTTTAAACAAAAAAAAAAAAATCTATTTTATTCTATCTTCATGTGTTAATGTTTTATCACCATTTGAATGCAGATAGGTTTCATCAAAAATACAACATTTTGGACAAAAAACTGAGAAAAATGCATTTTTATCAAAGTAGTGCATTTTCAAGCAAAATACATTCAAATGTCATATTCTTTCACTTGTATATAATTATATGAATAATTGAAATTGCATTCAATAAACAGAACAAACAGACACACACACAAACATATACATACATATGATTATACACACACACACACACATATAGGCTACATACATGCATGTGCATACATATACTGTACACGCACACACGCACACACACACACGCACATACACACACACACACACACACACACACACACACACACACACAGACATATATATAAATATGTATATATATAGATAGATATAGATCTATATATAGATTGCGCCCACACACACACACACCCCTATTCAGATCGATGGGTTATCGGTTACAACTAGAGATGTTTCTGTGTCTGTAAAGGCATCTCTCTCACTGACTACTTCTTCCCGATCAGATTCAAAATGGTCAAAACATGATCTACATACATGATCTATATATGATCTACATTTTCTCTGACGCTTCCATTTATGCCGATCGTCTTCTATTCACACCCTAAAGACCCAGAAGTCTCGTAACTCATTCAGGACATACGCTAGGCCTTTCCTTACCGTAATACACCTAGAACACGGATTGCCGTAAAAACTCGTCAATGGCGGGGAAGCGTTGTCTCTTAATTGACGAGATATCTCGTCAATGGTGGGGAAAGAGTTAATGAAAAGTCTGTAACATACTTTGTTTCTCAATGGTAGTGTAAAACAACACCCTTTTTACCTTGTCAAAAACAACTCTGTTCACAGTGACCCGTTTCGGTACATGTCCCTTTAAATGCCATGGGGTGATGAGCAGTTCTCCATGACTGTTAACTTTAGCCGCATACATCATGGAACTTGCTAACTAGTACATTATTAGAAAAGGTGATTTGCAAAGATTAATACAAAAAAAAAAAAAAAAAAACTTCTGTAGGTGAAGCTGGGTCACGAATGATTCGCCCGAACATAGATGCATTTAGGGAGATCGGGAGCCGCATTGCTTTCAAAAACAAAGGTAATCCTCTGCGTCTTCAGCGGCTCAGATGTCGAGAGTAAATGACGATTGCCATGTTCATTATTACATCCAACAACAAAACACCTAAATCGCTTAGGAGACATTCTTGTCTACACCTGCTCCGGCGTCGAAACAATGGAGGGCTGTTTAAAGCTCACTCATGGTGGGTCTGTGCTAAAACCATAGATATGTATAGGTAGATGCCCCATTCGACCGCTCCAAGCATGTAGACTTGTCCGCCATATTGTAACAGTCAACTTGACGTCATTCACCATAAGCAGACCATTCGAATATTCATTGATTATTATGGTGAATGACGTCAAGTTGACCATTACAATATGGCGGACAGCTTACGTTTAGCGACTCATAGAAACAGTCCATTCCTATCTTCCCATCTGTAGTGTACAGTGCATGTTATGCTTTCAGACTCCTGTTAATCTGGTTGTCAGTCCCGTAACACTGGCTTTAGTCGTGTAAGTAAGTAAGTGTAAAAGAGGCGGTTTAAGAGCGCGGCGTTTTCTCTAATACCCGCCGTGACTAGCAAGCCCTGCATTTTGTCACTCATACTGTGTTCAGTCTCAGCAGGAACATCTGCTTGTGCAGCAGCAGTAATTGTAGAGTTCAGGGCCAGTCGACTGAATGAATTGACAGTGTTGCTATGGCGCCAGAGCCACTGCGCTATACCTGCTGAACGCTCGTCTGATGCTGGTGGTCTTGTGAGATTCGCTCAGCTCCGATGATGTGGAAAACAGGTGGGAGGGAGGGTAAAAAAACACAAGGGGTGAAAAATCTAATCGGCCTGTCGAGTTCCCCGTGAGCCCCAGTCCTGCCTGTGGGCGGCCCGCCGCGCCGTGTGGTAAAGGGCCCTGCGAGGGTCTCCATGGAGATGAGTAATACGATTGTGCCGCCACATATTTGAGAATGAGCCGGCGGTCACGGCCTCTGCTCGCTCACGGCTCAGCGGAGAGGCCTGCTGTTATTCTGTTAGATTTTAGGAGAATGATGAAACTCACACTCACATCTTCAGGACACAGAATAGTGCGACCATGTTCAGCATCTGTACCGTGGTATTCTTTGAGGCACAAAATGATTACTGTGGTACTATAATGGTAGGCCTATCAGTTACAAAAAAATACCATGGTATATGAATTTCAATGCAGATACTTTTTTTGTAAGCGAAATACCATCGTACAGAAATGCATGTACCATTGTGTTTACATAGTAGCCTAATCAAGTTGCCACTTAAAAAAAAAAGTAACTACAAAGTTTTTGGACATTTACCATAATATGGTATTTTTGAAAGGCTTTATATATTAAATACCATGGCATATGGCCATGGTGCAGTAAAGGTAATACTCTTGTACTTTCACATATACAGTAAAAAACCATGTTATGTGAATTTCAGTACCATTGTATTTATATAATTTCACTAAATGTACCATGTTATACTTGGAAATACTTTGGTGTACCATGCAAATACTATAGTGACTGAATTTCAGTGCCCTTGTATTTATCAAAAAAAAACATAGTACCATCACTGCACAATGGTACGAGCAGTATTTTTATTACAGTATTTTATTACAGTATTTTAAGTAATACCATAATACTAAGATATATATAAGATACCATGGTAATGAAAGTTTTGTGTTGTCACTTTTTTTTATATCGTGGTATATGATAAAAAGTACTCTGACAGTACCATGGTGCAGTAAAGGTAATACCATGGTACTTAAACAGGTTAAGAGGCATGGTATGTGAATTACTTAATAAAATCACTTAATAAAAAGTACCATGGAACCACCTTGGAGTACCATGCGAATAGCAATACCCTGGTATATATCAATGTACCATAGTATTTCCATCTGATATCAACACTGTATTATGGTACAATTCACAGTATATTACTGAGATATACCATGGTACTGAAATTTATATACCATGGTACTTACATGGTAAGTTACATTTACAATAAAGTACTGTAGTCCTATGTTTTTTGGACCTTTATGTTAGTACCATAGTATTTTTATACGATCTCTTATGTACATGTAAACACCATAGCATATACATTTCTGTAGCATGGTATGTTTTAAACTACCATAATATTACCATGGTACAACCACAGTATTTTTATAAGGGTAATGCCACAGTACTCTGAGAGATGAACATTAGTCTAATATTTTTAAGCGTTACTACTTACTACTCATTTCAGATGGTTCAGAGAACAATCAGAAGTAATGTTCCTATAATGTTTGCAAAATGCTAATTGAGCATTGCATTAATTACTTTTCTAACATTCACATAACCAAGAAAAAAAAATCGCTTTTAAAACATTTAAAAAAAAAACCCAATGTTTTGAATGTTCTGAGAACATTCAAAAATAACACTTTCAGAATTATTGGGAATGTTAGCAAAACTGTTTCTGGGTTAGCTGGAGTACTATGGTTTTTTGGAAGTGTCTGAAGTACAGTTCTAGCATATATGAATTTCAGTCACATGGTATATTTCAAGGTACCATAGTATTACCATTTAATACCATATTTTATTCTAAAGGTCGAATACCATGGTACTACACTCACAAAAAGTATTGTGACACTACCATGGAGCAGTACTGATGATACCATGGTACTTTAATATCACTGGATGGCAGTGCCATGGTATTTACATCACTTAACAAAAAGTACCTTGGTATTCTTGGAGCTACTTTGGAGTACCATGCACAAGCAATGGTACATATCAAAGTACCAGTGTTACAATCTGATAGCATCATTGTACCATGGTATGACCGCAGTACTTTTGCTAAGGAATGTATCTCCATTACTTTTGCTCGTACAGCGTGTTAGGGCTCAAACAAATCCTTTCTTTCCTCCCTGCCAGCGCTGTGGTCCAGACAGATTCCCCGTGTCTGTTTTCCCAGTAAATACCAGAGAAAGTAAGAAAAGGAAGGTTATTGGGTTCTTTGTGCTTTAGCACCCTCTTGGCAATCTCGCGCTGAATGCCCTGCCCAAGGGTACAAAAGCGCTGTCCACTATCTGGGGATTGAATTGGCATTCTGCCACTCGCCCCCATCCCGCCCCCGTCGCCACCTGGGAACGAAGCGCTGAATCCTGTAGCTTCTGCATAAAATTGATTGAACTATATTGTGATTTATTTCGCCCACTGAAATTACCGGCTTGCTCCCTTGTTTCCATAATTAATATGCAGCCCGGGCTTTAATCTGATGTTATTATTTATCTTGAAGCTCCTTTAGTAAAATTATTAGCCCACTGATTTACTTTAAGCCACGGTTTAGATCATCTGATTATACCTGTTATTTTTGCATCCATACTGCCATGCGGAACACATAATTGTGCTGAACGTTGTCGCTCATACATAAGGCCGCTAACAGATATAAGACGTTTTCATTGCAGGCAGAGGCTTTTTTTTTTCTTGAGGAGGTAGTGAGAAAGAGTTTAGATTAGAAAACAATAAATATGAGGTCATTCAGTAGCATATATGGTGTCTCTTTGGCCTCTCCTGAGCTTGTTGTGGACATTCACGTCACTGTGATTGCCGTGTGATTACCATCAACACGATAATGCCCGCCTCTTATGTTCTCTTTATAACTATGATTGGCTGATTACACCACAATTGCGATAATGTCCGCTTCTGTGTTCGCAAATGGTCTGCAGATCAGGTCAAATTTGCGGAAATGGGTGAACTAATTATATGTAAACAACTCACATGCTTGGATCACTTTAGGCCATGTCTGAATGATGTTATTTTGAAGATTGTTAGTAACCAAAGGTAATAGTAAAGGTAATAGTACTCATATTAGGTACTCATATGTATATATATATACTGCCCTCCAAAAGTTTGGAAACGCCCTAGAAAAGTGGGGTTTTGGACAATATTGGTATGAATCCTTTTTAATTTGTGATAATTTTGCACTGATAAGGGACAAAACAAACTACAAAAACATTTTATTATATAAACAGTTTATACATAGAAAATACTAAATTTTTTGATTCATCAAAATATCCACCATTAGCAGCTATTACAGCTCATTCATAAAACAGGTTCATTGTATTCTAAACTTAATTGGCAATCAATTGTTGAAGCTATTAAGGTGTGCTGACCCAAAAATCTTTTAAAAACCTGGGCCAAGTTTAAACCAGTAACCAGGCATCACAGCTGGCAAAGGGGCATGTCTGACTTTGACATGTATGTATTGCCATTATTTTGTAATCAAAATGAAAATTATTATTACTGGTCTTCAATGATAATGTCAAGTTACTTTAATGTACTGTATTTGCACCAAAAAATGATAAGGATTTATGCTGATATCATCGAAAAACCACACTTTGCCAGGGGTGTTTCCAAACTTTTGGAGGGCAGTGTGTGTGTGTGTGTGTGTGTGTGTGTGTGTGTGTGTGTGTGTATATATATATATATATATATATATATATATATATATATATATAAAAATTTAGACATTACGTCTCACAATTTTACAAGCTTCTATGAGCAATATTTTTTACATTTACATTTAAATATATTATATTATTTATATTTTACATTTAAATATTATTTATATGATATACATTTTATATATTAATTGTAATAATTTTAATTTGTAAATGTATTATTTTTTATTCATCTTAATTTATTTGTATGGTTGAAAGTACTATTGAAATTAACTAAAATTATTAATTGTTTTAAATGAATTTTTGTTGTTAACTAATGTAGTTAGCTAATGTTAACAAATGGAACCTTACTGTACAGAGTTACCACATACAGGTGCATCTCAATAAATTAGAATGTCGTGGAAAAGTTCATTTCAGTAATTCAACTCAAATTGTGAAACTCGTGAATTGAATTGAATTGAATTGGTGGGTTTTTGTTAAATGTGAGCCAAAATCATCACAATTAAAAGAACCAAAGACTTAAACTACTTCAGTCTGTGTGCATTGAATTTATTTAATACACGAGTTTCACAATTTGAGTTGAATTACTGAAATTAACTTTTCCACGACATTCCAATTTATTGAGATGCACCTGTAAATATTAAAGTATTGGTTGATAGTATTGATAGTGTGAGCCAAATGGTTTTCCATGAACCTTTAGCTCGGATACCGTTTAACATCAAATGGAGCTGGAACATGAATTTACTTTGGACTAAAACATCCAAACGGACTTCGGCTCTGGTCCAGGGCATCAGTAAAGTTCAAATGTGCTCCTGCAGTCTATATTCTCAGTGTGGATAGACCATTAGGCAGACAAATGCTCACACTGAAGCGCTCTCTGAAGCAACAGCTTTCCTTCTGGACTGGAGTTCTGTCACAGTGGCTGCACACAGGTAAATTACAGTAGTCCAGCTGATACCTCACTAATGCCAGCAGCCCAGGGGAGCGCAGCGCCCTCCTCTTAATTACCTTGCTTTAAGTACGCATTTCACATGCCCCCCAGACATGTGATCACAGCTGCAATTCCAGTGACAGTCCTTTGCGTTAGGGATTGGAAGGAATATAATGATTCTGGTTCCGGTTTCACTTAATGATTCTTTTTGTGATTAAGGATGCAAGGACATTGGAATATAAAGATCCATTGTTTGTTTATTGTCTTCATATTTGTGCATTGCCCAGTTTTTCTTTATCATCATAGCAGATTTAAAACTCAGCTGTAACTACTTGCTTAATTTACAGAATGATTATTTTATTTTATTCTGTTTTATTTCAAATACAAAAACATTTCTTGAACATTGTCACAGCTTAATTGTATTGAAAGCAATTAATTTATAAAAAATTAAAAATGGAAGTCTACTTCAGAATTTAATTTTAATTTAATTCAATTTAATTTAATTTTTTTGGGCCATAACCAATATGCATGTAAGTCTGATATGTAGGTTTTTTTTTTCTTTGTTTCCATCCATTTTTAAAGTTGGGAAGTACGAAATTTCTTTCTTTCTTTCTTTCTTGTTTGTTTGTTTGTTTGTTTGCTTGCTTGCTTGCTTGCTTGCTTGCTTGTTATAAATTTAAATGTGGTTATATTCTTTGTTCTATACCAGGGAAAACAAACTATCCATAACCAATATTTGGTGAAAAAATGTAATATTGCAGTTATATTTTTAAAACTGTGAGTGGTGACACACTTGGGTTTACGACCTGAATCTTATTAAAACTATTCCATTTTAATTCCATTTTCTAATTTTAAGTTCATACAACAACAACAACAACAACAAAAAAGCCCAATTAAAAGGTACACGCAGTATTTTTGTCACACTGACTGCTGGAGTTGGAGTTTTTGTATTTTTATGGGGATTAATCTATGAACATATTTTTAAAATTACTATTCTTTGGCTAAAGTTTTTTTAATAAGGGTATGTGAAAATGTGTGGATTGCACTTTCAATTGTGTTGAAAAGTATAGAGTTGTTTAACGCTTCTGAATGGCAAGCAAAAATTCCTGACTCCCGATGACCACACTTCTGTTTGTGGTCGTATAGGAGAAGAATGGAAGCCATTTGTGGTTGATGAATCTGTATATGGACTGATATGGAGAATTTCAGGGAGGTCAGACTGTAATTACTGCAGGGCAGATGGGCCGTAGTGTGTGACACACTTATCTGTCTGCTGAGAGGGCTGGAGGACGCGGTGATGAGAGCTGATAGCTGCTTCTGGATTGATCGAGGCTGCTGTCAGCTCGACTGTAAGTTCAGGTTAACACAGAACGAGGTCCATTCCTCCAGGACACACGCCTGCAGATGCATTTCAACAGGTGACGGAGGCAATCAGCCAGTTAGTTGGATGACCTTCTGCTGATGACTCAATAATAGTGTAGTTACGTTCTGATTCAAGGATCCCTACATAGTGTTTTCAGCTCCCTAAACACTCAGTGGGAACAATCTAGTATTGCTTGTTTTGAACACCTGCAACATTACCGAACAGAGACTGCATTTGTGGCACATACTGTAGAACAGGGCTATTGAGTATGATGACAATGTAATTTGTAAATTAATGTTATTGTCATGAGTCAGATCTCTGTGGCTCTCTCCGCTGGCCAAAGAGCTCCAGCAAAGAAAAGAGACAGAGCAACAGTTGCAATCTTCTTTTATCCCTTCCTTGACCATGTGACTAAAACCCAATGTGAAACATTCAAACTGACCAATCAGCAGATTACAGCTTCACCCAATGGGCAAAAGGTGTGACAGACCCCCGATGTATACACATGTTGGCCTACAGGCCTTGATCGATATCAGCACTTCTGTGCCTTCAGGAATGCCAAATGGCCCTTTTGCTACTCAATATACAGGTGCATCTCAATCAATTAGAATGTCGTGGAAAAGTTCATTTATTTCAGTAATTCAACTCAAATTGTGAAACTCGTGTATGAAATAAATTCAATGCACACAGACTGAAGTAGTTTAAGTCTTTGGTTCTTTTAATTGTGATGATTTTGACTCACATTTAACAAAAACACACCAATTCACTATCTCAACAAATTAGAATACTTCATAAGACCAAGAAAAAAACATTTTTAGTGAATTGTTGGCCTTCTGGAAAGTATGTTCATTTACTGTATATGTACTCAATACTTGGTAGGGGCTCCTTTTGCTTTAATTACTGCCTCAATTCAGCGTGGCATGTAGGTGATCAGTTTGTGGCACTGCTGAGGTGGTATGGAAGCCCAGGTTTCTTTGACAGTGGCCTTCAGCTCATCTGCATTTTTTCGTCTCTTGTTTCTCATTTTCCTCTTGACAATACCCCATAAATTCTCTATGGGGTTCAGGTCTGGTGAGTTTGCTGGCCAGTCAAGCACACCAACACCATGGTCATTTAACCAACTTTTGGTGCTTTTGGCAGTGTGGGCAGGTGCCAAATCCTGCTGGAAAATGAAATCAGCATCTTTAAAAAGCTGGTCAGCAGAAGGAAGCACTCCAAAATTTCTTGGTAAACGGGTGCAGTGACTTTGGTTTTCAAAAAACACAATGGACCAACACCAGGAGACGACATTGCACCCCAAATCATCACAGATTGTGGAAACTTAACACTGGACTTCAAGCAACTTGGGCTATGAGCTTCTCCACCCTTCCTCCAGACTCTAGGACCTTGGTTTCCAAATGAAATACAAAACTTGCTCTCATCTGAAAAGAGGACTTTGGACCACTGGGCAACAGTCCAGTTCTTCTTCTCCTTAACCCAGGTAAGACGCACAAGAGGAATACGACAACTGTAGCCAAATTCCTTGACACGTCTGTGTGTGGTGGCTCTTGATGCCTTGACCCCAGCCTCAGTCCATTCCTTGTGAAGTTCACCCAAATTCTTGAATCGATTTTACTTGACAATCCTCATAAGGCTGCGGTTCTCTCGGTTGTTTGTGCATCTTTTTCTTCCACACTTTTTCCTTCCACTCAACTTTCTGTTAACATGCTTGGATACAGCACTCTGTGAACAGCCAGCTTCTTTGGCAATGAATGTTTGTGGCTTACCCTCCTTGTGAAGTGTGTCAATGATTGTCTTCTGGACAACTGTCAGATCAGCAGTCTTCCCCATGATTGTGTAGCCTAGTGAACCAAACTGAGAGACCATTTTGAAGGCTCAGGAAACCTTTGCAGGTATTTTGAGTTGATTAGCTGATTGGCATGTCACCATATTCTAATTTGTTGAGATAGTGAATTGGTGGGTTTTTGTTAAATGTGAGCCAAAATCATCACAATTAAAAGAACCAAAGACTTAAACTACTTCAGTCTGTGTGCATTGAATTTATTTAAAAAACGAGTTTCACAATTTGAGCTGAATACTGAAATAAATGAACTTTCTAATTCTAAATTATTGAGATGCACCTGTATGTTTGGGACAGGAAAGCAGAAGATGTGATTATTTTTAACCTTACAACTGTATACATATTTTACATTTTTAAAGTATTTAAATGCATAGACTTTTTTTTGTAATGTAATTCATCATACTGAATTTGGTGCATGCATGAATGTTGTGGTGCTAAATATGGAAATAGATATGAAAATAAACTTAATAAATATTAATACATTGTTTATTAAATGGATCTTAATTATTAATATCATTTATATTGACAATTAAATATTTAAATGTATAAACAAGTTTTGTAATGATGTAATTCATCATAATTTGGCAGTACATGACCTTTTGTTTAATACAAAAGTTATTTTTGTTCTTTTTTATTAATAAATTGATCCTTTAATAATTATATTGACAATTATTAAACAATTATTTAATGTGCACATAATAATACATTTTAAAAATATAATTATTGAAATGCATAATCATAATATTATTACTTGAAACCCCTAAATTTGGTAATGCGTATCTATTGTTGTCTTTAATATAAAAATAGATGTGAATTGGTTAATTTACAGCATATACTGTATGTGTCTGCTATTTGTCTTATGTTGTTAGGTGGTGTGTAATGGCTGATGGGCAAATTTCCCTGCCCACTTCCTGTGAAATTGTTTGATGTACACTTCATCACTATGCACTACTGAATATCCTGTGAAGTCCACTCTGCAGGTCAGGTCACTATCAGAGAAGCTTGTGTTTCTATTTTGAGGATGGCTATGACTGTTCATTGAGGTAAAATCTACCATTTTTTCCTCTAACTGCACCAAACAGAACTGCTAATGCATCTATTATTTTTAAGTTTACCAGGTTTCCCAAACACTTGGACAATTGGTGGCAAAAACTGGTATCTGGTTGGACAAACAGGTAGTCAGAATTGGTTGAGCCATATCACACTGCAAATCCATTATACTATCTCCATTATACTAGAAGAAATCTTAATATGAAAAACATGGCACACTTTTACGTGTAATAATATACTGTAAAGAAAATGCTCTTCAGTGAGAGAAATGGTAACCTTGATCTTGTGCCCTAGCGAGATCTAATATTTGAGCGTTTATCTCCAGAGTCTTATTAGCAGAGGTGCTGGCGGCCTCCATAGTCATCACATGCTATACTGTCTTGGGGTCATTGGGGGGTGGGGAAATTGAGGTCATAATTATCCTTAATAAAAGGTTAACTGACCTGTCATGGACGTTGAGAAGGTTGTGCGCAATGGTGCTTTTAACAGCAGCGCTGATCGTCCTATTTCGCACTACTCTACCGTAGATGGTCCGATCCATCGCTCGCCTCAAAGAGCCATTTCATCTGAAACGCTTCAGACACTTCAGCTATTTATAAACAAGAGAGCATTCTGAGCTCGTCCATCTCTCTCTCTCTGTTGTTTAAAGTCAAGGGCGACGGATAGAAACAAATTTAGAAACCTAGTGTACGTTTATCTTACAGTTTGCCATTTCGATTTACGTCAAGTCCATCTCGAAACGGAAGCTCTGTGAACAATGGAAGCTTTAAATGAAACTTCAAAATTAGCTTTCTTCAAGGAATCTAGGGAGGCTTGAGCAAAAATAGGCGAGTGACTGAAAATGAAAGAGCCGAGAGTCAGTGGAAGATGAAATGTCAGAAAGCACCTTTTTGTCTGAAGATTGAAAGTTGGTCTCAACAACCTGTGGCCGTGACTTGCGACCAGTGAGTCGAGTTGATGACAGAATCATCCCCTGGTGTTTTTTTCTGCTTGTTTTTTTTTGGAGGATTTCAACGGAATCGCAGCCCCGCTGTCCATCTGTGTGGAGTATTATAACTTTGGCTTTTATTGGTGCCGTATTACGACTGCGACTGCAATAAAGATTTGTCAATAGCGGTATGATCCTGCTCTCGGCGTGCGGTTTTTAGTTCACGCGGGTCTTTATAAGAAAGATGATGACGAGCATGGAGTCTCCGTAATTACCGACTAATTGGTGCTAATTATATAACGAACAACTATTTGGCAATTACAGCACAATGGAAGCCATTTAACCTGCATTCACACAGGGTTAAATGGGCTTGGCGGGTTTCGGCGGTACAGCTGTCTGTCACAACGGTCGCTTGATCCCGGTGGGATGTCGTTGTGGAGGAGCGATGTTGGATTTTAGGAGGGTCAGATTTGTTGTTAGTGTTCTTTGGTGGCTGAATTGCCAAACAAACCATTCGTTCTTCAAGCCAACGCAAAAACGAGAAAGAATGATTCAGCGGTGCTAACTAAATCACCATCTTCAGAGTCAATAGTCACTGGAAAACTTGAATGAATAGTTGTCCCGCGTCATTCGGCGGCCCTGAGGTCTGTAGTTATTAGATACTGTCTTCACAGTTGAGTAGGCCTACTTCTGGTCTTTTGATGAATTATAAAAGCCGATAGCGCTCTGAATGGATGACCAGTGAAAACCAAACATATGCTTCTTTTCTTGAGGTGCGAGCCTTGACCGTTCAATTTCCATCACATTTACAGTGCAACTTTTAATGCCTGAGGGCGCGAAGCACTTGACTCTAGAACATTTGATTTTAACGAGGAAAAATGGATTTGAACAGATCATTATAAATGAGTCTAAAATCAACTGTAGCATGGCAAAGAAAGGCTTAAGGGATTAGTCCGGTCTTAAAATGTGTTTCTGGTGCCAGTTTTTGCTGCAAGAGTTTTTCCTCCTAATTACTGTGGCCCATCAAGTTATATATCTTTCTAACAAAGGAAAGTCTGCTCTTTTCCGATACGGCTCATACCTGGTATGTTTATCGTTTGTTTTGAACCCGATACGCTTTCATTTTTCAAACGTGCTATTTCTATACTGTCCCAGCAAATCAAATGGTTGTGCATCTACTCGCATTCATACACAAAACAGCCCTTGCGAACCCTTGAACCTGAATTTAACAAGCTAGAGTGGTCTTTGTCTGTTAAAGACAATACAATATACAACGACTGCATATAAATCAGACTCTTGTTTTAGGTCGCTAATTGGACCCCAAATCCAGACACCTGTCTTGGCTGAATGATTAACTGCGGTGCAGGATATTGTATTGTACAGGAGGGATTGAGTCAAGCATTTAGTCAATATTGAAGTTGCGCTTCAATTTTTGGAAGCAAATTAGAGTGTTTATCTACTAATTTCAATTATTTCTTTGCTAAGATTTTTAATGTTTTTGAAGGACGTCTCTTATGCTCACCAAGGCTGCATTTATTTATTTGATCAATAGTACAGTAAAAACAGTAATACCGTGTGCAAGGGCGTAGGTTTGCTTTTGACATTGGTGGGGACATAAAAGCAGACCCCCCCCCCAATGGAAAATAACCACCCAATCAATTCATAAGAAGAGGTTTTTTATGTTAGTATGTTTAACAGACAATAATTACACAACTTGGAATTTGTGAACCAAGCAGCATCAGAGCGCTGGCGTCTTAATCATGCATCACTTCATTTTTATAATAATCGAATTGGACCCAGGATGATTCTGAAAGAAAACTCTACCGTTGCTGTAGTAACGAACACAACTTAAAAAAGTTAAAGTTAAAGACTGTCCGCGCCGTGGCGACTCAGGACGCTGTTCCAAATTCTGATGCGCCACAGAGCGCCACTCACAGATTACCATAAAATCACATTATATTTGTCCCAAATTATTGTTAATGTACATAATGACTTTATCCTAGGCTGGAAGATTGTGTATCGTGTATCTTTCAGTACAGCTTTTGTCTTTCTGTTTGTATGCTTTTTATAGAGAGCTAATAGCCATAGATTGCGCTTTCTCTTTCCCTTTGTTTTGTCAAACACTATACTTCAAACTCATCGACGCAACTTTGTTAATTTCTGAAGTGAACTTTTATATTAACTGTTTTGGACTGCTGTCTTGAACTGGGTGCCATACCTGGGAGTTATTCTAAACGCGGCGCTGCGCTTCGACTACCTTGCGTTCTTACTCAGTCAATGTATTTGTCCTTGAAAGCGCGCAGTTTTCTAACGTATTTACTTTAACTTCTTAGGTAATATCAATTGTATGACGTTTCAGATGCATCCGAAATTACAAAAACATATACATATTTTTAATTGTTTGATAAAATCAATTTATCAAACAACCTCCACCTACCTAATTCTACGCCCCTGATACGTGAAATATTATTGCTGTTTACTCTGTGTCTGCGTGTGTATAATAATAATAATAATAATAATAATAATAATAATAATAATAATGTTGTTGTTTTTGTTGTTATTAAAACATGGTTGTTAGTTGAATTGTCTTCATTTGTGCTTTTATTTAGCAGCTTTTTTTCAGAAGGCACAAGACTTTCATTGAAGGAGGGATCCAAATCTGGCCAGAATACAGACATGTATCTTTTGAGTTCAGCAGGTAAGTATTTCCCGAGCAACCTCCCACAACATCCCAGCATTGCGTTTTTCTCCATAAGATGTAAAAATCTTGTTGCTATTCCATTCTTTCAGTCTGCAATGTCAAGCAAAGGCAAGCATGCAGGCCAAACGGCCAAATGAGCTGATCAAATTCATGAGAATCCGAGCCTCCTGGTGAGAGAAAAAACTGGTTAGGGCTTTGATAGTAATATTGTACGGATTATACTGCTGTTGTGCCCTTGAGCAAAGCACTTAACCTGAGACTGCTCCGTAAATACCTAGCAGTAAAATCTGTGGAGAATATGTAATACCTCCCCTCAAAATCCAGCGAAGACTAATAAAATTAACTGCAAAGCAAAGATGTGGTGGGAAATGTGTAGACGGATGATTTCCCTTGTTTGTTCTGCCAGTCTGTTATTCTCTTTACCACCTTGGCAAGTGAAAGAGCACTTACAAAAAGAGTCTTGCGTCTCTGAAATATAATCTCTATAAAACGGGACGCATCTACTAAAAATGCAGCAGCGAGTATCCTATGGGAGCAGAGACTTGCTTTTGGCTCGGATTCAAAACCTTGTGAGCTGCCTTACTGTCTGCTGACTACATAGGCAGCTGGCTTGTAAGGCAGCACAAACATAAGTGACTGATTTGGAGCGCTAGGTGTCAACCAGACTCAAAACAGATTTAAGCTGATTTTGGAGTTGGCATTTTGCTTAGCTAACAACACAATAATGCGGTGTTTCGTTCTACTCCTGTGGATCAGTATAAGCAAGAATTGTTAAAATCATATATAAAATCATATGATTTTTAAAACAATTTTCATTTACTTATTTAATTTTGATAAAAAAAATTCTACCATGATAATTTTATCAGTATCCAGGTTTTTTTTTAATGACTATTAAAAGCATGCAGTAGATTTATTTTTTCTTTATTATTACATTAGATTTTTTTTATAGTATTATAGTTGTTTTTTAAATTCAATACACATTATTTATTATTACATATACTATTTTATTTGTTTTTATTTAATAATTGTTTCTACCATATCAGTTTCATCAGTGCCCATGTTTTTGTGTGACTCTTGGTGGATTTATATTTTCTCATTCTCTGTTATATTATTATACATTTTTTAAATTTACATTCATTTTTTGTTTATATATGGCGGCGCTTTGAATACACCCGGCATCCTACGTTTTCCTCATCTACTTTGTACTTTGTGATCAACAAACAAACAAAAATTAGGGCTGCAAGATAAATCGCATGTGATTGTCATGCACATCTCGTCAGTAAAGCCGGATCTCGATCACGTGCTTTCAGATGGAGCAGCATTCAGAGCCGTAGGTCATTGACAAGCTACGCAATATCGCGTTCATAATCGCAGATGAGTCGCATTTGATTATGAACGCGATATCACATAGTTTGTCAGTGTAAGTGTTTTTATTAATGCCATTAATATTTTTGTTAATACAGCGTATAGGACTAGTCAACTAAATGAATATAACATGGCAAAGACGAATGCAGTTTTGGAAGTTGAATAAGGGAAATGTCATTTTGGAATGTCTGTGGTCTAATGTGATATTGTTGTTCAAGTTCTTGTTCATGATGAAATTTGCTTTTATCGTTGTAGTTAATTTAAAGCATTAACAAGATAACCTGTTGAATTAATTTTAGGAGCGATGACTAATTGAATGTATTTTTAGTCAAGTGCCTGTATATAAGATTAGTAGCCTATTGACCAAGTTCAGGTCAGAGGACTGGAATGGCCATAGCAGAAACTTAGTTTTGTGCTCAGTGACCCATTTTTGTGTCGTTTTTGAGGTTTGTGTTTGGATTATTATATGGTTGGAAGATCCGAACATGGCCCATTATAAGATTTCTAACAGAGTCAGTCACTTATTGATCTTTTTATCTATTGGTATTTGATAGAATCCATGATGCCATGCGTCTAAACAAGATGTCCAGGACCGCCTGCAGAAAAATAGGCCCACAACTTCAAAAATACAGCAGTATATTTAATTGTACACATGGGGTACTTTTTATCCCTGTGTTCACCAAACCCATCTTGAGTGTTTGCTGCTGTTTAGTTTCATCTGACCACAGAAGCCAGTCCCATTTGAAGTTCCAGTCGTGTCTGATAACTCAATATGCTGGAGTTTGTTTTTGGATGAGCGAGGAGAATTTTTCTTGAATTTTTTTTAAGGTTTTCTGACCCCAAGACTCAACTATTTTCTGCAATTCTCCAGCTGTGGTCCTTGGAGAGTCTTTAGCCACTCAAACTCTCCTTCTCACCATGCATTAGGATGATATAGACACACATCCTCTTCCAGGCAGTTTTGTAACATTTTATGTTGATTGGAAATTCTTAATTATTGCCCTGATGGTGGAAATGGGAATTTTCAGTGTTCTAGCTCTTTTCTTATAGCCACTTCACTAATTTGTGAAGCTCAATTATCTTTTTGCCCCCCCCCATTTTAAATTCTTATTATTAAGGTTAGATTTTTGTGATTTTTTTTAAAATAAAAGATCAAAAGGATTAACAATGCAGATTCATTTTCATGGCCTTCTTTGATCATATTTACCAAGGGTGCTGATATTTTTGGCCATGACTGTATACAGCTGATCATAATTCTCTAGTCGAGAATTTTGTAAAACCATAACCTCTCCCCTCACAAACTGTAAAATATTCATGGTGAGACTGCAGCAAAGTCAATGAGTGTTCAATCAGTGCGTTCCCCTCAGCCGAGCCCCCAGTGTGCCGGCCTGTGATTTATTGCTGAATTAACACACTGAAGTCTTCCATTTCTCTGTATTGCTTTCATGCTCTAGGGTGGCACATCAGCTGAACGCTCGTGTTTAGATGACCAGGGCCACCGGGCTCCTCTCAGGGGGAACATCACACCAGCTTTGAGAAGATAATCGTGTTGAACACTTGTTGTGGTGATTATGATTATGGTGTGCTGTTATTTTTATGCTGCAATCTAAACTTTATGCACTAGCATTACAATTGCAAAAAAAAGAGTCAGGTTTCCTGAACACTCTCCCCATCTACTATTGGTTGGCTGCTCTGCCCCAAATTAGTTAAACCAGAAGCTGCTGTCAAACCCAATGGGGCAAGAATTGGATGGTGACCCCTATATGCCACAACTACACCATCTCTGTAAAGAAAAATGAATTTTTTCAAATTGGCGACTATTCAAAAGTAGTTGTATATTCTGATGAATACCATTTGCATGTAAATTGATTATATTATATGTGACCCTGGACCACAAAAACAGTCTTAAGTCGCACGGGTATATATGTAGTAATAGCCAAAAATATATTGTATGCGTCAAAATGATAATTTTTTCTTTTAAGTCAAAAAATCATTAGAATATTAAGTAAAGATCATGTTCAATGAAAATATTTTGTAAATTTCCTACCGTAAATATATAAAAACTTAATTTTTCATTAGTAATATGCATTTCTAAGAACTTTATTTGGACAACTTTAAAGGCGATTTTCTCAGTATTTTGATTTTTTTTTTTTGCACCCTCAGATTCCAGATGTTCAAATAGTTGTATCTCAGCCAAATATCCTATCATAACAAACCATACATCAATGGAAAGCTTATTTATTCAGCTTTCAGATGATGTATAAATCTCAATTTAAAAAAAAAATTACCCTTATGACTGGTTTTATGGTCCAGGGTCATATCATATCATATCATATCATATCATATATCATATCATATCATATCATATTATATTATATTATATTATATTATATTATATTATATTATATTATATTATATTATTTTTACAGTTTTAAAGTTTTTTTCTATCATATCAGTTAAATTTTTTGTATGACTCTTAATTGAATGCATTGGATTTGTATTTTTCTCTTTGTATATTGTTGTTTTATAATACAGTGCAATATACAATGCAATTAATACATTATTAATTATGCATTAATACATACATATTAAATACAAATTTAATTATATATAATATAGAATTTTATTTTAATGTAACATTTTATCTGTGCCCAATATTATATTATATTTCTACAGTTTTATTTTATATATAATATATATATATACACACACACACAGTAGTCAACATTTGAAGTGGATCAAAAAAGTTAAAAAATATACACCTACATATATACAGTATATGCTGTCTTTCATGTGCATGTTCTTGTGGTGCTGTCAGATGTTTTCCTGTGGCTCCTGAGTGATTAGTCACATGGCATTTACAGCTCAAGTGATTGGCTTAACAACTTCCCTGCCCAGAACTGAGTGGCCATGAGTAAAGATGGCAGATTTCAAATTGCATACATCCTTCCCGGTGCCAGCTGAGCGCCTGCCAGACAGCTAAACGGATGCGACCTCCAGGTAAGATAGACCTCCTGAGCTAAAAACAACAGCAACAAACAAATTACACACTTGACTTTAAAAATGGCTGAAGCTCTGAAATAACAAACATTTCAGAAAAACAATCTTTTCAGTCTGTGTTTTTTTTTTTTTTAGTGCAGCTCAACATTTCTTTTGTCAAGACGAAATATCATTGAGAGATGCTCAATGACCTTCACGAGCTGATAGAACTATGAGATCAGTGCTTCCAGATGGGTGAAAATGGACGGAGCACCTTGGCAGTTAACAGACTAAATTGGAAGGACTGTAAGAGGGACTTGCCTGGAATTCAGAAAGCGGCGCAGATCAGACGAGGTGAGAGTGGCTAGTTATTAAATTGGCCAACAGGCAGAACGTGGGGGCAGACGACACCTCGCAAAGTGCATCACTAATGAGTTTCTGTAATGCTCTCTCTCATCTTTGAACCAGACCTTCAGATGGAGCCCATTGTTGGCAGTGAGGCCAATGCAGATTGTTAGCGGAGGCTGAACCTCCAGCCCAGCTTCCCTGGATAACTCCCTCTCTCTCCTAATCTATGCTAATGAAGCGGAAATCAAAGCCCGAAATGTCCAGGTAGCGCACATCCTACCTCAGTCATGTTCAAAGCTCTATTAAAGATGACAGAAACAAGTCTAGAGCATTTTTTCACCGTGTTATGTAGCCCACAGGGGCCTTGTGTTTAACTTCTCAAACAACCATGTTGGGGTTGTAACATGAATGATGCAGACTCTCACATGACGTCTGTCTGGGTAGATGTTTTTAGTGCAGTTTTTTTCCATGTTCCTTTGTAGTCATTTTTGGGGTTACAGTATTGCGTTACTCGTTATAAAATATAACTAGTTCTGTTACATCTTGTATAAAATACACGCTCAGTTACTTTTGTGCTACATTTTCTCACTGTTCATCTGACTGAGGAGTTGAGGTGTTATGCTTAGCTTGCAGATGTTTTTCACATTATAGATGCTATTTTTTTCTTTTTGTGCTGTGCACAAGTTTTACCCCCAGACATGTTTGCTTGTAATAGTATATAGGCTGTACCATGAAATTGCATTGTCAAGGTTTTTTCATTACGTTTCATTACTTTTTCATTTTAATTTTTTTTCTGTCATACTGAAATTTTATTAGTGCCCAGATTTTCCCTGCATATGTATGTTATAATATAAATGCAATTAAATTTATTTTAATTTAATTAGGCCTACTTTTTTTGTGTATGTCTCTTAAAAGCATGCATGATTAATATTTATCACTTTCTATATTTGATGATATTTATAATATAATATAATTTTATTTCCTTTAACTATATACTATAATTTTTTCAATGCTTGTTTTTTTTCTCTTAAAAGCATGTGTGATTTATATATTTTTTCCCTTTCTACATTATTAATAGAATATTTGAATTACTTTTTTTTCCTATTATACTATAATTTTTTATCAGTGCCTATTTTTTGTATGACTCTTAAAAGCTTGCAGGATTTATATTGTTCCCTTTCTATATTATATATTACTTATATACTGTATGCTGTAGTATATAATATATTATTTTAGTGTTTTCTTTTAAACTGTTTTTTGTGTGACTCTTAAAACCATGCAGTGGATTTATATATTGCCCTGTCTATGAGATTATATTATATCATTACGTCATTAATTTAAAGTTCTAGTATATGTTCTATTAATGCTCTATTTTTTAGACAGTAGCAGACAGTTAGCTTTGCACTACATTTTCTCACTTTTGGTCTGAGATACTCTCTGCTCCAGAATTGAGGTGTTATGCTTAGCTTGCAGATGTTTTTGCACATCAGAAATGGTATTTTTTTGCTGTGCACAAGTCTTTACCCCAAGACATGTTTGCATGCAATCGTATATAGGCTGTACCATGAAATTGCATTGGCAAAGTTCATAGTGGCCGCACCTCGGGCTCCAGGGCAGAGCAAATCCCCCGCCGCTCTGATGCAACCCCTAAATTCTGCCATTTTGTTCGCTACAAATAACAATTATAACCAGATTCCATTAATGTTACGGAGCCGATGAGACGAGAGGAATGCGGATCCATGTGCAAGCTTTTATTGATAAACATGGTCAAAATACAGGCAGGGTCAAACAACAGCAAACAGGTATGGCACAGGCAAGAGAAAAAAGCAATCCTAAACGGGCGATCCCCATCATGGGAAGTGCTTCAGACAGGGGAATTAGTTCAGGAACAGGAGGCTTAGAGTTGGTGGGTTTGGGGATACCAGCTGTGCGTGCAGACACCAGCGGTGCATCCCTTACACTAGATACCGAAAGACTGACCTTGAAGATCTGGGTGTAACAGACAGAGAGTGATGAGACTCTGGACGATCAACTGTGACATGACTTGACCCTGGATGATCAGCTGAGACGTGACATGACTCTGGATGATCAGCTGAGACGTGACATGACTCTGGACAATCTACTGTGATATGAAGTGACTCTGGACGATCAGCTGAGACGTGACGTGACTCTGGATGATCAGCTGTGACATGACGTGACTCTGGACGATCAGCTGAGACTTGACATAACTCTGGACAATCAGCTGAGATGTGACATAACTCTGGATGATCAGCTGAGATGTGACGTGACTCTAGACGATCAGCTGAGACGTGACGAGACTCTGGATGATCAGCTGAGACGTGACGTGACTCTCGACGATCAGCTGAGATGTGACATGACTCTGGACGATCAGCTGAGACGTGACATAACTCTGGACAATCAGCTGAGATGTGACATAACTCTGGACGATCAGCTGAGATGTGACATAACTCTAGACGATCAGCTGAGACGTGACGAGACTCTGGATGATCAGCTGAGACGTGACGTGACTCTGGATGATCAGCTGAGACGTGACTTGACTCTGGACGATCAGCTGAGATATGACGTGACTCTGGACGATCAGCTGAGATGTGACATGACTCTGGACGATCAGCTGAGACGTGACATGACTCTGGACGATCAGCTAAGACGTGAGATGACTCTGGACGATCAGCTAAGACGTGACGTGACTGGACGATCAGCTGAGACGTGACGTGACTCTGGATGATCAGCTGAGACGTGACGTGACTCTGGACGATCAGCTGAGACGTGACGTGACTCTGGATGATCAGCTGTGACATGACCCTGGACGATCTACTGTGACATGATTCTGGAGGATCAGCTGAGACGTGACGTGACTGGACGATCAGCTGAGATGTGACATGACTCTGGATGATCAGCTGTGACATGACGTAACGTGACGTGACTCTGGACATGACTCTGGATGATCAGCTGAGATGTGACGTAACTCTGGATGATCAGCTGAGACGTTACGTGACTGGACGATTAGCTGAGACGTGACGAGACTCTGAACGATCAGCTGAGACGTGACGTGACTCTGGACGATCAGCTGAGACGTGACGTGACTCTGGATGATCAGCTGAGACGTGACGTGATTCTGGATGATCACCTGTGACGTGACGTGACTCAGGACATGACTCTGGATGATAAGCTGAGACGTGACGAGACTCTGGATGATCAGCTGTGAGGTGATGAGACTCTGGACGATCAGCTGTGAGGTGATGAGACTCTGGACGATCAGCTGAGACGTGACTTGACTGGATTCATGACGATCAACTGTGACTTGACTGGACTCATTAAGATCACCTGTGACTTGACTGGACTCATGAATGGCAGCTGTGACATGACGGGGAGTGCACTCTGGAGTGTCCGCCATTTCAATCACAGACGCGGTGTAGTGATCCTCCTCTGCGACACCCACAGTAAACAAAGAGTCAGCAGTCAGCAAAGCATAGTCTATAAAGTCCTTTAAACTACAATTACACTTCCCCTCTGGTAACCATGATTTTATGGGCTCATTTAATCTGAAAAAAAAGGTATCCTATAAGATAACTCGGAGAACTGAGCGACGTACTCCTCAATGGGTAAACTCCTTTGTCGCAGGTCGAGCAGCTGTTCGACTGGGTCCATACCTGCAGGGTCCTTTAGTAAAGCTGCTGGATCCCCGAGTGGCCGAGTATTCTGTTACGGAGCCGACGAGACGAGAGGAATGCGGATCCATGTGCAAGCTTTTATTGATAAACATGGTCAAAACACAGGCAGGGTCGAACAACAGCAAACAGGTATGGCACAGGCAAGACAAAAGAGCAATCTTAAACGGGCTAGAGTCAGACGACAGCAAACGTTATCCAGAGGGCTTGACAAGAGAGGTAATCCGTAAACATGAGCAATAGTCCAGGTGAGGAGCAAACACAGTCCGAAACAGCAAGCAAAGGGTTAATCCAAGATACCAGGGCAAGAATCAGGAACTAGGAAATCAGGAAACAACGAGACTAGACTAAAACTAGAACTAGGAACTAAGACAGGGAAATGGCTCCGTAAAGCAGCTATCACTTGGAGAGCGATATACGCAGAACAATACTCGGCGATCAGGACGAGGAAGTGCAAGGCTTATAAAGCGTGTCTGATTGGTTACAGCTATGAGTGTGTAATTGAGTGCAGATGAATCCAATCAGTGCAGTGGAAGATGAGAAATGCAGTCCAGGGTGATGTGTAACAGTCTGTGTGGTGTGAAAGTCAATATAATGAAAGGGCAACCTCTGGTGGCAATCGGACGGAAGGTCACAGACCGGATTCGTTACAATTAAAGTGTTCGGATTTATTTTTGCTTACCAGCAGTATGCTGACTTTTCTAAAACATAAATCTCAGGGCAAGCTGAAAGAAGTCTTTGTCCCGCTGTGCATGTCTCTCAAACTCTAGAAATATAATACTCATCATGCCCTCGCATACTAAAACATGTTTTCGTGCACTCCTAAAATAAATCCCTATTAATCCCAACACGAGGAAGAGAAAGGTTTTCAATCACATCAATCAGAAAATGCATGTTATGATGCAAATTTAACAAGCGATGCTTGGAAAAACAGAATCTGATTGCATAACACGTTGCCTCCAACACTGCTCGTTTATATATCTAATTTCATTTGTATTGATATGAAACAAACACTTTGACAGCAAGCCAGACTTTCAGTGAGTAGCAGCTTTGCTGGCCTCCACCAAATCAATGGACAGATGGGTTGCTCTAGAAATAAATCATAGAAAAGCAGCATGCTTCGCATTCATGACCATGTATCATAGATGTTATTGCAGTGGTGCTGTGTTGCAGTGTGTGGGCTATGGTGCTTGGCAGGAGTGTAAGTTGCATGAGACATGCTGTCTTCAGTGGATCAGAATGTAAAGAAATGCATCAGTCTTGGTTTTTTCAGCTGATTTAAAATGACTATAACTCAAAAGGTCTTTTCACCTGGTTTTTGCACTAGAGTAGTATGTGTCTTGGGTTCACAGTGTGCTCATGTCATGCAATATGTATCAATGTAGCACAATGACAGCTCTGGATATTGCTGTACAACTTATTGTACTGTGTGTGATTTTTCTCTAGGAACACGTCCAGGACTCAATAGAGCGCAACAGTAGTCATGTTGTTCTATCCTGTATACAGTGTCAGTTCCCATTGACTTCCATTGTGTAGACAAAAATACAATGGAAGTCGATGGGAACCAAAACCGTGTGGTTACCTACATTCTTCAAAATATCTTTTGTGGTCCGTAGAAGAAAAGCTCATACAAGTTTGGAATTACATGAGAGTGAGTAAATGACAGAAGTTTGTTTCTTCATCAGAACAGATTTGGAGAAATTTAGCATAATATCACTTGCTCAGCAATGAATCCTTTGCAGTGAATGGGTGGCGTCAAAATGAGAGTCCAAACAGCTGATAAAAAGATCACAATAATCCACAAGTAATCCATACATCTCCAGTCCATCAATTAAAGTCTTGTGAAGCAAAAAGCTGCATGTCTGTAAAAAAAAAAAAAAAAAAAAAAAAAAAAAAAATCCAACATTTAAGCATTTTAACATAATACCATTGCTTTTGGCCAAAATAATCCATATTAACATCAAATACCAATGCGTTTTTGCTTGAACCAAATGTTTAATCTTCAAACTTGATGTCAGGTGAAGCCATGGGTTTCATAACTGATTGCAGTACACACATATTGAATATACGGAAGCACAGAGGAGCTGTGGTTGAGGGGAAGATGAATCATTTTATCTGTTTTTTTTTTGTTGTTTTTTTTTTTGCACATATCAAATAATTAGAAGGCTTAATCATACGAATGATTTTATGGTGCTTTTTTGTCCTTTCTTTAAAGCTTGGCAGTCATTTGTATGGATCATTAGTGGTTAGAAAGTTTCCTTTTGTCTTCTACAGAAAGTATAATCATACTTTGATATTTTAGGGTGAGTAAATGAGGGTAAGTTTACGGGTGAACTACTCCTTTAATAGCACCTTCTGCAGTCTATAGTTTGGAGTAATTAATTCAGCACCACGGACAGCTCTTGACTGACCTCTATGTGTGTTCACACTGTTGATGCTTTCAAGCTCTGCTATAGAAAACATCTTCAGTTTGTATATATTACGAGTCTTTATCTTTCTGATTACTGTAATCTTTAGCTGTCAACAAATATTTTCCAAGAAACCCAAGCTCTCAGCCTTTCTTATCTGAATGTGTGCATGCAAATGCATGTGTGTGCAAGTATTAGGTTTGTGAGAGAGAAGTTGGCTGTGTGTGTGTTCGAGTGCTGTATGGAACAGAAGTGGTCCTAACCTACAGATGGCGGAAGACTCCCTCTAAAATCCCATCTTTGATTAAATGTACCTTGGGGGGGGGGGGGGGGGGGGGCGGGGGGGGGGGGGCGGGCTATACATAGATAAATTGGACGCTCTCCCACTTTTAATGAAGTGCTGGAACGGACTGATTATGATAATGCAATACACAAACCGATGCATAGGTTTTAGTTGATGCACTGCAAATATGTTAAATACATAAACATGCAACTTTTTGCATGTGCGTTGTGCATACGTGCAGTGTTTAATGACAAAGCACGTTCTCTGCATGCATTTATTAGAATAAGGCAACGCTTTTGCTTGGTGCTTTGCAAACATTTTCAACAGTCATGCATGCACGTTTGACAACCACTTGAAAAATTAAATTCTATGCATGTAATACACCATGACAATGCACACGTTTTAGAGTAAGGCGTTGCTTTTTGTTGATGCATCTCTATATATCTTAACTATTACAGTAGTTAAGTTTTTAAATGCAGTTGCATTCGTTCTGCGTTGTGTCACGTTTGATACACTATTTCTCTGAATGCATGCATTTGGCTGATGCTTTGCCTACATTTAAAACGCGCATTTGGCGATCCATTTTATTTTTTAAATATATTATACACTGCATATAGTGATCAATGACGATGCACTGATGTCGCCTATTGCATGCATTCACTTTTTAAAACGACGTTGCATCGGTAACATTTGAAACAGTAACGCGCGTGTATTTGGCAACTCTTTTGTGAAATGCAACGTGCATGCGAATGCATGAGTTCATTAGAGATGCATTGAAAGCAGCATGCGCTGCTCTGTAAGTGAGGAGAGTCATATGAGGAGTACAGAGAATACTTTGTGCCCCTGTTGGCGAGATGGTTGAGTCCTCGTCAAGGTTGCTGCTGTTGGTCTCCTCATACATCCAGCGCTGACTGACTCCAGCGATCAGTCTCCTCTCCAGCGCGAGGAATATCCGTTTCTGCCGGACACTTGAGACTATGAAAGCAGTTGATAATGAGGGATGGCGAGGATTTCTAGTGCTTTCACATAGAGGATGTATCAGATGCGCTCACGCTACCACAATGACGATTAAAACTGGATTTATCATTGGGAATATAGTGTTCTGCTGTATACTGTCGTGTGTGCAGGGTAAGTGCTGCTGTCGGTGGGTTTGTGAGACTGTGAGGGGCTGCAGGTGTCTGGATGAAATGGAAAAACGCAAAAACAAAGGCAGGAGTTTACAGAGCCTCAGTTGTGTCTGTATAATGCAGAACATACGTGTGTTCACATGCATCCGTAACTAACATTTTCGAAAAGCATTTTTATGCGTTCACTAGTCGATTCCATTATCACAGGACACTGATCAGGATAAATAGCATTTTTTGGGGTCATTTCTTTTTATTTTGTCCCGTTTTCTAAAGAAATGTCAATTTTCATTGCATATGTTCTCATCAGATTCTAAAGATACTGTATGGAAGTGAGCAAAAGTAATCTTAACATTTAAGTCTAACATTTAAATCTATCTATCTATCTATCTATCTATCTATCTATCTATCTATCTATCTATCTATCGCTATGGAAGTGAACAACACTGCTTAAAATCTCTCTCTCTCTCTCTCTCTCTCTCTCTACATTGTAGCATTACTGATATTTCTCTTGTGTGCGCACAATATTATAACGTCATTTTAAAATGTTGTAATTTTTCCAAAGAAAATGTATATTTAACAAAGCAATATGTATAGTTTTACAGTAAAAATAAATAAATTGAAAGCAGCATGCATTAATTTATGTAGCCTATGCACTAATTTAACATAAATTATGTTGAAAGGGGCATTCCCCTTATTAGAATTTAGGCTGTTTTGTCTTAAATTTGCTCTCATGACATTTAATGTTGCATTGCATGTGGCCTTCCACATGATATTATTATTGGTAGATTTTACAGTAATATTTTAATACCTTAAATAGGTAATCTATAATTTAATGACACATACAGTAAAGCAGTAAAGACCTATAAATTATATACCAGAATGCCATCTTGTAATACATCATTGTCATATAAGATTTTTACAGTGTATAGAGAGAGAGTTAGATAACTATCGAATCTAAGTAGATGGATGGATGGATAGATGGATGGATGGATGGATGGGTTGATGGACACAGACATAGGTGGACAGATTTATCAGACAGTTTTCATTTATTTAAATTTTTTAATTGTTTTGTTCTAACACAGTTGTTGCGTTTGCACCTTCAAATGCATTTGAGAATGTGTTTATTTTTATTTTCCCATTGACTCTGAAAACCATTTTTCTCTCTCGCACTGTATAATGCATCCGGTCTTATTATTCTTTTTAATGAAGTGCACAGTTCAGGATTTCTGCAGGGCTTTGCTTTAATGAAAAGCACAGGTTGCATGGGTCTTGTAGTACTGGACAGCAGGCATGATTGATTGGTGTTTGTATGTTTATGCATTAGATTTATACCCGGCAGACTAACCTCACAGAACGACACAGAAATAGCTCATAACTGCCCACCAGAACCGTCTGTCACATATAGTGGCTCGTAGGGTAAAAGTAGTGACTTGTGAAGAATAAATAATCCCTCTGAGACACAAAATGTCATAGTGGAGATAGTTGCTGGCGTGTTGTGAATGAAATGACAAGCATATCTGTTGATTGATATTGCAAATTCACTCTTGGAAACTAAAATCCATCTTTTGGTGTTGCAATCAACGTGAGTCGCATTTGACGTGACTTGAAGCTGACAAGATGAGTAAAAATCTCCCACGCTGCTGTTTAAAACCATTTTTACTTTCAACAAACACCTTTAAACTCGTGCAGTGTTCCCTCGCTTGCGTTAGTGCTTAGTGACTCAGGCTAATGGAAATCTAATGGAAATTATAGAATGAAGTTGCACTGCCGCAGCACGACATTAACCTCCCTCGTATTAATTTTTAGCTTTCTTGCGTACGTTCGTGTGCCAAACAACAGCGGATCATTGTGCATACTAAAGTCCTCATTACATTCCCTTCTCAGTGTAGGTAAATGTCATATGGTATTGGAATTGAAATGCCGTTGGACAGAAAGCATGATAACTGTAGTTCAGTGAGATCTGAGATCTGCTTGATTCATCATGATGTCATGTTGGTAAATAATGGGCCCTTTTTTCATGAATGCAAATATTTAGTGGCTTTCTTCTATCAACAGTGCTCCAGCGATGAGACAAGGCCGCGGGTATTGCAGTCGTGGCTTTGAAGTTATTTCTCATATAATGTCCTTGGCCAAACAAACAGCGCTGCGCTGCCTTCAAGGCTCTCTTGATGCATTTTTAATAAGAGGCGCTTAGAAAATTGGGCAGTGTGTAAGATGGGAAGACCAATGAAATAACTTTTCATCTCATTTGAAATTATTGATCTAGGTCCCACTCGGTTGGTCGTGGTGTGGATGGTCTGGTGTGGTTTTGAGTTTGCGAATCCGCGTGGTGCTTTCATTCGCTCAGCTGGAGGATGTCCTTGATCTCTAGTGCTTGGCTTTGTTGTCCAAAAAACAGTTTCAGAAATAGTTCAGTCATTGTTTACTTGCCCTCATTCTGCTTTTTTTCACACCAAAGGTGATTTTTTTTTTAAGAATTTTTAAGCAAGTCTAGTCTGAAGACAGTTTGTAATGACCAAAACACCATAAATACAGAACAAAACCCATTTTTGTTCTCTGGCAAAGATCTCAGATCCCATTCACATTGGTTTCATATTCAAAAATGGCACGTGTCATGCCAGGTTTGACTTCTTTGATGCCAAACCAACATTGGATCTTTAAATCAAAGTTTATTGGAGAGATTATTGGAGTACGTTTTGTGAGATAATACTATTTCAGTCTTTCTATGTTTAATTCAATGTGTTACTGGCAGTTTCTTTGTTGATTGTGAAAATTACTAGCAATTTCTGAGTCAAAATTGTTTCTATGCCAAATTCCTTCCTGTGCATTGGAATATTTGGTCTTTGTCTCACAAAACTATTGTATGACTATAGAAAACAGACTAATTTTATGGTTCCTTTTTGGTCCTTTTAAAAGTTTGACAGCTGTGGTCACTATGAACGGTAAAACTGATAGTTTACAGGATTGGAACAACATTAAGATGAGTCAAAATTCTCATTTTTGTCAGAATTTTTTATTTAAATCTTCACAGTTCTTTTGTTTGCTCAGTTGGAGCATGTCCTTGATCTCTACTGCTTGTCTTTGTTGTCCAAAAAGAGCAGATAGCTTAAAGTTTGGGTACTGGAAATAGTTCAGTTATAGTTTACTCCCCTCATTCTGCTTTTTTTCACACCAAAAGGGAATTTTTTGAAGTATTTTAAGGCAAATCTAGTCCAAAGACAGGTCATCATGACCAAAACACCAGAAAAGTAAAGCAAAACCGATTTTTGTTCTCTGGCAAAGATCCTATTCACATTGATTTCAGATTGAAAAAATTGCACACATCATGCCATTTTTGACTTCCTTGACACCAAACCAACAATGGTTCTTGAAAAACTTGTAATGTAGTGAATAAGTCATAGACTACTGTTTGTTACTTTTTGGTCTTTTTCTGAAGCTTGACAGCTGTGGTCACTACTATATAAACATTAAAAAACTAAGTTGAAATAGCTTAAAAATTGCATCTTTTCCATTGGATAGTTCAAATATGTTAGCTTAGATACTGTCATTATTGTCTAGCTTGCATCTCAAGGGTACTTGCTAGTTGAATAGCGGTTGTCCTGAAGATGCCTGTGATTCTGCTTTAACCAGTGATTGACTGTGGAGGATGTTCAGATGTTACACGTGCTCAGTATCTGCAGCGCTCTTCACTGCTTTAATTATGTGTTCAGATGCAAACTGCAGTTTATTTTGAGCAGAAGCACAAGATGCTGCAGTATTTTAAAACTCCATTATGTAGTTACTGTAACGCATATCATGAGCTTTCTTCAGTAATTGAATTGATCCCTTTAGCTATGAACAGCCCCAGAGGAAAACAATTTTGCTCAGATTTTTTATAACTCAGGAGACCTAATTGAGCTCTCAAGCATCGAATACATCTCATATTTTTCTCCTAGAAATTTTTAGGAGAAATAAAAGCATAGAGCTATAAATGGATGTGAATAGCAGTTCAGATCAATTGGTTTTGGAGGAATTTGATGAAAAATGTTTGAGTTCAGAGAAGCTTGGGTTCAGAGATATCTGACATTTGTTTGCTGGCTTTGGTATCTGGACAAATCCTAACACAGTTTGAGAGATTGTTGAAGTTTTAGATCTATGTTTCTATGTATGATCTATGTTTAGATCTGTTTTTGAAATTTGTGTCTGAAGAATAATTGTGTTACTGAGTAATTCTGCATACATACATACATATTTATTTATGTACACTACCGCTCAAAATTTGTAGTCAGTATGTTTTTTTCTTTTTTTTTTTCTTTCTTTCTTTTTTTTTTTTTTTTTTTAAAGAGATTAACTTTTTTTTTTTTCCTGTAAGGATGTAATAAATTAATCAAAAGTGACAGTTAAGACTTTTAAGAATTTAGAGACTTTTTTGATATTGTTTAGTTAAGAAATTTCAATTTCAAATAAAGGTTGTTCTTTTGAACTTTCTATCCAAATCCATAATATATATATAATATATATATAACATATTTTTGCAAAATATATATATGTGTGTGTGTGTGTGTGTGTGTATATATATATATATATATATATATATATATATATATATATATAGACACACACACACACACACACAGTGCGTATATATACACACACTGTGGTATATGTAGCAGTCTGATGTTTATCAAATAGTCAGCAAAACCAAACTTTAAAATTTTGTTTGGTGGAAGATGACATTTTATCACTTACAGTTTTTAATGAAAGTTTTACCAATATTACTGTCTTGTTTCTCCACAACATCCGATTCAGGTGTCAGCATGTCGCCTTCAGCAAAAGAGACAATATGAAACTATTTTCTACTTTATCCTGATAACCTTTATTCAACATCACTCTAAAGCTGAAATGCTGTGAAGATCACGTTTAAAAAACAGCATGACCCCTGAGTGGAATTGGGCAGGAAGCAGCTAGGAAATTAATTTAATTAGTCAAGCAGATGACACTTTAATTGACATTGTGATCCATCATCAACCTCTCCGTCCTTATCAAAGATAATTGACTTGAAATGCTGCTTAGATGTCAGATTTGTCGTGTAGCTATCTGGGTAACTTTTAATATGTGCTTAAAATATTTTGCCCAGTCATCTTTCATTCAACTAATGATGTATTAGGTTGTCTGAAGACTTGTTCATCCACTATACACAGAGATCTGAGAGACTGGTAACTTGATGTGAACTAGATTTTCTTGGTTAGAACAAGAATAACACTGCTACTGAATAAACACATCCAATCAATCAATCAATCAATCCAGTCAGTCAGTCAGTCAGTCAGTCAGTCAGTCAGTCAGTCAGTCAGTCGTTTTGGTTTTAAACATCAATGTTTTTATTTATTTATTTAAACATTGATGTTTAGATTTATTTAAACATCAATATTTGATTGTTTTTAATTTAAACATCAGTGTTTTGATTATTAGTTTAAACATCAGTGTTTTTATTTATATTTACATATCAATATTTGCATTTATTTATTTAAACATTAGTGTTTGAATTTCTTTTATATATTTTTACTTCATGTATTTAATTTATTTGTTCATTTTAACCTTTTAATTTGTGTTTAGACACTATTTTAAGTGTGTAACTTGAGCGAACATTTAAGCACTATTTTTTATTTTTTTTATTAATATTTTTAGTTCTTATTTGTGAACACTATATATATTTATTTTATAAATTCTTTATTCTTCAGCATTTGCTGCCATATTTCTGTGGTGTTGCTTGGTGTTTGATGAATGATCATACATGCTAACTTGTTGCCTTTTGGCAAAGTTTGTGGTTCTGACATTAAATTATCATTTTTATTCAGTTTTTGTCTGCTGTTGTTGTTATATATGACAAGCATAATCATTTATAAGGCTGCAATGTGAGGTTTATCATTTTATAAAACATCATCTTTTTGTCAAAGCTTGTGTTATTTGAACTGTTAAGTTGTTTAAATCAATTTTTTTTTTTTTTTATCTGTCTGGAGTTCGTAGGTTTGTCCTAGATGTTTTTTCAGCTTTTTTTTAATATTTTTATCATCCACTAGGTGAAAGCTATCCTACTGCTATTGAAAAAGCTCTGTTTGCAAGTTTGCATTGACAAACCACATTGGTTCAGGTATCATTCATGTTTTTAACATAAACCATGTAAGGGAAAATCTTTAAACAAATCCCTAATCCTAAAAATGAGTGACAGTAATAGTAAGAGTGATATTGTCTATCCGCTTATTTCCCATCCATCTCCTACCTGCGTATTGTTTTCCCACACATTTATCTACTGACATCGTTTTTTTTTTTTTTGTTTGTTTCAAACGTCTTGCCTGTGCACAGTCTTTTGTTTTAAGAAGCTTTCAAAAGTCTCGCTCAGTTGCACAACCTCTCTGCTCTGTTATCAGGCGGCGCTTCACAGGGTTCAGCGGAGAACTGCTTGATTGACAAACACCGCTTAAGTTCATTACACAAACCCTGGCTCTTGCCTTCTCGTCGAGGAATCCCTGGTCTTGGAAAGCAGGCATTTTCTCACAAATCGAATAACAGATGGCAGACCTGGGCGATTGTAATTATTCACCAGCAAATCAGGAGAGCTCTCTCGTTTATTAACCAAATCAGAGCCAGCAGTAAAGTCACTGCCTATTCTAGCAAGCAAAGGGGCCTGTGGTAATTGACACTGATGAACTTTGATTAGTTGTGTTGGGAAGTTTTGCTTTAATACTCCTGGAAAGACCCGCTGGGTAAGTTTTCAGGCTGTGTAATGCTGAAATTTGTATTGTTTGTGCTCACTTCAATAATTCAGTGCTTTCAATTTCGATTAAGTCATCTGTTTCTTGTCAAGCGATTGCTTTCTGTCAGAACGGATTACCTTTGATCACTGGCTTAGTGGTTTCTTTACTTCTAAGTGAACTTAATCCACATATATTGCTTGTTTTGAATTTCTTGAAGTGTCTTATTTAGGAAATCTTTTTCAGATAGACATGAAGCATAAACTGGCATATTATGATCCTTAAAGGGACAGTCCACCTAAAAATGAATCTTCTGTCATGTTGTTTCAAATCTTCCTTCAGGAAAGCATGCCGGTTTAGAACCGCTTGAGGGTGAGTAAATGATAATAAAAATCACATTTTTGGGTGAACTAGCTCTTTCGGTGCCTTAACGTGATTTGATTACAAAACAAAATATGGGTGAAAGTGGCATCTGCGATTAAATGATGCATGCAATGACTTTTTAGTGGATGTACCTTAATTATGAAATGGCTCCACTAACCAGAAAGCGTACAAATAGGTTTTTGGCTGTGTCAGAAAAGAAAGCGCAGCTGCCCTGTCAGTCAGTGATTTAACAAGCAGAGCTTTTGTATGAATTCACCTCCTAAGGAAAGTCCGAAGCACCTTAATGTCACATTTAATGATCAAGAGAGCATTACTAAAAAACCATGCACGTATTTAATGTCTACAATGCTTGTTTCCCAGTAGAAATGGAGTCATGATTTGGTAAAAAGTCAACATTTAGGAATCGATTTAATTTTGCAACCACTTAATTTTGATTACATTTGTACGTGCATTGAAAAGACAGCATTTTTCAGTTTCCAGAGACAGTCTTTGTTTTCACTTTAAACATATTTTATGCTATTGTATAACAATGGTTTAATCATTTAAAACCTAACATGCATTCTTAACCTTGTAAAGCCTGACATGTGAAATAATAGTCAGAAAATTCAATTTTTTTTAAATGGGAAAGTTTAGACAAACCTTTAGACAAAATCTAAAACAGTTTTGCGTATGTTTTTGGTGAGTATCTTATTTTGAATATCTTATCTTATATCATGATTTTATGGCACATATAGCATGATATAGAAAAATATGGAGCTCACTTGAGGAGGAAAAAACAGCTTGGTTTTATTAGGCTCAGACTGAGCAAAAATATGCAATTTTGAGCAGATGCTGATAGCCAAAATGTAAGATGAAATTCTGATAGCTTGTAAATTAAAGGGATCTACTTACAGTAAATGCATATATATATCAGTCACTCTATATCTTATAAAATGTCTTGATTATATTAAATACTTAGTTTTATAATCAATGCTCTGTAGTTTCAAACTATATAATGCAATGCAATGATGACTGAGAATAAACATTCCCCAGAAGCCTGATGATCATATTTCATACTCACATTTCAACAAATTTTTCTAAAAAATTTTGTCTGGATAATCAAGTAAACTTAAGTCGCTTCAGTCCAGTAAATGTTCATCTTAAAATATTACTAACAATATACTACCAAGTTCTTGCATTACTTTATAAATATCAGTATCAATTTCACCACAAAAAGACACATGAACCACAACCTTAAGGTGGATGTTTTTACAATTATACTAAAAGGCCTTTTACTTGCTAAAAAGTATGAACTATCAATCAGATGACAGAAGGCATGTAGCAAGATTGTGTGCAACAGGTTATTCAGCAAAGTTTTGATCATGTTGATCATTTAGAGTGCTTAGAAATGTGTTTATTAAGTATAATACAGTAGGTTGTATAGGGTTAAGTACACTGTTAGACATTTCAAAGGGTTTTTACAGTAACTTACTGGCAACACTGTTGCCAGTAAGTTACTGTAAATAAGATTTACAGTAGAAAACTGTATTTGATTTACAGTTGCAAACTGTACTCTTTTACAGTAAATTACTGTAAAAATAATCCAGTTCATCAGTATACTACTGTAATTCATTCATTTGAATATAGATTTCATTAGATTTTATAATTTTTATATAGAATTAATTTTATTTTTACTCTACATAGGTACTACTGGCATTCAATTAAAACAGTAATTACGAAATATCAAATTCTTTATTTAAAACGTATGTATAACACTTAAAAATACTGTCTTCCAATGCTGGAACAGTGCATCTTCACCATTTCTCCTGTCTTAGGACGTTTTGCAGTGCATTATGTTGTATCCTCTGGATTTATCCTCACAAAAATACATAGCCATCTGCAAAACCCAGGTGCTGCTCCAAAACGTGGCCACCACCTTTGCTCACCATCCACTTTGTTAGTGACAGAAACGTCTTCTCTGAAAAACAAGAAGCAGAAATGACACACTTTTAAAAGGCAAACCCCATATAAAATACACAAACCTCTCAAAACCATAGTTGTTCTCTTACCATGAATGATCAGTCTCAGGTTGGCTGGCATGCTCATGTCTTTTCTTGATGCTTCATTGCAGTTGCCTTTAAAACACACATATAAAAAATCCAGTAAATCTTAAATTCTATTAAAAACTATAACTAATTCTAAAACTAGAAAGGCAGCTCGCCATAAAACTTGTTTAAGCTAGCTAACATACGATTTTATTTTCTCATTAGGCTACTGGCCAATATTAACTACTAACACCTGAACAAAATTTCACATTAGTTAACTTAATGTTAATATAAGATAAGCGTTGCTCGTTAAAAATAATTTTAATTCGGTAACTTAATTCAGTAAACTGACAAAATTCATTTGTAACGACAGCGCAGTTTACCATAGTAAAGTTTCTAACCGCCATGTTGACGGGTAAATGTTACTAGGTTAAACTGGTGTGCAAAAATATGACACAAACACAGACAAATGTACATATATTTTTTACCTTGCTTGCAGGTCTTATTCTCTTGTAAGGTGCATCGACACACAGCGCAGATGTTCTCCAGAGCTCTTCCACTCTCGCGGCTCCGCTGCTCCCGTGTCTTCCTCGGACGCGAGTGGCGCGGCGCGACGCAGCGAGACTCGAAAAGACAATATAGAACCTATTATACTATCTACAGTGGATGCGGACAGTAAAGTGATGCCCCGATATATTTCTGACGTAGCCTACAGATGTACTCCAAGCGCTCGCGAGTCCAGTGTAGTCAGTCCCGAGCTGTTGCGGCGTTGTAGAAAATTGTGTCAATACAAATGTAAGAAATGAGGAAAATAAAACATCAATAAAATGGCCCCAAAGAGGCCGTTACGGGAAATACAGTAGTATACAGCAATTTAAAAAATACAGTAAGTCTCTGTATGTGGGGTTTGACGTCACAGAAAATTCCCATGATGCAAAGGGTATTACAGTTATTTACTGTAAAGGGAATTTGCAGTATTATACTGGGTGATATACAGTAAATAACTATAGAAATTACAGAAATGTCTAACAGTGTTCGCTCTTTATTTGTTTCACTGGTTTTTGTGCCGGTTAACTTGAATGTATGTAAAAGTTTTCAGTGACTGATGCTTTTGAGGAGGTACTCTATTTTCCAGTAAGCTGTGATAAATTTATTTAGAATCACCCAATAGGCAGGTTCTCAAGATAAAGTGAGTGGTATTTGATTGGTCATGTGATCTCATATTTTCTTTATTCATGTGTAAAACTTTAGGAAGTTCACCTATAAGCATCCAAACACTTTTTGGAGTACTGTACAGGGTTGTTTTTGATCACTAAAAATTAAGATGAAAACATTGTAAAGTCAAAGAACAGTTGTTTTGTTGCTAAGCCGAAGGTTTGCCCTTTCCTTTGGCTTCAAAGGGCCATCTCCTCTGCTTTGATCAACCTGACTCATGTTGAGATCCCTGTTGCCTCATCCACCGACTAGCCTTGCTACAAATCAATACTGGCTTTCGATTGCAACTTACAGCGTGGCTGATAGTTTGTTTTCAGATGTAATGAACAGTCTTAAACAAGAGCGTGGGTCTATCTGAGATGACCCCCAGCTGGGTGTGACGGCTCTTATGACAGAAATGATTGATCCACAGCCATGTCTAATGGTTTCTCTGCTTGTTAACATACTGCAGGTCTAGAGGGCTAGTGATAGTGATGCTGATTTCAACCTGTTATTCTTCAAATCAAGGATTAGATGCGGTCAGAGATGAAGTGTGCTATTTGTAGCACTGAATAGCTTTGCAAGTAATGACTGTTTCGAACAGGTTTCCTGAACACTTGTTTGGATGAACAGATTGTTCTGCCAAACTCATGCAATGGATTAATCAGTTTTGTTGTTTTGGGCTCCATCCATCCATCCATCCATCCATCCATCCATCCATCCATCCATCCATCCATCGTTCTGTCATTCTATCGTTCTATCTATTGTTCTGTTGTTCTGTCTATCTATCTATCTATCTATCTATCTATCTATCTATCTATCTATCTATCTATCTATCTATCTATCATTCTGTTTATCTATCATTCTGTCTATCTCATTCTATAATTTTATCATTTTATTGCTCTGTTTGTCGTTCTACCATTCTGTCTGTCTATCTTTTATTCTATTCATCATTCTATCCATCTATCATTCTGTTGTTTTATCATTCTATCTTTCATTCTATCATTGTCTGTCATTATCTATCCATCTATCTATCTATCTATCTATCTATCTATCTATCTATCTATCTATCTATCTATCTATCTATCTATCTATCTATCTATCGTTCTATCATTCTATCATTTTATCTATTTATCATCATTCAATTATAATTGTTTTAAATATATAATTTTTTTGTTACAAATTTTATATCTTCATACAGTATTTATATTTTGTATATATGTGAAATAAATATTGTAATATCATTTCTTTCATATGTATCACATATACTATGTATAAACATTATATATATAATAGAAATATATGTGTTTTTTTTGTATATAATATTATATTATATAATATTATATTAGGGAATTCATTTAAACATTCTGTTAGTATTTGCTCATCCACATGTTATTCCATACCCATATGCTGTTATATGGACTGAATTTATGGTATTTTGTTCTTCTTTTCTAAGCTTGACATATGTGATCACTGTGACTTTCAATCCACTGTATAGAGAAGCGCTGCATGAAGATTCTAGTGTTCCATAAAGTACAGTCATTTGCCTCTGAACTATTTCTTTAATATTCATGAGCCAAGCAGATTTATAACGTTTCCCTCTACTAGCTCATTCCAGTCTAAATCTTTCCATCTGAAGTTATAGCATTGTTTAAAAGATCTTACCTACCAATGAATCAAGCCTATTCTGTCTTCGCTGGCTTGTATTTTTGCATTCAATCACTTCACACTGGATCACAAAGCTACAGTGACCCTTCTGGAAGCCCAAACCTATTTTCTCAATCTATCTGCATGCATATCCCTTCATATCTTATAGACGCAAGACCCTAAGAGGAAGCCGTTTGAGCCTTCGGAGCTTGTCAACTCCGATTCTTCTCTGGCCATCTGGTTATGTGTGAAGAAATAAGATTGAGGTGTATTGTCATCTCTGTTCTGCCTCTCCAGTGGCAAAACAAATTGATTGAGCTCTCGTAGGTCTGTACGGTGGCTGGCGGGTGGAGATGATGTGTTAAAATCGCCGCAGGAGCAGCTGGGTCCCGTCTTTGGCTCGCATTCTTATTTGAATGAGATTTATGTGTTTAGATGTTGATTCATATGACTGACCTATTTTCTCTGCTCGGCGATCGCAGCATGATGCTAATGCTGTTTCTCGTATCAATTTATAGCGAGCTGCAGCATCGTGGTGTCAGCGGTCACCCGGGGAGGGCAGCGTATAATCAGAGTGATTGGTGGAAGAGACGAGCTTTCCCACCGTGAAAGTAAAGCGGAATGAGGAGCGCAGATAAAGCATCTAAATGAATTTTGGGGCGATGTGATCGTGCGTGATGGAGCGTGAGGGTTTGTTTTGGGGCAGCGCCTTTTCAAAGTGGTTTTGAAGCAGGTTTACATTGATCTCTAATGGATTCTGTTCCAGAAAGGTCTATTTTCGCAGCTTTTTCATGCCATTTGCTGGGTTAAAGATTAGACTGGCCGTAACCCTCCAAGTGAACGGTAATAAAGCGATTGCAGTATTCGACTGAAATCTTTCAGAAGTGATTAACACGCATGTTTGATGTGAAGAGGGTCCTGTAGCTCGGAGAGAATGCACGAACCCGTTTAAACATTTTCAGTGCAATTCTTCTGACTCAATTCTGCTTTTCACAATCTAATCAATTCCCTACAGATACAATCAATTCCTGTACTACATTTTTTGCATATTCAGTTTTATTCAGACGGATTATACAGGTCAAATAGTGTGCGATTAACAGCGTTACACCGTTAAATTGGTGTCATACCCATTTAAACTAAATGCACCTGTTTTTTTATTTTTTTATTTATTTTTTTTTTTCAACCAAGTGGATTTTTATCTTGAAATTTCACAATACCTAGGCTATTTTTTATTTAACATAATTTATTAATTTGTTTCTTTAAAATTGTTTTCATTTTTTAGGCCAGGGCCACCAACAGTGGTCCCTTAAAAAATTTGGTAAGACATTTTTTTTGTTTGTTTTGTTTTGTTTTTTGTTTTGTTTTTGTTTTTTTTTTTTTTTTTAGTTTTTTGTTGTAGTTTTTTTTTTGTTTGTTTTTTTTTTTTTTGTATTTTTTGTTTTGTTTTTGTTTATTTTTGTTTTGTGTTGTTTTAAGTTTTTTTATTTTAGTTTTTGTTGTTATATTTTAGTTTTGATTTGTTGTTTATTTTAGTTTAGTTTTTTGTTGTTGTTTAGTTTTTGTTTTATTGTGCTGTATTTTTGTTTAAACAGTTTTGCTTAAAGTAAGTGGTTTGTGCTGGATTGTATGCAAGATGATAAAACAGGACAGTTCTTAAATATTGATACAGCCATACTGATGCTGTTTTTAGAGGACTCATCCTCGTATAAAATTATACATCCTATAATTAATGATTTTTAATTAATTATTTTGTTATTTAGCATAAAAATTGCAGTGTGTTAAGCACTGATAATGATAATTTTGTAAGCAAATACTGTAGTTGTGTATATTCCTTGTCAAAACAAGGTAAACATAAAAAGGGTCTTACCAATTGCAGCTACTGTAAAGCTTACTTGATATCAATAATTTCTTTTTAATATTAAATGGCACCTTTTTATCTTTATTTACAAAAATGTTTAATAGTAGTATTGGCCTTGGACTGCAGTACTTGTGTCAGATTAAAAAAAAAGAAAATAACCATACCATTCATGTCTACAAGATATGAGTTTTGTGCTCAACCGAATGCCAAATGGCTGTGCAAAGGGCTTGGCGACGCTTCAGAAATAACCCTCAATTCTAAAAATCTGTCTTGTGCCTTCTCTGTCTAGACTAAGGGCGATCAAGGACCGAAATCACCTCGTGATGTGACATTGATAATGGAGACAAAGGATGATTTTGGTCATGATTGCCTCCAATTGCAGCTGCCTGAAGAAATTAATAGTTTAGCATTATCCAGGCAGAATGACTCTTTCCACCACAGCTACATAGATGTTACGACCCCCCGCTGAAGCGTGCGCAGATGAATGTCCTAAAATGGACCGTTCTGCCCTGTTCAGACTGGATGAGTTTGGAAATTAATTCTTTTGAATTCTGTGTTAATACGCCAAGGGTGCATAACTACAATACCATCTACAGTATGATTAATAATAATAATAATAATAATAAACATTAAGCTTTAATAATGGCAATAATCCATCTTAATAAGTGCATTACAATAATTTTATGTGTTAATCATTGGAAAATCTCTGTAACTCATTGCCTCTTATTGACTAATTGCTTTATTACATCATGCGACTTGGGTTGTGGATAGTATTTTTGCTGTTTTCTCATTTAAATCTCATAGTACATCTATAGATGTGCAGATTGCACAATTAGACCAATTATTATTAATTAGACCACTTTGAAACTAGAGTCCAATAAAACAGTCCAATAAAACAGTGTAAACCTAATCAAAAACATCTAAAAAATGTTGTAATGTGGCCTAGATTTGTTCTTGTAATGAAATTTATTGTAAGTTCTGAAGTTGTTTCCACAACATTTTACTAACTTTAAGATGCATTTGCAACTAAAGTCTTAAAATCTAAGACTTCCTTGGTAATCCGTATGTACTGTAAACTGCACAGCATTTCTCGTTTTATGTTTGATGTGGTTTCTAGAAGGTTTTTAAATGTCGTACTGTGACGTAACCTAACTGCAATCAAATTGAGAAGTTATGGAAACGTTTTGTACTTGCTGGGATTGTCTCATGTTTTTTTTTAATTAGGCATAAAAGGTTTGTGATAAAAGAGATTGGGCACTTGCAGGATTTGCAAAAGACTTTGGTGCTGTCTGTAAATGTTTGTTTGATGTCGAGCCTCTGGGCAGAAACCAATGGATTCGTGGCTTTTTGAACATGGTTTTCTGTATTTTTCAAATCATTTTGAGAACCGCATATAATGCAATAGTGATGCAACAGACACGGTCCTGTCTTTTCTTTTTCATTACTTTATAATCAGCCTTTCCGAATAGATTGTACTGGTTCTAGTTGCTGATTTAATATGTGTTCCTTCAAAGCTAAATTATATACATCATTGCAACAACTATGACAACCTGTTCACTGCACAGTTTCAATAGCAGATGTTAGTTTTAGGATTGTATCAGTATGCAATTTTATATTGATATATTGCAATTCATTATCTCATAGCATTGTATGATCCTTTTTAAAATCTATTCATTGGTGCATTCATATCAGGCCATTATGTCCTAATGAAGGAGCCCGCTGTTGTTGTGCGTCATTCCTAACGATAGCCTTTAGCCATGACTATTTGCAGTGTTACACTGCCTCTTTTACCTTATTGCTTAATTCAATCCAAATTTTAATGACAGGGCCTTAAGAGACAAGACCAGAAATGCTGGAGTATTTAAGATTTTTGTTTGTAGGAAACAACTAGAAGCCAATTAGTATGTTTTTGCTCTAATTGTGGCATCATTTGGAATTGATCATGATTCTCTTCAATACAAATGTAATTATTTATGTCCCTATAGATGAAATTATTTTAGTATGGCTAAGTTGAAATATCAGTTTAGAGTGAAGCATGAATTCTGTGTGTGTTTTGCATGTCTGATGAATCTCACAAACCTCTTAAGAACATGTCTGAATCATACTTCACTCCAAAATCCCCTAGGAAGAAGTAAATGTTTTTTTTCTTAAAGACAATTATGTCTGTTAAACATAAGCATGCTAATCTCTTCTTATAATCATTACTGTAATGAGATAATAATGACATATTTGAATTGTAAATTATTTATACATCCTGGTGTAGTATTTGCTTTATAGCATTCGGTTCATGCTGATTTAAATAAAAAAAAAAATCTTATATTTTTTTAATTGCATGTAATAATAAATCCTTCACACTTCCATAGCTTAAAAAAAGCAATCAATATATTGCAATGTTTGAGCCTCACAGCCTTCATCAGGTATTGCGTAACTGCAGTGTTGCAATGCAATGAGTATTTTTGCAAGCTACTGTAGTGTGTGGGATTTTCTCTTTCCTTTTCATGATGTTTTAATGTCATGTGCACCTGCCTGTAATCATTCAGATTGTTGAGTATTTATTTTCTAAAATATGTTGTTACACCGATGCAATAATGTTCCAGTGACAAGCAGTTTGTTTGTCCTCACTGAAAGCGAAATGCAATGCAACAATCAGAATCAATTAGAACATACTTGATGTGCAGTTATGTGGAGTGTGATTCTAAGCCTATGAGATTTCAGAATGGGCAGGGTTATTAGGAGTGATGCATTATTTATATATATATATATATATATATATATATATATATATATAGAAACCAAATGGTTGTTCGTTGGGTCAAACACTTATCTGACAATGACAATCTAATGAGAATCCCAGTCAAAAGTAAAACATCCGGATGTGTCATACTAATGAGAATTTTGAAGAAAATGTGCTTAAGTGTCTATTTTCTTTAAGCATTCTTGTTGCATTTCACTTTACTTTTCTTTTGAGGTGATGGTGGATGTGTGGAGTGATTGTGTCAGATCTGAGATGGGTGGCTATGAGTCAATGCAGGCCTTTTCCTTCTGAATTCATTCTTCTTGCCTTCCTGGCTGACAAGAGTGAATGAAAAAAAGATGGGAGAGAAAAGATCCTTGATCTCAGGGAGTCGGCAAAGCTAATTACGCCTTAAGGGAAGCGGAAGGGGATAAATGGAAAAGCTCAATTAATGCTGGTTGTCATTACCAGTCTATTTGCTCAGGTTGACGCATAAAAAGCCCTACTAATTTGTGTGTAGCAGGTGGTAGATGCACACCCACGATGGCGGACGGGTTGACATATGAGGAACGGTCATTAAAACGAAACCCCTAACGTCTCCGAGAGCAGCCATCTGACGATGGTGACTCAAACATTCGCACAGTTATAGTAATTCATGTCACAACCGAACCATTACGGGCATCAGCGCACACACTGGCATGATTTGACTAATGTGATTGTGATGTCAGATGTCACCAGTTGTTTTTCTTTTTCAGAGAGTTGAGAAATGTTTTTGCTGCTGTTTTAAGCTCAGAGAGGAATACTAACTAGCTATACAAACAACTCCCAGAGGATAATTGTATTGCTCAGAGATTGTTCTGTCATAACTCAGACGACTTATAATGAGAAATCTAGCTCACAAACCATTTTACTTCCATAATTTGGTGCATTTCACAGATAAGCAGAGTATGTGAGAAATAATTGATTTTAATGCATCAGGAATTGATTCGATTGGGAGAAATTGGATGTAAAGTTGAAACCTCCAGTTCATTCCAGTGGAATGCTCTATAAGTTTGAGTAGCAACAGTAACCAAGCGAGCAGTGTTTAGTGAAAAGTCAATTTCTGATGGATAAAATCAATCATCCTACCTTTATTAGTATTGAATATTCCGTTTCACTTAGTATTACACCACATTACAGTAGTAAAACTAGTTGCAAATGTTTCATGTTGACTTTTTTTTTAGGTTATGACAGTTATAGACTATCCATTATGCCTTTATTATAGTCAAAGATCTTTGGAAATACCTCACAATAAAGATGTAAAACTGTTTGCAAATGTTTCATGTTGACTTGCAAGGCATTTGTATTTTTATTTTTTTTATATATATTTCTTTTTGTAGGTTATGGCACTTGTAACCTCATTTTGTCTTTTCTTTCTCTTCCTGTGTTGCTTGAAAATTGTTCTGTCATAACTTGGAAGACTTACAACATGAAATGCAGTTCATAGACCATTTTACTTCCATAATATGATGTATTTCACAGTTAAGCAAAGTATGTAAGAATGAATTGCTTTTTATGTATCAGGAATTGATTCAGTTCTTAAAACTGGGCATAACGTTCCAATGAACTGGGAAATCTCCAATTCATTCCAATGGGATGTTATGTAAATGTTCTCTGAGTAGCAACATTAAACAAGGGGGCGGAGCTTAGTGAAAGGTCAATGTCTCATGGGTAAAATCAATCATCCTACCTTTATTAGAATTGAATGTCTTGTTTCACTTGGTAATAGATCACACAACAAAAGTAAAAATAGTTGCAAATGTTTTATGTTGACTTGCAAGACATTTGTGATTTTTCTTTTCGTGGGTTATGGCAGTTATAGACTCATATTTTTCTCTCTTTCTCTTTCTCTCTTTTTAAAGGTTTCATTTATACATGTGGCGGGACATTAAAAGGGAAAAATGGGACCATAGAAAGTCCAGGTTTTCCTCACGGATACCCGAACGGAGCGAACTGTACGTGGGTTATTGTAGCCGAGGAGAGGAGCAGAATTCATATAGTTTTTCAGTCCTTCGCTGTGGAGGAAGAATATGACTTTTTATCTTTATATGATGGACATCCTCATCCTGCAAACTTCAGGACAAGGTAAGCACTCATAGTTTGAAATCAAGAGTTTTGTGCATGTCTGTTTGCGTTGAGACTGTTAGTTATGCTTAAAGTTGGCACAGTTGATTTTTCGCATATGTACAGTATGCATCTGACGTTTACAGTCTTACTCATTCTGGAAAAAGGAGCAGAAATATAGATGACATCATTTCAGGGGCATATGCAAATTATCTCTGTAAAATGAATGAGAATGTCCTTCCCACTGATACCACCTGCTGCTGACTGGCAATAGCAAGTAACAAATCATGATTCATGGCTGTGACATCGACTAAAGCCTATTGGCTAAAAAAAGGTAAGGGAGCCCTTCGATATGTCTCAGCCCAACTTCCTGTTTCAATAAGAAATATGTCAGCTCAGGAGAGGCTGTGTAAGTAAGAATAATGTACATTCAGCTGGTCATTCTCACAAAATAAACCCAGACAGGGTGAAGGGGAGTGAAAGAGTCTTGTATTTATTTTGAATGTACATGATCCAGCTTTTTCTATTTATTTTCAAATAAGTAGTCATGAAGTATTAATATTGAGTTTGCTTTATTTATCCGAAAAGAGAGCACAGAGTGAGAAGCATGAAACTAATGGTTTCCTGGAATAATAGTCAATTATAAAGTTTAGCATTATTAATTTAGGTACCATCCACAAGTTATAATCTATTTACATATACTGAATATACACAATTCTGCCTTTTCTACTAATTTTTAAATTAATAAATGAGCTTGAAATATTAATTTGCGTTCTCTTCTCACATAAAGTCACATAATTCTTACCTAAAAAATGTAGCTCAGAGTAATATTAGAGACATGAAACTAGTGGTTTCCAAGAATAATAGTCAATTATTAAGTTTAGCATTAGTAATTTTAGTATCGTCTGGTATATAATTTAATATAATTTTCCTATTATGTACTCTTTTATATGTACTGAATGTGCATGATTCTGCTTTTTCTACCTATTTTCAAATTAACAAGTGGGATTGAAATATTGATTTGAGTTTGAATGTTTTTATGTGAAAAGAGAGCACAGAGTAATATGACATGAAACTGGTTTCCTTGAATAATTGTTTCATTATAAAGTTTACCATATTATCTGCAGGTGCTGTCTGGTTACTGAGCATTTGACATTTTTTTCCAATATATACTTTTTATATATCCAGAAAGTACATGATCGTGGTTTTTAAAATTCATTTTCAAATAAACAAGTAGGCATGAAATAATACTTAATTTAATCGGAGTTTAATATTAAAACTCAGAGTAATATGAGAGACATCAAACTAGTGGTTTCCATGAATAATAGTAAATTATAAAGTTTAGCATTATTATAAGTTTATATTATTATAAGTAGGCTTGAAATATTGATTTGAGTTTAATTTTTTATTTTTTTTAATAGGTACTAAATATCAATGATTCTGCTTTTTCTACTTAATATTAATTTGCGCTCTTATCTCACATAAAAAAACAAACAAACAAACAAAAAAACAAACAAACCAAAAAAAAAAAAAAAACATTAAAACTAAGTAATATGAGAGACAGTAAATTAGTGGCTTCCTGAAATTATAAAATTTAGCATCATTACTTAGGTACCATCTGGTCACTGAGCATTTAAAGTTTTCTCAATAAATACTCTTAATATATGTAATGAATGTATCTGATCCTGCTTTTTCTACTTATTTTCAAATTTATAAGTAGGCTTGAAATATTGATTTGAGTTTAAATGTTTTTATGTGAAAAGAGTGCGTAGAATAATACGAAACTAGAGGTTTCCTCAAATAAAAGTCAATTAAAAAGTTTAGCATATTATCTGCTTGTATTGTCTGGTTACTGAGCATTTTAAGTTTTTCTATTATATACTCTTTCTATGTATACTGAATGTTCCTGCTTTTTAAAATTAATTTTTAAATAAATAAGTGGGCATGAATTATTTATTCGTGCTCTCATCTCACATTAAAAAAATAAATAAATAAAACTCAGAATAATATGAGGGACATGTAAGTAGTGGTTTCCTGAAATAATAGTGTAATATTTACCATTATTACTTTACCGCCTAGTCACTGAGCATTTAAAGTTAACCCACAATTTCTTCAAATAAAAGTCTTTTAGTATTTCAGAGAGCTTTGTAGTTGTTACACTACTCATGTCATATGCAGTGCTAATTTTGGGAATTATAGACCTGATTACCAGCATTACATGGGGCCGAAACTCTTCTAAATGCTTAAAAGCACACAAAATTAACCTGCACTAACTCTCCTCTAATTAAAGGGTAAACCGGTTATTGCAGTGGAACTCTCCACAAGCTAGGAATGAAATCAGCAGACCCCCTGCGTTCAGGTAGCTGAAATTCACTCGTAGCAATTACCATGATTGAAAGTGTTTATTTTATGCCAATCTGGGCTTCACAAACACTGAATCCAAAATCTGATGCTTCACTGGCTGAACAGATTGCAAAATAAGCGACGCATTGCACTTGTGATGTTATTTCCTCACTAATCCCTCTATTAATATGTCAGATAGTTGTCAGAAAAATACTTTTTTGCTAAAGTGTTTGTTTTTCTCAGAATACATCCATTCATGATTTGTATTCGGTGTCAGAAATGATTTAGAAACTGGTACAATAAAACATAGGATTGATTTTTATGCTGGAAAGTGTTTCTGTAATATCAATTGACTCTTTGCTAAGCTCTGCCCCACTTGGTTACTGTTGCTAGCTTACAAGCTTTATAATGAATTGAGATTTTCAGTAAAATAGTTGCAGTATTATGCTTACATGAGCTAGAATGACAATGCAAAGCATTATCTGTGTTTTCCTTTAGAGAAATTGTTAAATGACCATGATTAACATCTGCTGCAACTGTCAACCAAAACGAAAGCAAATGCTTCTCACAATTAACCAAGAAGAGAAAAGCCTCATTTGATGACAGCTGCAACTGATAACATTAGCATACGTGAACATAACTGTTTTTGCTTGCTTACTATGTTATTGTGAACTCTTTAGTTGCTGACCTAAATCAAATACTTTTAGGTTTATTAACAATATTTTACACTGGAGAAAATGCAGATGGCCTTACTGTTGTAATACATTTTGGAAATAATTGTGTAATGCAAATGATTTTGGAAAATGAAAGAGATTTTTTAAAAATGTTTTTTTTTTTTTTTTTTTTGAAAAGTCTCATATGCTCACCAAGGCTGGATTTAATTAATCTAAAATGCAGTAAAAGAGTAATAATATGGAATATTACAATTTAAATTAGCTTTTTAAATATTTTTTAAAGGATAATTTATTCCTGTTAATGCAGGAAAATCATTGTAATTGCATCAGAAATCATTTAATATGCTGATTTGCTGCTTAAGAAACATTTCTCTTACTATTATCAATGATGAAAACAGTTGTTTTGCATGATATTTTTGTGAACATCGTGATGCATTGATGATACAGGATTCTTGAATAGAAAGTTCAGAAAAATAGAATTTATTTTAAATTAAATTTTTTTTGGTGATAAATAAATATTTAAAAAACAATTCTTTGCACAATGCACAAATATGCGTGCGTGTGTGTGTGTGTGTGTGTATAATATATATATATATATAATATGCTTATTTACATCATAACCTGCAAGTTACTTTTGTGAAGGCAACTGGACATTGTAAAATTCTTTCAAAATGCACATGACTTACATATTCTTCCATTAGAAAAGAGCAAAAGCTTGTCTGATAATATGCTGGAAATGCAGTTATGGCAGGACTGGTTAGTAATGTTTTTTTGGCGGGCTTATCGAAGCATCAATTGTAGTTTTTGAAAGTATAAGAGCAGTGCTGTCTTGTCTTACCAAGATTTGAGGCGATTTTCCACAAGTACAGTCTGGTCAGTGAATATTTGAAGTTTTTCCATTATGTACTCTCTTTAATAGACCTTAGATTGAATACAGCAAATCTTTGCAAAAACACATTGTGGAATAAGAGCCAGCCCTTCATTATCTAAGCTTTAAGTAAATCAATAATTTTTTTTTTCCTCCTCTGCAGACATGGCACTTAATTTGCAGTTATTAAAGCATTAATCTTTTGAAGAATGTAAAAGCAGTGATGCCAGCTGTACCATGTTCTTGGGCTTAACGGAATTACTCAAACATTTATGAGTATTGGGTAAGCGCTTCGATAAAAGAACAGCAGAACAGTCGTTTCATTACCATCAAGTAATAGATGCTCTTGAATTACCATCCAATACAAGAAGCACAACTCAGAGCCAAAAAGAATCATATTGCCTCTTTGGAACAAGCAGTATCTGTCGTTGTTGATCCATGAGTGGATGTCAGTACAGTACATTGTGTTATTTTGAACGATCTACCTTCTCCTTGAGAAGTTATTGTGCCCCATTGAGTGCTAGCCCCTTTATGTCTGCTGCTCTGTGAGGTTTGGCTCAAGGCAGACTTCCTCTGAGTTTCCTGCCTGTGTTTTATCAAAAATGTCAGATAATGCTCATCCCTTAAAGTCTGTACAGAATAGAAGAGGATCTCCAGCATGTACTGTATGTGCCAGAGTTGTGCTTCATTCAGAACTGAATAGAGAATGTAGTAGTTCTTGAATTTGAGTTGAGGTAGGTTTGGTTTGCAAGTTGATTGTGAGGAAATAGAAATTCATGCAATCTGTATTTTTAAAGGGGTCCTATTATGCTTTTTCACTTTTTGAATTTTAGTCAGTGTGTAGTGTGTATGTTTGGGCATAAAAAGATCTACAAAGTTACAAATCTCAAAGTCCACTCCAAAGGGAGATATTTCGTTTTTAAAAAATCCCTTTTTTAAAAAATCTCGTTTTTTCCTGTATTTATGACATCACAAATTGGCCAATTAGAATATCATTAAAATAAGTCCCGCCTCCTGAAATTCGAATGCACTTTTCAAAATCTAAACCTGGTGTGGGTGTTTTTATGTCACTGTATTTCTGAAGGAAACCGACTGTCTTCAGAAAGTTTTGGATGTCGTTTTCATTTCATCTTGCATGTAATGTCTGATAAAGCAGCGTTTGTGAGCGCAGCTCTGCTTTGTGTACAGCGTTACCGGAGAAACCTCGCTCTCTCCCGCTCCAACAGCGCCTCCCGCTGGCAGAGCATTAATTTGCATATATATGCCGCCACAAATAGTGTAACTCTGTGGGACTATGGTATAAATAAATTCAACTGTATAACAGTTTCACTGCAATTGATGTTATAATGTTAGAATTAAAGAACAATAAACATAATACATATAACCGTTGCACTTATCTGTACATAGTAAATGCAGTTATTTTTAAGCTGTTGTTGACATCCTATCTAAAATGTGATTTAGCCAAAAAAAAAAAAAAAAACCCATATCGTTACCACTTTAATATGTCTTGTAATATCCGTGTGTGCAAAGGTTCTGCTCGATCCTCTTGTTCAATATTCTCAGGGTCTGAATTGATATGGCAATATTGATGAACTTGCTGTTTTGTCAAGGGGCGGGGCGGGGCAGTACTGAAACACCGTCTAAGCTGTTCGCCAATCACAACGCACTGGGACAGCTAACCAATCACAACACATTTCGTTTTTCGGAAGGCGGGCCTTCATCAAACCCGGAGCTAATCAAGCCATTTGTGCCAGGCCAGGGAGGAAGGTATTGTAATAATGTAAATTATGTGAAAAATAACATGATTTTCGAACCACCAAGCATGAGAGCATTTTTTAGTACACCCACAAAACAAAATCAAGACTTTGTAAAAGAGCATAATAGGACCCCTTTAACTAGAAAAACAAAGTTTGTCAAGTCAAACTCAGAATGTAGGCTTGATAAATCCTTGAATTTAAGTTGATAGATAGATAGATTGATAGATGTTTGAAATGTTAAATTGGCTTTTAGTTATGTACACATTATAGTTCCAAGGTTTGTGGTTGGTAAGATTTTTAAATGTTTTTGAAAGAAGTCTCTTATGTGCTCACCAAGGCTGCATGTATTTGATCTCAAATACAGTAAACATACTAATATTTTAAAATATTATTACAATTTGAATTCTTTTTGAATATATTTTAAAATGTAATTTATTCCTGTGGCGCAAAGCTCCAGTCTTTCAACATAATTTATGTGAAAAATATTTTTTTGTGATGATGTAAAATTACTGTGAATAAAAGTAAGTTTCACATTCTGAATATGTATATCTGCTGTAATTCTATAATTAACAACCCAATTTTTTATACTATTATTGTCAGACCTGTGTTCCTCTTGTCTTGTGTTTCCCTCCCTCTCATGTCCATATTTGGTTTTCCTGTTCCTGTCCCTGATTGTCTTTGATTTAGTTCCAGGTGTGTCCATTTAGTCCCATCGTTATGTCGTGTATTTAAAGAGTGTTAGTTTCCGACGTCCGATATTGTTTGTCCTACCCCTGTGCTCCATGTTTCCTTGTCATTAAAAGTCTGTATTTGGAAGAATCTCCGTGTCTCCTCGTTTCGTGCTCCAGCAGATGTGACAGAATACCGGACCTCAACAAAGTAAGCGGCACCCCTTCTCCCCTTTCGTTTCCATTTTTGAAAAGTTTTTTGTTTTCCTGTGGTTTTTTTTATTTTATTTTTATTTATTTATTTTTGTTCCCTCCACGACTATGGAAGTCGCCGACTGCGGTCAAGCCAGCCGCTATCGGATTCCGATATCGGATTAACTGTCTGTATTATTATTATTATTATTATTATTATTATTATTATTATTATTATTATTATTATTATTATAATAATCTCTAAAAATGTATTTAAAATAGGCCTTATAAAATTAAATTGTCTAAAAGTATTAAGTAACTGCCTAATAATTAAGGTTCAAACAAAATGATATCAAAATAACTGGTTGAATTACAAAATAAAAGCCCCCCCAAAATATCATATCCAACCTGTTTTGATTAGCATTTCAGATAGCTTTAAAAAGGAAAGTCCCTGTTACCACAGACTAGTTTCACTTCGGATTGATAGTAGACCTTCTCGGGTTGTCACTCACCCAAAATCAGGCAAGTCTGATGTTGCATTACAAAATAAAAGCCCTCCAAAATCTCATAAAGGGTATTTTGCTGGGCATTTCAGATAGCTCTAAAAAGGAAAGTCCCTGTTACCACAGACTAGTTTCACTTCAGATTGATAGTAGACCTTCTCAGGTTGTCACTTACTCAAAATCAGGTAAGTCTGATATTGCATTACAAAATAAAAGCTCTCCCAAATCTCATATCCAACTTGTTTTGCCTATTGTTTTAGATAATTTCAGATAGCATAATTTCAGGAATGTCTGATGTGGATGAACAAAAAATTTAGGGGTTTTAAAGACTTAAGTACAGGTGGTGTTGTCTGTTATTGATGATTAATAAAATTAATCTCTCTGCTTTTCTCTTTCAGTCACAACAATCCCTGTGGTAACAGGGACTTTCCTTTTTAGAGCTATCTGAAAAGCCAAGTAAGACACCCTTTATATGAGATTTTGGAGGGCTTTTATTTTGTAATGGAACATCAGACTTGCCTGATTTTGGGTGAATGACAGCCTGAGAAGGTCTACTATCAATCTGAAGTGAAACTAGTCTGTGGTAATAAGGACTTTCCTTTTTAAAGCTATCTGAAATGCTAAGCAAAACAGGTTGGATATGAGATTTTGGGGGGCTTTTATTTTGTTATTCAACATCAGTTATTTTGATATCATTCTGTTTGAACCTTAATTATTAGGCTGTTACTTAACACTTTTAGACAATTTCATTTTATAAGGCCTATTTTAAATACTTTTTTTAGAGATTATTATAATATTACAGAAAGTTAATCTATTACTTTAGTATAATTAATTTTATATATATATATATAATATTATTTATTTTACCCTTACTCTTATTTCCCTGTTCTTGTTTGTATGTATAAGCTTAGTAAAAAAAAAAAAAACATAAAAATTGGCTGAGCGAATGCAGGCGGAAGATCGCCGTAATACACTGTATATGCGCGCATAACAAAACAGCGCGGCGGCTAGATTTGACCATGCATTTCAGAGTGGCGGCTGGCTTGACAGCAGTAGTCGCTGCTCGCGGCATTGCCCTTGCCCGCCGTGATCTCCCCTTTTACGACTACGCCAGAGAATTCGGCGGGCTTGCCGCGACAACGGTGCTGGACGCGGCCACCATTAACCATCTGTTCTGGCTCGGGGGCAATTATCATCGCCCCGTGGACCTCCCTGACACAACGGGACTTAGATGGAGGTCAGGAGTCTTCTGGTGTCTGGAGAGTGTCCAGGCCTGAGCCAGAACCAGCTCGCCGTCCAGTCCGCCCGCCGTTCGCGGCTCCCTCAAGCACGCCGCCGTTCACGGCTCACACAAGCCTGCCGTCCTTGGGGAAATCAGCGCCGCCCTCCGCGGCTCCCTCAAGCCCTCCGCGGCTCTCTCAAGCCTGCCGCCGTTTGCGGCTCACTCAAGCCTGCCGCTGTCCATGGCTATCCCAAGCCCGCCGCCATCCGCGGGTCACCCAAGCCCGCAGTCCGCAGCGAAGTCAAATACCCCGGTGCCGGCTCCTCCAGGGCGCCCTCCGGTGCCGGCTCCTCCAGGGCGCCCCCCCGGTGCCAGCTCCACGAAAGTGCATCCCTGTTCCCGAGTCAAGCCCAGGATGGGCTCCGGTTCCCGAGTCAAGCCCAGGATGGGCTCCCGATCCCCAGTTCAGCCCAGGGAGGGCTCCCGATCCCCAGTGTAGCCCAGAGAGGGCCCCTGATCCCCCGTTAAGCCACGTATGCTTCCCCAAGTATTTTTTTTGGGGGGGGGGATAGTATGGCTCCAGCCATAGAGGCCGGGGTGGGGGCTAGGGCCGCGGCCTCGGAGACAGATCCGCCATGGTGTCCCGAGTCCCCTGATCCGCCATGGCCTCCCATGTTCCCTGCTCCTCCATGGGTCCCGGAACAGACGCCACCCTGGAGGCCTTCCGTCCCCGAACTCTGCCTCCAGAGCGTCCACCCCCCCTCCCTGTTGGATGTTGTACGGTGCGGGACGCACCTTTCGGGAGGGGGCAGAGTACTGTCAGGCCTGTGTTCCTCTTGTCTTGTGTTTCCCTCCCTCTCATGTCCATATTTGGTTTTCCTGTTCCTGTCCCTGATTGTCTTTGATTTAGTTCCAGTTGTGTTGGTTTAGTCCCATCGTTATGTCGTGTATTTAAAGAGTGTTCCGTTTAGTTTCTGAAATCCGGTATTGTTTGTCTTACCCCTGTGCTCCATGTTTCCTGGTTTCCTTGTCATTAAAAGTCTGTATTTTGAAGAATCTCCATGTCGTCTCGTTCCGTGCTCCAGCGGACGTGACAATAATAGCATGTAATGTTTTGAATGCTTTTATTTTTACATTTTCAGGTTTTTTAATTTTTTTTTTTTTTTTAAATGCTTCAACATTTGTGTGGATGAGTCATCAATATTCATAGTATAATAATGTATAGTCATACATTTTAAATGTTTCTACTATAAGTTAGTTTTGTGAACTTTTAGGAGTGCACTAGCAGATGGACTACATGCCAAAACCTGCAAATATTATGCATGAGTCATACAGGAAAAGATATAACATAAAATTTTCATTATGTTTCAAGCTGCATCCCTTTTATTTTTTTTTTTTTCCTTTCAAATCTTAAACTGATTTTGTGTATCAGCATCTACGTCGGCAATTTATTTTCTCCAGCAAAGATTTTGATTCAAAGATAGAGAAATATTTAGCTTTCCTCTGGCGACCCTCGATTTCAACACATTCTGGAAAAATCCATTTATCAAAGCAATTCAAGCAGATGCCTTTGATACGTTACTTATCCCACCACTGCCTGACATCGCAATTTGTCATTTTTCCGTTCAGAACAGGCCGTCCCAAAATAGCACCGCATGACTTGTGGCAGCACAACCTGAAGGAAAACACACAGAGCGTCCAGAATGATGAAGCAATATCTCCAATTAAAAGTTGACCCCTTGTTTGAGTCAGATTAGAGACTTTCATTACAGTGTGACAATTAGTTAATTGTGCTTTTGCACAGAAATCTACAAATCTTAATTGATAGCTTATTTTGACCCACGCTTGTTATTAAAGCTCGATGTCATACTCTGGCAAGCATAATATTGCAAAGAATAAATGATTTGACTAATTACAGACTCTATTGTCTTTGTCTGTAAGAAAATCCTTCCTAGCATGGAAAGCTAATTACATGCTTCAGCTATGCTAATGTTACAAACAAGTTAAAGCTACAAATGAACGTATTACACCTTAACTACAATGATGTTATTTTAAGTGTCGTGAAACGCCTCGTTTTAGTGCAGTTTAGTTCTCACCACAGTTTTGAAACAAAGGTTAACCTGGAAGGAAGGAACGCACGCAGTAACTGTCTGAGCTCCAATCAGCTTTATTTTGATTCAGTGAGGTTAAAGGAAGAGTTCATCCAAAAAGAAAATCATTATTTAATCAACCTCATGTTGTTCTAAACCCATGTGTCTTTTTTTCAGTGCAGTGTGAATGCAAAAAGACTGTGTTGTCTGCCATTATAATTATATAAATGCTTATTTTTTTTTTAAGCATTCATAATAGTATTTATTAATATTTTAAATTTAAACACTATATAATGCATTATAAAAGTAGTTTTCATGCATTAATTATGCCATGTAAAACACCTCATCATGCATTGTATGATCTCATGAATAATTGTAAACAGTTATAATACATAATAATACTTACCTATTCATCATTAGACCTTCAGTATAATGCAAGTGTAATGCATTTAAACACACAACAAACAAATCTTCAAATATTATAAAGCATTTGAACTTTGATTACAATTATTTAATTACAATGTACATTATGAAAACTTTAAGGCATTATACGTAAAGCTTTAGTAAAGCAATACCTTGTTGGTTTAAGTTTTAATAATATTTGTGCTAAAGTTTAAACTCTTTTCAGTTATTTGTCTAGTCACAATTTCTAATTTTTAACTCCAAGTTTAAGCTAATATTTATATTTTATTTAATTTCAGGTTTATTTCAATTCATAAATTTTTTTTTTTTTTTTTTAAGGTTTTAGCTTTATTTAAAAATAATAACACTGATTTGTGAATGAATCATTCCTTTGAGTTGAATCTTTGAATCGGTTAATGCAGTTTGCGAAGTTTGGCCGTATTTCCCATAAAGCATCATAAGCCTAAGTAGACTTTAAAAACCACTGGCACCAATGGTATCTGCAATCAATTTAGGCTTTCAGTGCATTTGGAAAATGCAGTCCTAATTACAATGATTCGCTCACAAACTGGACTGATCCAGTTTTCAGTGTTTCAGGGATTCGATTGCAGTGGTTAGGATTATCAGTGAAGAATGACTTAAATTAGATCCTCACACAGAGAAATATATCACACAAGTTGAATGAACTTCTTTTTTGATGCTTTTATTGTGATTTCGCTTCTTTTTTGAAACATAAAAGCTTCAAAAGCATCAAAGCTTCAGCCACTTTTACTTTAATTGCATGGAAAAGAGTGACCTGCACAATGCAAAATTACTCCTTTTGTGCTTAATGCACGAAAGAAAATCATGTCTTTGGACAAGAAGGTGGATACATAATACCAGAAGTTTCATTTTTATTATTTTTTTTGGGTGAACTGTTCCTTTAACCTCTCAAAGAATGTGTTGTAGAGTTTCATGACCCTTTAAAATCAGCCCAAGCGAGACACAAATGAACAACAAACTGAGGCGCCACTTCAGAACATCAAGATAAGAGTCAGAATGAAAAATTGCGTTCTGTCCTTTTCTTAGCCAGCAGCTACGATAACAACGTCACTTTTCAGAGTGCATTCTCGCAATACCTGCAGAAATGCAAATAAGCTTGCATGAGAAATGGCTGAGAGACACTTTTCTTGACCTGATGAATGAATTCAGTGCGAGTGTGAGGAATGCATTTGTCTCTCATGAAGCATTTTGGGAAATTGCTAAAGCATATCTGTAGATTTCTCTCTTTTCAGCAGTCGGCTATAGAGATACGGGGCAGTAGTCAAATACAGATTAACCACAAAGAGACAAAATGCATCAGAATCAAGGAGAAGCTCACAAAGTCTGATTGGTGAGATGGTGCTCTGTATGCAAGGCACACTTATTTACTCTACCTTCAGAGCGCACCGTGCTAATTGGATAATGCAGTCCGGTCAGATCTGAGCGCTGTGCGTTTGAGTAATTGGCCTGTCTTGCTTCTCCTAAATAGTGTCTGCCCAGTCATTTAACTTTGAAGTGTCTTCGCCGCACACATGCGCAGTGTTTTGCATGCTGAGAATCAACTTTCTTTGATGTACAGTGTCATCTTGCAACCATAATTCGTCTTACAAGTCTAGGGAGAAAAAGCTCAGGCCCTCTGGTCAGTGCCATCCGGGTGATAAATGACATTTCAGCTCTGCGAGTTGGGCTAGCAGAGCTATTTGCTGTAAATTGATGTAAATCTTCACTGAGGTCATAATGTTTTCTTTAAAGGAGCAGTTCAGATAAATTGGGGATTCTGTCATTACCCAAAATGACTCTCCTTCATGGCTTCAAATGAATGCAAATGGAGAAGAATGCTGGCCTACATGCTGTTTTTCAAGCAGCCACAATAGCTGAAAGTGATCAAGGCTGTCATACTTCAAAAAAAGACAAACAAGCAGCATAAATACTTATTCTGAGGCCATACAATATCCTTATGTGGAACATTTTTAATTTACTGTCTTTTTGGAGCTTGATTACCATTATGAACATCACCATGAACTGATGATATAGAGAAGAGCTCCATCTTTAACTTATACATTTATTTATGTAGACAAAAACGGTCTTCAATTAAAAAAGCAATTCATCTTAAAAGAGCAGTTCACTCAAAAATAATAATAATACAAAAAATACCATTCAAGATGTAGACGAGTTTGTTTCTTTATCAGAACAGATTTGGAGAAATTTAGCATTGCATCACTTGCTCACCAATGGATCCTCTGCAGTGAATGGGTGCCATCAGAATGAGAGTCCAAACAGCTGATAAAAACATCACAATAATCCACACCACTCCAGTCCAGTCCATCAATTAACATCTAGTGAAACAAAAAGTTGCATGTTTAAATAAAACCTGCAATAAGACATTTTTAAGTCCTAAAAAAAAAAGTTTGACTAAAATACAAGTTCATAATCCATAATATTGCTTTCTTCTGTGAAAGTCGTCTTGTGTGAATCAGGAGAGAAATATGCACAGATAAAGCACCGTTTACAAGCAAAAACAGTTCTAAACAAATATGTTGGCTGTTTCTTACAAGATGTTAATTGCTGGAGTGGTGTGGATTACTTGTGGATTGTTGTGATGTCTTTATCAGCTGTTTGGACTCTCATTCTGATGGCACCCATTCACTATAGAAGATCCATTGGTAAACAAGTGATGTAATGCTAAATTTTTCCAAATCAGTTTCGGATGAAGAAACAAACTCATTTACATTTACATTTTACATTTACATTTATGCATTTAGCAGACGCTTTTATCCAAAGCGACTTACATAGCATTCAAGTTACAGTTTTTACATTTGATCAACTCATCTACATCTTGGATTATCTGATGTGTCTGGTATTACCTGTTGCAATTAGCACTTGAGCACAGCATTCAGCTGTGTCTTAAGAAAACACTCCATCAATATGTGTAATTCTTATACTCCCTTCTCAAAACAGGTGTAGAACAGCTTCATTTTATTCCATACATCAGAAACCTGTTCAAATTTATTTAAATTTGACCAATACTCAGTGCTCAATTTTTCATGCCTAAAGCTTTTCCAATTTTAGTGAGTTAAAAAAGGTTAACACACATTCATATCCAGAAGAAAATTTTATTGCTCACATGTTGCACTTCGTTGGCTCGAGGGACTTATGCATCAGTTTGGTCTCAGAAGCTGCTTCTAAATGAGACTATTGTTTACTATGAGCTGTAAAATGAATGTAATTTGTGCTTGGAATAGTTTGAGTTTATACTCTTTGAGTGTGTGTATATGTATATATGTGTATGTATATATGTGTGTATATATATGTATATATATATATGTGTATATATATATGTATATATGTATGTGTGTATATATATATATATATATATATATATATATATATAATATGGGCACACACAAGCTATGTTTTTATATATAGTAGAAAAGTACTGTATGTCCTCTTAGATAGCGAAGTAAATGTGAGTGTGGCTGTTTGCGTGAATGCTGACTCACAGTCAGCCAGCAAAAACCAATAAGACTGAAAATCTCTTATTGGCACTCTCTTTGGGATAATTCACTTTTTTTTTTCTCCAGCGTTTGATTGTTCTTCACTCATGGTAATTAATCCCTCAGATCCGCTGGCTGTCCGCAGGCTCAAAAGGTTTATTTTTCAATACAAACCACAATTAACAATGTTATTGCAGGCATGTAGCACTTGCGGTTTTCTTAGTGGCCTGTGTTACTTAAAATGGGGATCTGGAGCATTTTTTGAGACTTGACAAAATCTGGTCCAGTTTTCTGTCGATTCAGGCCATCCACGGGCTGAGGCTGATGTTACTTGGCACTTTGAGTGACCTCTGCTTAACCACACATTATGTTTGCATATGGTTTCACTCAACCTCCTTAATATCCCACCGGACTTCACTATACAATTTTCTGCTAATTGCCTTGAGGCCAGGTGAGAGATGTGCTCAACAAATCATTAACTCCAGCTCTAGGGTTGCACAGACTTTCCAGTAATTCAATTTCTCAGAGTCTTAAATAATAAGTAATCTTAAAGGGAACACGAAACGACATTGGCAACGCATTTAAAGGCACTGTAAGTGATGACACATTTCAGAGCTAAGTGAAATTTTTGCCTTGAAATAATTGATTTTATCCACTGTGATTTGATTGGATTGTTAAAAGTTGGAGTCTGATATTATTGGTTAATATTGTTTTTCTCACCCCTGCAACCTTGATTACATTAGCAGAAAAGTCATTTTAGAGGTCGAGAAAGTTATTGCATTTTGATGAATTATTGCATAACATGCATTGAATGAATCGTGGGCAATAAGAGTAGGGATATTGTAAAAATAATGACAAACCTACTTTCAAACAGGTTTCAAACACTCTTCAAACATTATCATCTTCAACCAGTAAATCAATCATCTTCAATACTCATCAGTCTTCAAAGTCATGCCACTGGATGAGGAAATGTAATATCAATGCTCAAGCAAACAGATTGAGGCTCGTTTTGATGTCACTAGTGGTGTAGAAATTACACGCTGCAGCCTTATATATTTATATGTGGCACTGTTAAACAAACACATTGAAAAATATATTGTTTTTACATGCTGTGGTCATTTGATAACACTATGTAATTTACTCATCAGGATTTTGAAAAATAATGCCCACTTTTCACATAAAATCAAGTCCCACTCAACTTTTTGACATTGAATATCCTAATTCACTCAGTAAGAGTGAGAATGGATTGAACTTTGACTTTAAAAAAAAAAAAAGAAGGAAAAAAAAGAAGAGAAAATAAAAAGAACAGAAACTAGAAACTGTCATGGTGCTTTGGTTCTTGAACCACAATTCACCAATAGCATTCTAAAACAGTAAAGTGAACCCATATTCAATTTGTCCTTTTTTCTTTTCTTTGTATCAAAGAAATCACATTTTTGCTTAGCCTATTTGAAGGTCAAATACATGTTTTTACTGTTTATACTGTCAAATACCCTTTATGGCATACACTTCCCACTTTCTTGTTACCAAGCAACATAAAATCACCCTTTCGTGACGCTATCTGGAGCGCTTTTCATGTGGATGTCAGAGATGCGTGCGACTCTTGCATTGAGCGGTGTGAAATAGCCTTAATGTGAGTCATGCGAAATGACCTTCATAAGCTCTTGGTCAAAACATTCTTATGATTAATATTCAAAATAGACGTTTTATTTATTTCACGTATTACACTTTTCTTGAATTAATCAGTGTGCATGATGTCAAACTAGGGGTGGGCGATATGACAAAAATATCATCCATGATCTTATAATTCTTTTTCATGTTGGTTTTTAAGACTGTTCTGCAAGTTTCTGAGCGTTGAAAACTAGTAGGCCCTACAACTAACATAAGTAAAAAGTTCTCAAGCTTATTAAAGACAAGTTAGAACAAAGAAAGAAAGAAATGCATTTAAAAAAAAACAAATAAATACAAGAGAATAAAAACAAGTGAAGTAAAATGTGCTTTAAATTTTCCAGGTAAGTCTGTCTAACTGTAGTATTCAGTTTTGACATTTTTGTGTGTATTATCAGCTGTTTAGGCGTGCACCCGAACTCAAAACTTACATTGCTTGTCCGCGTTCCACTATGTCTCGGAGCGCACACACAGAAACGGCTTGTCAGTATGTTGTTAACGGATTCGGTTTTCTTTAGTGGCTTTTTTTCCCGCTTTTAATAACCCAATTTAATATCAACTACGTCGTACTCTTTACTTTCTCATTCATCCATGTTTCTTTTTCACTTTAAAGTACTGTGAGCTGAAAGATAAGCATATATATTTACATACAGACATAAACAGGACACATTTGGTCACAATCTCTACGACTCGTTTGAAAAGTAGATTGTGGATGTCTTCAAGATCATTCATGATACAAAATTGTGAGATATATCAGACCATAAGTCTTTTCACAATCTGATCAAATGGATCCAATGAAGTCATGCTGCTTCACCCTAAAAGTATGTCATTATATGGATCTAAATTGTGTTATGAACATGTTGACTTTAAAATGTTTGTTAATTTGCTTGTTTGTTATTGCATCAAGTGCACAAGTATCTGTTCTCATCGTAAATGTGGCAGCACTAGAGCTCACTGTGGTTCAGCTATCACAGTTTAGCTGCTCCCCGAATGCTGATGGTACTTTTGTGAAAAATGGTATTTTGAAATCGTTGGAGCTCATTGATCTTTTCCAAGTTTCCAATATCAGAGAGCTTTACATCCTGTTAAAGCGGGACTGGCTGTGATACTAAGACAATGATTTGGATGAGTTCTTATGAAATAGGAAGAAATGACTCATTCTTTATGTCTTGTTGTGTAAAGCAGAATTGAGTAGGCGAAAGGTGTAAAGTGGGCACGACTCCTGGGAGATAGTATTGTCAAATGTGCTAAGAATAAAATACAGCGGGCCAAAATAATATTTGGACTTTTTTGGCCTTGCTTAAAAATGCATGAATTTTTGCATTAGATAATATGCAACCAAATAGCATTTGCAAACAGTTTACGCTCGCTCTTATCTCAAAACTAACTTCAATTTTCTGAGACATTTTTGAATAATATAGTCATTGTTTTATCATTTCAGCCCTAACATGCTCTTTTGTGAAATGTTTTGCATAAAGTATTGGTGAATCTTGTAAAAGAGGTCACATTTCACTCAAATTCAAAGAAAAATTAAATTTGATCAAAGGAAATGAAAAAGGAATCCAATACTAATACTAATACTAATACTAATAATAATAATAAAAAAAAGAAAATGTAATTGATTGCATCAAAGTATTTCTTATTCGATATGGAGGAAATGCATTTTTTTTATTGAATTTATTTTGTTTTAAATGTATTTATTATTTTATTCATGAATTCATTTTATTTATCAATCTATCTATTTATTTATTTATTTATTTATTTATTTATTCCTTTTTGCAAAGGTTTGGGTACATTCTGGCAATGACAAATTGTAAGTGTTTTTTTTTTTGTTTGTTTTTTTTTTTTTTTAGTAAAATCACACTAGTTTCTGTCAGGATGACTAATATTTCTCTCTTCTCGTACAGGTTAACAGGATTTCAAGTGCCAGCGCCCGTCACAAGTACCGGATCCATATTTTCCCTGCGTCTTACCAGCGACTTCGCTGTAAGCGCCCATGGATTTAAAATATATTATGAAGGTAAGGAACATAACACAGCCTTTAATTTTCTCTGCTATTTATCATGGGTTTTGAGTTCGGAGATGCAAATTGCACACTGCAGTGGTCAATTAAAAGTTTTTCATCACCCAAGTGTTTGACAGCAGGCAGTGGGCGTAAGCTAGAGAAGTGAAAAGCAATGTATTGCATTCCTTAATACTCTAATAATAACTATTATTAAAGGGAACAAATTCTAAGGTTTCTTGCATAAGTCAAATTAGTTTTGGAAGACCACTTTTGCTGTTGTAGGATCTCTGTATGTAAATGATCTCTGTTAGGATTGGCTCACTGGATTGAGTAAATGTTTTGAAGTAGAAGAATTATTAGCCTTTTGTAATTTCAGTACTTCAATACTTCAGTCCTATACTTTCAATAAGGACTGTTTGAGGAGCAAGAGTTGCTAGGGATTTCCTGGGTTGCTTGCTGAGGTGTTCTAGATGATTGCTAATTCAGTGTTCAGGGTGTTGAATTGCTAGGGTGTTACTAAGCTCTTTCTAGGGCATTTTAGGTGGTTGCTAGGGTGTTCCGAATGATTGCTAGTTCCTTGTTCAGGCTGTTGTTTGCTTGGCTGTTGATGTGGTTGCTAGACAGTTGTTGGTGATCGCTTTGGTGTTGCTAGGCAGTTGCTAGGGAATTGTTGATGGTTTTAGGGTGTTTTGGACTCATTGTTCAGGGCGTTGAGTTGCTAGGATGTTCCTAGGAAGTTTTTGGTGGTTTCCAGGGTGTTCCAAATGATTGGAGATTCTTTGTTCAGGCTGTTATTTGTGAGGGCATTGCTAGGGCATTTTGGGTGGGTTGTTCAGGCCGTTAATTTTTCTACAGTGTTGCTAGGGTGTTTTGTATGATTGTAAATTTATTGTTCAGGCTGTTAATTTGGTTGGATGGTGCTGGGTTGTTACTCGGGAAGTTTTTGATTGTTTTGGTGTTGCTAGGCAGTTGCTAGTGAATTGTTGATGGTTTTAGGGTGTTTTGGATGATTGCTAATTCCTTGTTCAGAGCATTGTGTTGCCAGGGTGTTCCAGGTGATTGAAGATTCTTTGTTCAGGCTGTTAGTTTGCTAGGGTGTTGCTAGGTGGTTGCTAGGATGTTCTGTATGATTGTAAGTTCATTGTTTAGGCTGTTAATTTGCTAGGATGTTACTGGGTCATAATTATGGGATCATAATTTATGATTATTTTACTTCCTTTTATGTAAAACACTTTGAATTACCATTGTGTATGAAATGTGCTATATAAATAAACTTGCCCTGCCTTGCCTTGGGTGGTTGTTAGGAAATTGTTGGTGGTTGTCGAATGATTGCAAATTCTTTAAGCCTATTAGTTTGCTCAGGTGTTGCTAGGGCATTTTGGGTGGTTTCCTTGTTCCGAATGATTGCTAGTTCTTTGTTCAGGTTGATAATTTGATAGAATGTTGTTAGGTGGTTGCTAGGGTGTTCTGTATAATTCATTGTCCAGGCAGTTCATTTTCCTAGGATGTTTCTAGGAAATTGTTGGTGATTACTTGGGTGTTGTTAGGCAGTTGTTAGGAAATTGTTGTTGATGATTGATTGTTAGTAACTTTTTCAGGGTGTGGGTTGCTATGGTGTCACTAGGGAATTTTTGGTGGTTGCTAGGATGTTCTGATTGATTACTAGTTCTTTGTTCAGGCTGATAATTTGCTAAAATGTTGTTAGGTGGTTGCTAGGTTCTGTATGATTTCAAAATTATTGTTCAGGCTGTTCATTTGCTAGGATGTTCCTGGGTGGTTTCTTGGAAATTGTTATTGATTGTCTGTGTGTTTCAAGGCAGTTTCCAGGAAATTGTTGATGGTTGCTAGTTGTTCTGGATGATTTTTAGTGCCTTGTTCAGGGTGTGGGTTGTTAGGGTGTTACTTGGGATTTTTTGGTGGTTGCAAGGGTGTTCTGAATGAATGCAGTTCCTTGCTTAGGCTGTTAATTTACTAGAGCATTGCTTTACAGTTGTTAGGCATTTTTGCGATTGCTAGAGTGTTCCAAATGATTGCAAATTCTTTATTTAGGCTGATAATTTGCTAGGGTGTTGTTAGGTGGTTGCTAGGGTGTTCTGTATAATGGTAAATTCATTATTCAGGCAGTTAATTTTCCTAGGATGTTGCTAGGTGTTTGCTAGAGTATTGCTGTTGATTACTTGAGTGTTGTGAGGCAGTTGCTAGGGAATTGATGACTGATTGTTAGTTCTTTTTTCAGGGTGTGAGTTGCTAGGGTGTCGCTAGGGAATTTTTGGTGATTGCCAGGGTGTTCCGAATGATTACTAGTTCTTTGTTCAGGCTGGTAATTTGCTAGGGTGTTGTTAGGTGGTTGCTAGGGTATTCTGCATGATTGTAAATGTATTGTTCAGGCTGTTCATTTGCTAGGATGTTGCTGAGTGGTTACTTGGGAATTGTTATTGATTGTTTGGGTGTTGCTAGGCAGTTTACAGGAAATTGTTGATGGTTGCTAGATGTTCAGGATGATTTTTAGTGTTTTGTTCAGGGTGTGGGTTGTCAGGGTGTTACTAGGGAATTTTTGGTGGTTGCCAGGGTGTTCAGAACGAATGCAGTTTCTTGCTTAGGCTGTTAATTTACTAGAGCATTGCTTGACAGTTGCAAGGGATTTTTTTTGTGGTTGCTGAGTGTTCCAAATGATTGCAAATTCTGTGCTGAGTTTGATGGATGTGTAGTTTTGAATTTAAAAGTGAGAATATGTCTCCATTGTGCATCAGACTATGTTTCAAAACACCAAGGAAAATCAAATTTTCCATTACATGTACCCTTTAAAAAACACTAATGTTGTCTATCTCCGGTCAGTCTAGTTTTGTATCACTTATTTCAGCCCAAATAACTCAGTTCACCCAAAAGGGAATGTTTAATATCTGAGCAGATGTTGTGCTACGCCATCAAGTTTATTACAGCCTCTGGCCGTGATTGGTTGGGTTCGCGAGCGTCTGGGTCATCTACACCCTCAGTGACTGTCATTTCTCAACCTGTCGCCATCTTCCATCACTCTCTCCACCTGTTATCCTCCTGACCTGACCACAGCATGCCGCCCCATCTGCTCCATCTTTACAGTCTGAATTATTCAGTCCCATTGACCAGCCTGTGCTTTGGCTCACACTTTTGTGTTTAAAGTGCTTCTGAATTTTATGGGTTTTGGAATATTAATCCTGCAGGTTATTGCACTCCAGAGGGCTTGGGATTCCCACTGAATTCACAATGACTTTGTCTCATTGTCATTCATTTCCATAGATTGATGTACGTAACTGAAGAATTTGAAGCTCCTTTAAAGTCTCATTTGGAGCATTTTTATGAAGAGATATATTGCTTGGGTATTTTGGATGGTTGCTAGATGATTATTGTCTCTTACTTGTAAAGTCTGTTGACCACCATAATATTCTTGGGGGTCTACTGGTCCCAACATTAGTTTGGTTATTGCAATTTCCAAATCGCCAACCTGGTCTCTATGATTTTTTGGCATGGTTTGTATGTGGTTTCTAGGGCAATTTTTTGGATGGTTGCCAGGTGATTGCTACCAGGTCACTATGAAATTCTTTTGTGGTCTATGAGTCCCAGCATGGGTCAGTGAGTGAAAAGAGCCCACCTGGTCTCTGATTTTTTTTTTTTGGCATAGCTTATGTGTTCTAGGTAGTTGTAGGGTATATTGGATGGTTGCTAGATCATTATTGCCAAGACTCTTACTTGCAAAATCTGTTGATAACCTTAGTATTCTTGTGGGTCTGTTGGTCCCAACTAGTTTGGTTAACGAGTTTGAAGAGCCCACAAGGTCTCTAGGAGTTTTTTTGGCATGGTTTGTAGGGAGTTCTAGGTGGTTTCTAGGGTATTTTGAATGGTTTCCATGTTATTGCCTCCAAGGCTCTATGAAATTCTTCGAGATCTATGGATCCCAACATGGGTCATTGAGTAAAAAGAGCCCACCTTGGTCTATATGACATTTTGGCATGGTTTTAGGTAGTTGCTAGGTGTTTGCTAGGGTATTTCAGATGGTTTCCATGTGATTGCCCCCAAGTATCTATGAAATTCTTTGGGCTTTATAGGGGCTTTTGCACCGTGTAGTTCTAGGAACTCAGCTGTAGGAATTAGCCAGCATTGTGGTTCCTAGAGAACCAAGTTCCCCCTCAAGACGTTTATGTCACTGGTAATTCTTATAGAAATGTTTTAGATCCTACTCTGAAGTAGGAGCTAAATTAGTTCCCCCAAACAGAGTTCCTAGAACTAAATACGATCCTAGTTCATGCGGTGCGAACATGCCAAAAAGCGGGTATTTCCGCCAGTAGTTCTAGGAACTATGAAAAGGTTCCTCTGGTGCAAAAGCCCCTCAGCACTTTGCATAGCTTTGATATGTTTAAATGATCTATAAATAAAATGTACTTACTTACTTACTTATGAGTCCCAACACAGGTCCGTGTGTGAAAAGAGCCCACCCTGTTCTCTGTTATGTTTTGGTATGGTTTGTAGGGTGTTTTAGGTAGCTGCTAGGTCTTTACTAGGGTATTTTGGACGGTTTCTATGTGATTTCCCCCAAGTATCTATATAATTGTTTGGTGTCTATAAGCCCCAACATGGGTCACTGAGTGAAAAGAGCCCACCGTAGTCTCTTTGATGTTTTGGAGCAATTTATGGGGTGTTTTAAGTATTTGCTAAGTGGTTACTAGAGTATTTTGGATGATAATTGAAGTCTCTTTGATATTCTGAGGGGGTTCATGAGTCCTAACATAAATCATTTATTTGTTGCATGGTTTTTAGGGTCTTCTAGGTCAGTGGTTCCCAACCACGTTCCTGGAGGCCCCCCAACACTGCACATTTTGCATCTCTCTTTTCTCTGACACACCCAATTCAGGTCTTGGAGTCTCTACTAATGAACTGATGATCTGAATCACGTGTGTCTGATTAAGGTGACATGGAAAACATGCAGTGTTGGGGGGCCTCCAGGAACGTGGTTGGAAGCCACTGTTCTAGGTGGTTGGTTGGGTATTTTGTATGGTTGCTAGGTGATTCTTTTTGATAATCTTGGGGTATATGGGTCCCAAAATAGGTTAATAAGTGAAAAGAATTAAACCTGGCCTCTATGATTTGCAGGGTGTTCTAGGTAGTGTGTTTTGAATGGATGCTAGGTGATTACTCTCAAGTCTCTATGATATTCTTGGGAGTTTTTGAGTCAAAACATGGATTAATAAGTCAGAAGAAACCACCCTTGTCTTTATTATTTTTCAATAGAGTTTATAGGATGTTCTAAGTAGTTTTGGGGTATTTTTGGTCCACCAGTCCAAATTGTATGTCTGATCTGCTAAAGTCTCCATGACTTAGGTCACAACATAAGTAAATTAGCAAAATGAGTCCATCCTTTTCTTTTCTTTTTTTTTTTTTGGTTTGCTAGGGTATTTTGAGTAGATGTTAGGTGATTGCTCCCAGTTCTCTTTGATATTCTTGGGGGTTTATGCATCAGTGAGTCAAAAGAGCACACCCTTGTCTTTATGATTTTTCAGTGCAGTTTGTATGATGTTCTAGGTAGTTTCTAGGGGGTTTGGGGTCCACCAGGCGAAATTGTATGTCCGATCCTTTAGAAAAGCAAAAGCACACCTCTTGTCAACAACCCCTGTGATTTCAGGTATAATTTGTGTCCGTAGTGCAAACAGTGAGGGGTTAAGTGTTATGAGTCTTAGCAAGCAGCAATAACAAGGGATTGGTTCGTGTCCAATGGTTTTAATGTGCTAGTGATTCAACATTTATGAGAGAGAGATGGACACACACCGGGGAAAAGAAATCTAATTTTGGTTCCTGTCAGTTTTCCATCACGTCGGAACAACTGAAACCATGTTTGACAGTCAGTGCGTGCGCTTTGATTAATGTGTCTATCGCCATCCGGTACGAGTCAGCTTCTTAGTATAGAGTTAGATGCAAAACCTTAACCTTTCTGTCTGCCCTTCAATTGAATGCCAATGACTCTGAAAATACCATATGTCACGATCAACATGCTAATGTTCGGTCATCACAACGTGCATTAATGGTCCTCCCTGCAGAGCCTCTAGCCATCTAAATGCTAGGACAGGCCAAAACATTGATTCGGAAACATTTCCTGGGATGTCTAAAGAGCGTTCATTTATGGAAATGTGAGCAAAATGAAAACACAGCAGAAATGGCAGCACTCTTTGTCTTTTGTGGCAACCTTTGAAATTTGCTGTTTGTGGCCTATTGCATCATAATGTCTCCAAAATACATTACACTCTCTGGTGACCTGTGAAATCTGCCTCTCTTTGGACTCCCGGTGGCCCCGTCCCTGTGGATCCTGTGAAGGTTTTTGGTGGTGTTTGCTGATTGCTTGTATGCAAAAACAGCTCAATAATTCTGAATGCACTGAGACTCATGACAGGCTCCCAGGGAAAGATTGCTGTGTGCTGAAGTGTGCTCAGCGTCACAATATAGACGCTTTGACAAACTTCCATCATCTTCAAGGGCAGCAAAGTCATTAGATTTATAGAGGGATGAATGGCTCATCTCCTGGGATCAGCCTGTGGTAATTACCTCAGCGGTTTGCCTACTGTACTCTTGGCACTCAGTCCAGACGTATGAATGTATATAATTTTATCTGAGAATGGATATTAAAGGTGATCTGTGTAAATTCTGCAGCATGAGAGGCACAGAATTGCAGAAATAATAATTGATTTCCAACAAGTCAATGTCTCTGCCTAATATTGTTCTGCCAGACAGACCCCAAGCTCACGTGATTGATTGAGGTGTAGTGTTGCTGTGTATATATAATATAATATAACCACAAAGATTGGTATGATTGATGATCTTGATTGGTGTATTTAGCTATATCTAAAAATCTGTTTTTGTCTCATGCATTTAATTCTTATACGTTTTTTTTTCCTTTTGAGCTTTGAAATAATTATATAATGTCAACATTAGCATTGAAATTTGTTTTGAATTATCTTTTAGACATCACTTTAATTGAATATTTTTTCCTCCTAAAATATCCTATTTTACTAGGAAGGTAAATTTCAGAAATACAGTACAAAATTGTTTCACTTTGACTTGTTTGACTTGTTTTGAAAAATCACATTATTGAGCTAAATTAATTAATAATTATTTAAAGTCAGTATTTTTTTGTTTAGTTTGAACTTTTTCATCTAGATATTTATATCTATAAATTTGTTGTTTGTTTCACACATTTAATTTTAATTCTTTGAACCAAATTAATCAACTTTCATTTCAAGAGGTTGTTGTTGTTGTTGTTGTTGTTGTTTTTAACTGTGCTAAAGTATTTAATGGTTATTATGGTAACAAAAAAAAGTGTAAAGGCTTTAAGTTTGAGCGAAGACTGCAAATAATGGTGGTTCTATTTTCTCTTAGATGATTTGAGATAAAAGTGTCCTTGTAGTGTTTCTGGTGGTCTTTTCACAGACACTTTGGGAGCTATTATGAACATCTCCAGCAAGCACAAGTGGGATCAAAATAGCGGCCATTTCTCATAATAAGAGAGCTGGAGTCAGTCGCGAGGGGCTCTCTCTGTTCAATGGAATCTGTCTGAGCTGTTTCTGATTGAAAAGAATATCCCTGGTTCAATACAAGTTAAGCTCTATTGACAGCATCTGTGACAGGCTGTCGATTACCACAGAAAATAATTTTGACGCATCCCTCAATTTTTTGAAGACAAACAACTGTGTTTACTGGAATGCACTTATATTAGAAGTCTGTATGGCAAAACATTTAAAAGAAAGGATTTAGATGCAGATTTTATTTTTTTAATGTATAAAAATGTATATTATTTGAGTATAAAGTCATCTTAAATGCACTTTTAGCAGTTGGACTACTTGTCTGGGTGAATTAACTTCTTGTTATTCATTCCATCAGTGCTTTGCAGATGGTTACACCACTTTGCTTTCATCTCCCTGTGCATGAGAATTTACCAACTTCACACTGTCATGACAGGAGCTGTGAATTGAATGTAAATTGACACAAACAAGATTAGCAAGTGACTTTACAACAATAGTCTCATATTAACATGTATAATGTTTAGTTATAGTGACTATACCTTTAAAACAGTCTGTTTTTTAATGCAACATTTTGCCTCAGATTTCAGTTGTGCGTGCATTACTGTACACATGCATTTGTTTGTTTGGTCCCGCTTTATATTAGGTGTCTTTAATATACTGTACTTAACGTCAATTTTTTTTTTTTTTTATTAAAAGTAGAATATAAAAAATGCATGTACACAGTAAGTGCATTGTATCAAATTAATAAAGACACTTGTTTGGTCCATTTGTTTTCTCAAATTGAGGCACAAGCCAATTATTTTTTCTGTTCAAATTGACAGCAGGTCACAGATTCTGTCCATAGAGCTGAAGTTGTACTGAATCTGGAACATTATTGGATACGTTGGCAGCAACAGACAGGCTAGTGCTTCCACAGTCCTGTAACTGTCAATGCAGATCACCCAACAACATTCATTATGACAGAGTGGTGTCGTTTGTCACGAGTGCTGGAGGTATAACCTGCCGTGAGTGGTTATGACAGGCCACATGCCATGCTTATGTCATGTTTATGTTTGTATTTATTGTGGAAGCTGTCATGTTAAGCGATGACAGGTAAAACAGCACACTCTCCTGCTGTGCTCCATAAATCAGATGCTTGTTGCAAAGGCCACCGCGGTGGATGTGAAGGTAAACACAGGAGGATTGAGCACACCAAATCTTAGCGGTTTCTTAGATAGTTATCTGTGGAGTGACACTTCAATGGTGTGCAGTGACCGCCACATATCCCTGTGTAGTGCTTCGTCAAGATGAAATGGTGTTTACAATCCATTTTACTGTCCAAATGTGACATTTCTGAGTGAAACAGGATATTAAGTGATCTAAAATGTAGGGAAGGACTTTGTTTGGAATTCATTGGATTGTAAAAAAGTTGTTAGATGGGCAGATTGATTCTGAAATATTAATAGTGTTTTTATGTGTGTATATTTGTATTGTATGAAATGTATATTACGAAATTTAAACATCTATTTTGATTTGATTGTGATATGACATGTGGATGTTTTACTGTATTTCTGTGGTTTTTAGCTGTTGTATTGCAGGTCTTTCTAAAGGGCCATCGACAACAAAATAGGCTTATTATGGGAAATCTATTTCCCATATCATTTGTTGTGTGTCCAATAATACAGTATTTTTGTGGAAATTCATTAGTCACTTGGGAGAAGCCAGCCAAATTAGACCGATGCCAGCATGAACAGGTTGCTGGATATCCTCTCATCCTACGCAAAGTGAAAGAAAATATGACCCAGACTAGATTAAATATGAACATAGAGCATGCAACCATCGAAAGCCACTCATGTTGATAATTATATTGTTGATGTTAATGTGTATATTGTTGGGGCTATGCAATTAATGATGGATGGATGGTAGACTGGTAGATTTATGGATGGATCAGTGTATTGTTGGGCCTGTGCAATTCAGGATGGATGGATCATGGATGAATAGATGAATGATAATTTGGTAGATATATTTATGGATGAATGATAGATTGATAGATAGATAGATGGATGGATGAAAGATTGTTGGATGGATGGAGGAGCATTTTATTGTTGGGTCTATGCAATTTTTAATGGATGAATGATAGATTGGTGGATGGATTTATTGATGAATGGATGAATGATAGATTTGTGAATGGATGGCTTATAGATTAGTAGATGGATGGAGCAGTGTATTGTTGGTCTTATGCAGTTTATGATAAATGGATGGATGAATAGATGGATGATAGATTGATGGATGGATGGAGGAGTATATTGTTGGGTCTATACAATTTATGATGGATGGATGATTGATAGATTGAATGGATGAATGTTAGATGGATGGATGGATGGATGGATGAATGATAGATTGGTGGATGGATTGATGGATGGATGGATGGATGGATGAATCAGACTTATTTATGGATGGATGGAGGAGCAGTATATTGTTAGGTCAATGCATTTTTTGATGGATGAATGCAGGGGCGTAGGCAGCGGATGGACCTGACGGGCACAGGCCCCCCCACTCTGATGATAGGCCCCCCCCAGTTTATTATACAAATATAATATTTGTTAAATAATTATTTTTTAATCTATTTTACCACAGTTACAAAACTATTATAACATCTCAAATAACTAAAATAAATAAAATGTGTGTTTGCCTAATTCTTGATGAATTTGATTGACGGCTGTGTTATCCAGGCTGTTTCGGGCATGTCGTGCCTGTGAATTCGTGTGTGTTCACCTATTCAGTTAGCATGTTAAAAAATGTTAGAAAAACAGCAGCAATGCATAATTCTGTAAAAAGGACTTTTAAAAACTATCACTGACGCGGGAGAGAGCCCGTCCATCAGCCCACAAGTAACAGTAAGACTTTTCACTTCCAAGCGCAGGCTGATCCGGTTCATTCTGTACAGCTGGGAACACACCACTGTCAGGCTGATTATGAATGTAATTTGGGTTCAGTTGGTGTTTTCAGTCTGTTTTCAAACTTCGAAGTCATTTAGTGTGCGGTGTCTAAAGAATTTAAGACCAGCTATTGTCAATCTTCCTCACAAAGATTATTTTTATATTTCGGTGATGCTGGTGACTAACGGCATCTGTTTCTGAATATGTAGGCCTATTAATTTAAATAATGAATTAACAAATAAAAAATCACAAACATGACTTTTCTGAATAAAATAATTTTATACACTTTAGTTAGGCCCATCTAATTGGCAATATTAAGAGCATTTGGCATTTCCAATTAATGTAGGGCTGTTAATTATTCTTATCATTAGGCCTATTATTATTATTAGATAATTTCTTTTATTAAATTAATATTACAATTAATTTTCCCTGCAATAATTTCATAGCGCATCACCACATAACTGATAAAAGATTAGGCTAGCTTACTCCACATTGAAAATGATTGGTGCCTGCTCACTTTTGCCCTGGCCCGCCCAAAAATAAAATTCTGCCTACGCCACTGGATAAATGATAGATTGATGGATGGATTTATTGACGAATGGATAAATGATAGATTTGTGTATTGACTGATTATAGATCGGTAGATGTATGGATGGAACAGTGTGTTGGGCTTTTGCAATGCATGATGGATTGATGGATGAATGAATGATAGATTGTTGGATGGAGGAGCAGTATATTGTTAGGTCTATGCAATTTATGATGGATGAATGATAGGATGGATGGATGATAGATTGATAGATGAGTATATTCAATGAATGAATGAATGAATGACGCATTTAAATAGCGCTTTATTGTGTATTGCTGTACACCCAAAGCGCTTTACAATCATGTGGGGGGGTTTCTCCTCAACCACCACCAGTGTGTAGCATCCACCTGGATGATGCGACGGCGGCCACAGTACAACGGCGCCAGTGCGCTCACCACACACCAGCTACAGGTGGAGAGGAGAGAATCACAGAGCCAATCCAGTGGATGGGGATTATTAGGAGGCCATGATTGACAAGGGCCAGTGGAGGGAATTTGTCCAGGACACCAGGGTTACACTCCTACTCTTTACGAGAAGTGCCATGGGATTTTTAATGACCACAGAGAGTCAGGTCCTCGGTTTAACGTCTCATCCGAAAGACGGTGCTTTTTGACAGTATAGTGTCCCCATCACTATACTGGGGCGTTAGGACCCACACAGACCACAGGGTGAGCGCCCCCTGCTGGCTTCACTAACACCTCTTCCAACAGCAACCTAGTTTTGCCAGGAGGTCTCCCATCCAGGTACTGACCAGTCTTGGGCTGCAGGGTGATATTGTTGGGCCTATGCAACTTATGAAGGGATGAGTGATAGATTGGATGGGTGAATGGATGGATGATAGACTGATACATGGATGGAGCAGTATATTGTTGCAATTCATAATGGATAGATGTGTGAAAGACTGATAGATTGATGTATGGATGGATGGTTGGAGTGAGCAGTGTATTGTAGGACCTATGCAGTTTAGGATGGATGGATGAATGGTTGATAGACTGATAGATTGATGGATGGATGATAGATAGATGAAAGTATGGATAGATAGATGGATGGAGCTGTATAGTGCTGGGCCTGTGCAATTCATTATGGATAGATAGATAGATAGATAGATAGATAGATAGATAGATAGATAGATAGATAGATAGATAGATAGATAGATAGATGAAAGTATGGATAGATGATGGATGGATAGGTGGATAGTTTAAATTTGTACAAAAAAAAAAATAGTGCTGAGTCTTCATTTGGTGTCCAGAGTAAAATCTACCTAGTAAAACAAAACCAGTTCAGAACTGCTGCAGTATTTTACATCATTAGGCTTGTATTTCCACAAATCACAACTCCTGAGTAGCAATTATGAGGAATGGCCTCTTTCTAAAAGTAATTTCCAACTCCAAATGTCACACTCCACCAGTATCCTGGCCATCAGTCAGAGCGCCAGTAGCACAATCAAACGCACGCTTTTGTCATGTCTCTGTTTGTATTTGAGGTTTTTTTTTTTTTTTTTTTAGCCTGCTGAGGGACCAGGTTTGTAATTGCTTCTTTGAAACAGGGGAAGAAAAATAAATAATCCTCTCTCAAAGGTAATACTTCAGGACACTTTCTGTACTAAGCCTGATTCATTTCCACTCCAGGCCATTTATTTGACTGCCATAATATAGAAAGCCACGGAGTCCAATCTGTCGTAATGAACAGGAAATGCCTCCATTACCCCAGATCACAGGCGTAAAGCTCAGTGGGACTATACGCGAGTGGAGATGAGCTGACAGATGTGCCATGTTCCTATGCAGAGAGTCACACAGGAAAACATAGAGAGTGAGCGATGATAGTCGCGAGAGGCATTTGATCAACTTCAGCTACTTTCGTTTAAGCAACGGAGCTCCCGATCGCAAACCGAATGGAAAACGTGTTTGCGCAAACGTTGGTGCCAAAGCGCACGCTCTGTTGTTAAAGGTAGATTAAGAAAAGTAGGATCTGTCTCATTGAGTGACATGGAGATAATGGTCTCACTGGTGTGAAGTGGCGGGGTTTTAAGACGCTTTAAGTCCAAGACTTTAGAGCACAAATTGAGATGAAATAAATGGTTCACTGACTGTGTACCAGGGAGCAAATGCACTGCCATATCATTCTAGCTGCTAAACGCCTTCAATGAATCATCTGCTCAAGTTGTAATTTTGCATGTCTGCTGGTTTTAAAGGGTCACTTTTTTTATACTTGCATAATTCTAATGCAGAAGCACATTAGTGAAATGCGTGTTCTTCACATGCTGTGCAGATGCTATTATATGCATTTTCTCTCTAGATGACATAATAGATTCTTCAATTTATGGTGCCTTTTCCTAAAATTCAGTGCTTCTGTCACCAAACTTTTATTTCTGTTGTGACAGGAATCAGAATACAGCAAGTTAGGGTTTATGTCATGTCACAATGATTTTTTTTGTAAGGTGTTTGTGTGGATATGTCAGTGTTTGTAGCACAAAAAAATGACAAATGCAGTCTGCTCTGTACTATTGTATGCTTTGTACTACTGTTATATTCTGTTAACAATAATTCTGTTAATACTTTTATTCAGCAAGGACACATTAAATTGATCAAAAGCAACAGTAAAGACATTTCTAATATTACAAAAGATTTCAAATAAATGCTGTTGTTTTTTTTTTTTTTTTTTTTTTTTTTTACTTTCTATGCTGCAAAAAATACTGAAAAAAATTGACACGCTTTCCACAGAAATATGAAGCAGCACAACTGTTTTCAACATGTTTAAGCAGCAAATCAGCACATTAGAATCATTTCTGAAGGATCATGTGACACTGAAGACAGAAAGAAATGATGCTGAAAATTCAGATTTGCATTACAGAAATAAATATATTTAAAAAAATTTAAATAGAAAACTATTGTTTTAAATTGGTAATAATTTTTTCATAATATTGCTGTTTTTTACTAAATAAATAAATGCAGAGCAATAAAGATTTCTTTTAAAAATATTAAAAATCTCACCACCCCCAAATTATTATAGTTATAAAACTTCAAATAACATCTTTTTCACATACTGTTGTTTATTTTAGTATGCATAATACTTTACATAGCAGCCGTATATATTCTATTCTATTCTATTCTATTCTATTCTATTCTATTCTATTCTATTGTGTTCTATTCTATAAACTGAAAATAAATAATAAAAAAACACATTATTTTGCATTCTTTGAAGTATTCACTTAAGAATACAGCATATACTGTTGTGCCAGACAGTATTTATAGTGACTAGTTAATTTTAATCATAACTGATTAATTTTGATCAGCTGATTGTCAGAATTATCAGCCTGAAACGGGCAGCGCAGTGCGTCTGAAGTCGACTGAGGATTGAAATGGAATTTCATGATGGTGGCAGGTGCTCAGAGCGGATGTGTGCTGGTTTAAATCAAAGATAAGCGAGCTTAACATATCATATCCAGACATGTGTCCCTGAGGATTAGAAATGTGTCAAAGCAGGAGTATTATTCCAACATCAGATGTCTGAGAAATAAATAAGGACAGTCAACCGCATTCATGACACATCATCTTCTTTTTTTGTTTTTTAAATAGATAAGTATCTTTTTTTTTATTGCAGTAGGATGTGGCCTTTTTGTTTCTTGCACAAATTCATTTTTTATTCATTGTTTTCATTATTTTTTGATGAATACAGGCTTTGCAACTCTCTAATTGGCCGGTTATGACCAGCAGAAATCAGCAATGCGTTAAGAATAAAACCGCGTTCATCAACTGGCCCTTTATTACGTCTGATTTTGACATCTTCTCTTTGTCTCTCCTCAGAACTACAAAGCAGTTCTTGTGGGAATCCAGGAGTTCCTCCCAAAGGAATCCTGAATGGAACAAGCTTCAATGTGGGAGACAGAATCCGGTACCACTGTGTGGCTGGATATACCCTGGACGGCCACGCACAGCTGACCTGTGTCACCAGCACGTCTAACGTAGCGGTGTGGGATTTTCCTATTCCCATCTGCAGAGGTAAGAAGTGACGGATAGACGCTTGGGGAAACTGCGCTAAGAAGCTCGTTTTCTTTTTCTGGATGCTTGGGTTTTTGAGGCTGAACTGTTCTTATTAAAAGGAGGCCTTCTCTGCTTTTGTAGAGCATCACAGGGCATTAATGCATTTGGACATGCTTAAAATTCTGAATGTCATTGCATTAGATCAGGGGTCACCAGACACGGTCCTGGAGGGCCGGTGTCCTGCAGAGTTTATCTCCAACCCAAATCAAACACACCTGAAGCAGCTAATCAATGTCCTAATACATATACTTGAAACTTCCAGGGAGGTGTGTTGAGGCAAGTTGGAGCTAAACTATGCAGGACACAGGCCCTCCAGGATCAAGTTTGGTGACCCCTGCATTAGATGATAAAATATCAAAGCAATTGGCTTCTGGAAACAAATGATGCACAAGCTCTTCTCAGAACTAATTTCACTTTTTTTTTAAATGACATTTATCCAACTGGGTCTAAGCGATACAGCTAAAACAATATTGATATTTTTCAGCCCTTTCATAGTATGCAATATATATCTCAATTATGTATATGCTCTGAAATGAAAGGATTTTTTTTTTTTTTTCAATCAGAACGTTCATTTAAAAAACAGCCTTATTTGCCAAATAGATTCAAAAAGGACGTTTTTGTCTAACTCTTGTGCTGAGCTGAAAATCCTTTACCTAATTTGGTGTTCCTGGTCAAAAATGACTGAACTTTGCTTGAAAATCTCACATTATGCTATATTATCACCAAATATTGGATTCAATCTTTTTGTCAACTTGTTTTCTTTCGATTAGTACAGGATTTGTATTTTTTTTTGGAACTAAATGTCGTATTGGCCTCATTGATCTGAACTTATGCATCTCAATTTTTGAGTGCAAAAAGCATTGTTTGTACATAATTTGGCAATATTTACTCAAAAACTGAGGTGAATGAGCTCAAATTAATGAGGCCTACGATCAATCAGTTCCAAAAAGAAAATACAAAACCTGTGTTAACTGAAAAAATACAAGCTGATAGATTGAATCCAACATTTGGTAATGATATGGCATAACAAGAAATTTAAAATTTCTTTATTTTTTATAGGCCTGCCATTTTTGACCAAGAAGGCATATACATTTTTGTGAAGTTGTTATACCCTGAGTGAGCGAAGTCAATAGGTCCAATATGATAACATTGACTAGCATTGTTGGGAAAAAGAAAATCCTCTCCAACAAAAGGGCTAAGTGAACATGAACAATTTTTATTAAATCCTTTAAAATTAATCATTTTATTTTAGGTGCATTAATATAATGATACCTAATTGTAGACAGCAATATGTTCCACTACTGTTTGACAACCACAGAGTATCCAAATACTAATTTTGAACTTAATTTCTCTGTGCTAAAATTAAACTGCATTCAGTTTTATTATTTAAAACCTAACAAAAGACTTTTGAAGTGTTTGTCTTGCGCTCTCAATTTTTAAAATGCCACTTGCTGTGATATTTTGTTATCTAATTCATTGACATTCAGATATTTTAAAGTGTGGCTTAAGTGTCCAAATGCTTTTCGGGGCCACAGATTCTTTTGTAAGCAGCATGTTGGTTCGAAAATGAATCCAGCTACTTTGCTGTACACCCGGAGTGCTCTGGCATTGGCTTTGATATATGCGGCTTTTATATTATTCTGTTTTGTTGAATTTCAAATGAACACTTTTTTTAACTTGTATTGTGCTTAAAATTCTCTCTGCTTCTCATTTGTCTTTCTGGGATTGCTTTAGATATGGTGATTTATGAAGTGTTCTGCAGCGCCTGCTGTAAAATCCTGCAGTTCTTTGCATTAGTCTTCTTTTGCATGGCGCAATCAAACGTGAGTCACCCCAGTGGGAAATGCCTGCGTGAAAAATACGAAATACAGTTAATAATTTAGGTGTTGCTTTAATTACCAGTGTGAGAAACTTTGATGTGCACTCAGGTATTGTGGGTAGCATTTTACATTTTGGAATATGATGCATGATTGAACTGAATAAAGATAAAATATGCAATATCCCCAGGATATGTGAAAAATGAGTACTGCTGTATCATTTGTGCTTAATGAAAGATGAGCAGGGCTCAAAACATATCGATGAAAGGTACTTTTTGGTGTAGAAAAGGCCTCATTAAGAACAGCGTTTAAACCAGCAAACATGTTTGATGTATTATAGCCTCTCATCTTCTTATTAGTTTTGCTTCAATGGCTTCTAGTTGGCTGAATGAAGACAGAAACAGTATTTCTGACTCACCATTTAGGTTATGAAATTCTGTTTAATTGGGTTTGAAGTCTGCGGTGTCAAACTATTTCAACTCTTTGATTTGAGTAAACTCAGAAGTTGCTAACACAGATAACAGTATATTTCCTTCCTGGTTGAGTTCTGCACCGGTTGTCAGTTAACACCTGCTGGTACAGTAGATACTGTAACCAAACCGTCTTGGAGCAAAAAGCATCTTTCTACATTGATGGCAATTCAAAAGTAATGTTAAGAAGGCAATAACAATTTCAGGCTCATTTGAAGTTGGAGATAAAAGATGGTTAGATTGGTTAGTGAGTGACTCATTTAAGCTGATTCAGTGAACAAGTGACTAATTCAGTCAAGTGTTTAGAACAATGACTCCTGTGCCTGATTCATGTGGTTTTGGAAATCTTTATACATATAAAAAAAGAATAACTCTGAATGTGAACTCAAAAATGAACATATATTTAAAAAATGCAATAGCGTACAATTCAACTATGAATCAATTGATTTGTGCAGGAATTCTTTTTTTAAAGCAGGTAAACCGATTTCCAAAACCGTGTGTATGTATGTATGTAAAGTGCACATTCAGGGCTTTTCAGGACATACCAGATGTTTGGAGGTTTGACCATGACATGCATCATGTTTATCAGACATTTTGGGGAGACATAGTGAGTGAATAGGGAAAGAGCTTGTATACCAATATGAAATATAAGATATTCTTATGAAAATGTTGCCACATAGTTACTCTCGTTATTACATTTCTTATTTCATTGCATGTTGCCCCAAGAACACATTATTATGCAAATTAGTTACAATAGAGACAATGCATAGAATGAGAATATCCCTTTATGGTCTTGTTTACTGAATATGCATATTATATAAAAGTAAAATAGTATATCAAATCATTCTGTAAAATTTGTATTACATAGCTGAGAATCATCTTTGTACAAATTTTGATTAAAACATATCCTGGAACCTGAAAATTGATTGGTAAAACACACACACACACACACACACACACACACACACACACACACACACACACACACAGTCCCCATGAGTCTGTGTATATTCAGGTTTAAGTCCCCACCAGAATATATAAACCAAACCAGAATATATAAACCTATATATATATATATATATATATATATATATATATATATATATATATATACACATACATACACACACATACATACATACATGCATACATACATACATACATACACACACACACACACACACACACAATTATATATATATATACACACAATTATATAACAATATGTATATGCAGTGCAGTATAGGGTTAAGTTGGGCCATTGGGTTCCAGGCTTTTTTTTAGAGTACTAATTTATTGCCCTTTATGGGAACATTTGTGATGATCAGTTAAAAAAAAAAAGGTGTTTTACTGGTTTTAGTTAGTTCATCTGGCCAAACTGGTGTTTAGCTGCACAGCCCCAAAACCCTCTAAAATCAGCAAAACAAGCTGGGTGACCAACTATCCAACTTAGGCGGGTTTAAGCTGCTATTTTCAGCCGGATAGTAGATCCCTGTCATACTCCTAGAATGATTAGCATGCTAGTTTCATCAGAGAGACTAAATGGATGTCTTTTTAGACGTTTAATTAATGTTTTATCAAATGCAACACATGAAAATTGGTCGGACATTTATGCGATTCATCCAGAAGTGTTTCCGGATGATTCGCAAGAGAGAATAACTACTGCCAGCTCTGTCTTTGAGTCTCATTCAGCGAAACGAAGAACGCATGGCCTTGTTGCTACAGCCATATCAGTCAAACAAGAGATGAATCTGTATTACAGAATTTCTGACCCCGGGCTTTTTAGCACATACGTTTTTATCTTCGGGCAAGGGAAACTGATCTTCTTTGATGAAGATATCTGAGCCTGGAGGCTTGCCCTTCTCTCCGCCCCCTCTGGATGTCGTTAAAGCTAACTATATTGCCAGTAAACGCAAAGAAAAGGGAGAAATGGCACTTGAATGAGAGTCAGGTCTTACGCCGTGGATGGCTGCTTTGTGTTTATGCCAGCCAGGAGGAAGATCTGTGATAAATGCAGCTCTCGGTAGGCCACAATGTTCCAAGAATATTAGACCTGTTGGCCGTGTGCATTTCAGAAAATGCTTGGTTTTCGCTCTAATGCATTTCACTTCATCAGAGAATTTTAATAGAGCACATAGTAACCTTGTTTTTAATGTGAGAGTGGCCACGGCTCTTGGTAACTTGAGTGTGCAAAGCTTCCGGTGCAATTTGCTTCCAGCTATTTTACCTGTACAAAAAAAGTCTGTTATGCTGCTTGATATTGAAAACTAGTATTTATCATGTTATAATTTATTGTCATAATCATAACACATTGGTTTTTAGTGCAAAAACAGATAACAATAATGTTTTAAGAAAGTTTTGCTAACGTTCTTAAGTTATATCTGAATGCTTTCAGAATGTTCAAAACGTCCACTTTAATGTTTTAAAAATGTTTTTTCTTGGTTATGTGAGCGTTAGAGAACATTAGTCGATGTTATGCCTAATGGTTAGAGAGTCGGACTCGTACCCTAAAGGTTGCGGGTTCGAGTCTCGGGCCGCCAGGAATTGTAGGTGGGGGGAGTGAGTGTACAGCGCTCTCTCCACCCTCAATCCCACGACTGAGGTGCCCTTGAGCAAGGCACCGATCCCCCAACTGCTCCCCGGGCGCCGCAGCATAAAAATGGCTGGCCACTGCTCCGGGTGTGTGTTCACGGTGTGTGTGTTCACTGCTGTGTGTGTGCACTTTGGATGGGTTAATTGCAGAGCACAAATTCCGAGTATGGGTCACCATACTTGGCCACATGTCACTTCACTTCACTCACTTCACTTTCACTTTACTTATTTTAAATATTTTATGGGAACATTGCTTTTTAAATATCTGAAACAAGTACGTAGCTAACAAAAAAACATTCTCATAACTTTGGTTAACGTTCTGGCAAGGTTCTCTCAATGTTATGAGCAAACATTCTTCTAGTAATGTTTAAAGAATGTTAGTTAAATGTTACCTGGTCTTTACTAATTTTCTCAAAATATTAGCGCAAATAGCGCAAAAATTATATTTATACGTTGTTGGAGTGTTTTATTTCTGAAACGTTTTAGTTGGACATTTATGTAATGTTTTTTTTTTATGTTACTAGTTTCAGAATGTACAGAGTAAAATTCCCATAATGTTTGGAAAATTACAAAATGAAATGTTCCCTTAATGTTCACATAACCCCAAAAGTTTGAATGACAATATCCGGCAGAAATATAATTTTCGTAACTTAATGGGAATGCTAATAAGATGTTCTAATATTAGGGCTGTCAGTTGATTAAAATATTTAATCTCAATTAATCGCATGACTGTCATGAGTTAACTCGCGATTAATCGCAATTTAATCACACTTTTTTTTTATCTGTTCTAAATGTACCTTAAATTAATACTTTAAGTTTTTAATACTCTAATTGACATGGGCTGTAAGGATGGCGCTGAGGCAGAACTAGAATCCATTCGCAGAAGTTTATTAAAAGGATCAGCAGTAGACAGAAACGTGAAGACAGGCAAAGGGTGAAAACCAGAGTAACAGTCCAAACAGTTGACATACACAGGGGCAATCCAAAAGACGAGAGTCAGCAGGCAGGCAGAGCGCTCATACACAAACATCAGTCCAATCAGGCAAACAGAGCAAAGGGGCAAATCCAGGTAATCAGCAGTCGCAATAATCAGGCAGAGTAATACACTAAATGTCAGGCAGAATATAACTATGGACAAACGCTTGGTAAGGCAGGTAAACTGGCAATACTTCGCAACCTGCCATGTGCTCAGTATTCGGCTATAAAGGCCACCAAACAGGAAGTGTCAGTAGACGAAGCAGAGGGAGCGGCAAGCAGTCAGTACTCGAGTGAGGGCTCCCTCTGCTGGTTTGGCGTTACAGAATCCTCCCCTCTAGGAGCACCTCCTGGGGCTCTACGTGGCCATCCCCGTGGTCTTGGTGCTGGTCGATCGGGTCTGGCTCTGTGAAACTCCCCGATGAGAGAGGGATCCAGAATGTCACGGGTGGCTACCCAAGACCTCTCCTCAGTCCCGTAGCCCTCCCAGTCCACCAGATATTGGAGCTGACCCCTTCTCCTCCTTGAATCCAGCAAAATGTTCACCCTGTACGCGGGGTTCCCGTCAATGTCCAAGGATGGTGGTTGCTCTAGGATTTCGGCTCCGGGGTCAGCATTCGGGTGGACCGGTTTGAGGAGGGAAACATGAAAGGAAGGAGAGATCTGATAGTTAGCAGGAAGTTCAAGCTGGTAAGTGACCTCATTAATACGTTTGAGAATCTTAAAAGGGCCAACATACCTAGGGCTGAGCTTCCTGCTGGGCAGCCGCAACGTGATGTCCCTCGTGGAGAGCCAGACCCGTTGTCCTGGCTGGTAGGGAGGGTGTGGACGCCGTCGCCTGTTAGCCTGGAACTCCTGTGTTCGTACGGCTCGCTGGAGGCGGATGTGGGCGCTGTCCCACACCCTCTCACTATGCTGTATCCACTCGTCCACAGCAGGGACCGAAGAAGGTTCACCAGACCACGGGAACAAGGGGGGTTGAAACCCCAGGACGCACTGAAAGGGGGTTAGACCTGTAGATGAGTGAGTTAGGGAATTTTGGGCATATTCCGCCCAAGGCAGGAATTCTGACCATCGGTGTTGTTCGCGGCTGCAGTAGGTGCGTAGGTACCTGCCAATCTCCTGGTTGAGGCGTTCCACCTGACCGTTGGATTGTGGGTGGTACCCTGATGTGAGGCTCACATTGATATCAAGGTGTTTGCAGAATGCTCTCCAAACTTGGGATGCGAATTGGGTGCCTCGGTTGCTGACTATATCCTCTGGTAGGCCATAAACTCGGAAGACATCGTTAAATAAAGCTAGAGCTGTTTCCATAGCTGTGGGCAGAACCTTTAGGGGGATTAGCCGGCAGGATTTCGAAAATCGGTCGATGATAACCAGTATAGTAGTGAAGCCATCGGAGGGGGGTAGGTCTGTTACAAAGTCAATGGAGAGGTGAGACCAGGGACGTTGTGGTATGGGAAGTGGGTGAAGAAGACCAGATGGTAATTCCTTAGGTGTCTTGGATTGTGCACAGACTTGGCAAGCTTTTACGTAAGTGGTGATGTCTTTGATCATGGATGGCCACCAGAAGGAGTTTTGGACGAGGCGGAGGGTACGAGAGATCCCAGGATGACCTGTGCTGATAGAAGTGTGGACCCACTGCATGATACGTGGCCGCATGTCATGAGGGACGTACTGTTTGTTTGGGGGGCAGTCATTTGGAGTGGGTTCGTTCTGTTGGGCTCTTTGTAGTTCTTCCATAATATCCCAGGTTACAGGAGCTATGACCACGCAGGATGGAAGGATAGGTTCTGGGGATGAGTTCTCGGTATATGGGTCGTACCGCCTGGAAAGTGCATCTGCCTTACTGTTCTTGCTGCCTGGCCGATAAGTGACTGTGAACTGAAATCGAGTGAAGAACAGGGCCCATCGAGCTTGACGTGGGTTGAGCCGTTTGGCGTTCTTAATGTACTCAAGATTTTTATGGTCAGTGATCACTTGAAATGGATGAATAGCGCCCTCAAGCCAATGTCTCCACTCTTCCATGGTGGCCTTCATGGAAAGAAGTTCCTTATTGCCCACATCATAATTCCGCTCTGCTGCCGTTAGCTTCCTTGAGAAGAATGCACAGGGGAATAACTTGCCTGGTTGACCATGGTGTTGTGATAAGATCGCTCCAATTCCACAGTCCGAGGCATCGACTTCTACCACGAAGGGCAAGTTGGGATCAGGGTGTTTCAAGATGGGCGCGGTCGTGAATCTCTCCTTCAGTGATGTGAAGGCTCTTGTGGAACCTTCTGTCCATTGTAACCTCTTGGGGTTATTTTTGAGAAGGGTGGTTAGAGGAGCTGAGACCAGGCTATAATTTCGAATGAAGCTTCAATAGAAGTTTGCAAAACCAAGGAATCGTTGGAGTTCCCTGATAGTGTTGGGTTGCGGCCATTCGGTGACTGCCTTGACTTTGGTCTCATCCATCTTGACTCCTTCATGGCTGATGTGGTATCCCAAGAAAATTGTTTGTTTGACGTGAAACTCGCATTTTTCTGCCTTGACGTATAGCTGATATTCAAGGAGTCGTTTTAGGACAGTTCTCACATGAGTGATGTGTTCCTTCTCAGTCTTGGAGTATATCAAGATGTCATCGATGTAAGCTACTACATACTGGCTCAGTAGGTCTCGGAAGATCTCATTGATGAAGGATTGAAACACGGCTGGTGAGTTAGCAAGTCCATAGGGCATGACCTGATATTCATAGTGCCCCCTAGTGGTGAGGAAGGCAGTCTTCCACTCATCTCCTTCCTTGATCCTGATCAGATTATATGCGCTTGAGTTGACCACGTACATGGTTATGGATTCTTGATGGAAAAGGCCGACGGTCATAGTGAGAGTTCTGGTTCTTTGAGTGATGCCTTCTCCAATGAGGGTGTTGTCAATGGCTTTGATTTGTATAGGTGGAATGCATGGCTGAGTGGGAAGATTATGTTTCTTGAGGAGGCTGCTACTGATTAGGTTGAGGGCTGCACCAGAGTCGATCATTACTGTAAGTTCAAGAGAAGCAGTATCAGTTTTGAGGGAAACAGGAAGCAGAAAAGACTTATTAGTGAGAAGAAAGTAATGGTCAATATTCACCGTTTGTGTAGTTTGGCGCCTGTGGGGACATCCGGAGCAGCGGTGACCTGGTTCACCGCAGTAGAAGCATAACTGAAGTTGTCGACGTCGACAACTTCATTCTTCTTCTTCAGGTAATTTAGTTCTACCAAGTTGCATGGGTTCGTTACTGGGAGTGGATTCAACGGCCTGAATACTTGGGGTTGAAATCAATGGTTCATAACGAGCTCCTCTGTTGATCCTTCGTTTCGGGGCTTGTCTCATCAGGTTAAAATATTTATGGTGAGTGTTACAAAGTCTGAGAATGAAAGATCCTCCCCCTTGCAAACTAGTTCGGTTTGGAGTTCATGGGTGAGGCCTTGTTGAAAAATTGCTTTGAGAGATACATCATTAAATCCACTTTGAGCAGCAAGAGTACGGAATTCAGCAGCGTAATCAGCAGCAGTGCGGGTACCTTGCGTTGTATGCATAATCTGTGTGGTTACGCTCTTGCCTCCAGCTGGATATTCAAAAACCTCCCTAATTTGTTGGATGAAGTAATCGACGGAGGTTGTTAAACATGGGTCGGTGTCCCAAATTGCAGCTGCCCAATCGATCGCTTTACCAGTCAGCAGGGTCATTAGAAAAACACATTTATCCATTTCAGATGTAAACTTCTCCCCTTTGTGATTTAGATAAATTCCCACATGACGAAGAAAGCCTCTGCAATGCTCAGCAGACCCATTAAACTTATCGGGAAGAGCAAAGCTTACCGTCTTCGGTGTTGGTGGGGGAAGTGATTGGATGTAGTGCGTAAGGTGTTCATTGACTGACCGAAGATTAGCGAGTTGTTCCTGGTAGCCCTTTAACAGTTCACTTTGGTAAGCGAACGACGTTTGCAGATTTGAAACTTCCGCTGGATTCATCGTAGGCGAAGTATTCTGTAAGGATGGCGCTGAGGCAGAACTAGAATCCATTCGCAGAAGTTTATTAAAAGGATCAGCAGTAGACAGAAACGTGAAGACAGGTAAAGGGTCAAAACCAGAGTAACAGTCCAAACAGTTGACATACACAGGGGCAATCCAAAAGACGAGAGTCAGCAGGCAGGCAGAGGTCTCATACACAAACATCAGTCCAATCAGGCAAACAGAGCAAAGGGGCAAATCCAGGTAATCAGTAGTCGCAATAATCAGGCAGAGTAATACACTAAATGTCAGGCAGAATATAACTATGGACAAACGCTTGGTAAGGCATGTAAACTGGCAATACTTCGCAACCTGCCATGTGCTCAGTATTCGGCTATAAAGGCCACCAAACAGGAAGTGTCAGTAGAGGAAGGAGAGGGAGCGGCAAGCAGTCAGTACTCGGGTGAGGGCTCCCTCTGCTGGTTTGGCGTTACATGGGCATGGACAAATATGGATGCTTTATGCAATATATGTTTATTATTAGTGAAACCATAGTTAATCTAGAGCAGGACTCCTCAAATCTGGACCTCGAGATCCACTTTCCTGCAGAGTTTAGCTGTAACCCTAATCAAACACACCTGAACATGCTAATCAATATCTTCAGGATCATTAGAAAATCACAGACAGGGGAGTTTGATCAGGGTTGGAGCTAAACTCTGCAGTGGATTGGACCTCCAAGGTAAGATTTGAGGAACCCTGATCTAGAGCATGAAGACTGGACATGTTTCAAAGGTCATAGATGTTTTTCAAAGAACTTGTTCATGTCTATTACACACATGAAAAAGAACATAGAAATATCAGGTTCCCATTACTTCTCTTTATTTGCACTGAGCAATTGACTTAGACAAGCCTGTTTACATTTTCACACTACAGGGCAGCTCACTTCTTCTGAACATGCTAAATGTACATTTATTATTTATTATTACATTTGTTTGCCTCTCTGTGCCCACATACTGTATTTTGATGCAGCTAAATTCTCAATAAAACTGTTTTCATTTATATATTTTTTCATAGATATATTTTCTGTTGTCAGATAACGGAATGAATATGAAATAATGACTAAAACGCGACCCATTAAGACTAAATAACCAGCTCTACCTTCCAAGATGTTAATCTGCACAAAAATCCTGATTTATAATCGAGACGTCGTCTGGTGAAATCAAATAGCCTAAACATAAGATAAAGACAATAGCTGTTCTGTGATTTCGGCTATACTTGCATGTAAAATTAGAGAAGCAACATAATATCGATTTTAAAGCAGCACTATGTAACTTTTGGCGCTCTAGCGGTTAATAACAGAACTGCACGCATCCCGCGGAAGAACATTCTAACCGGAGCTACTTCTCTAAGTTTGTTTATGGCGATTCACGCAGGCACGTGTTACTCCGCAGCGGCGAAGACCTGACCACCTGACCTGGCTACAATAGTCCAAATATAAGCACTTATTATAAGTGTACCGTAGTGATTCGGGATAAGACAAAAACGCGGTTTGGAAGATGAATTCATGATTATATGCTCATTGTATGCATTTTGCAAATTCTGAACACAGAAAAAGTTACATGCTGAACAGAGCAGAGAGAGGGGCGTGATGCTTGAGCGATGTACAGTACTGGCTAGTCTCAGAAACTAAATAAGGTTTGGGCAAAAAGTAAAGATTGGTCGCTAGGCTCTTTTTGAAAAAAAAAAATAATAATAAAAATAAAAAAGGTTGCTAAAGGGGTCTGAAAAGTCGCTAAGTTGTCAACACTGACAGCATCTCCATCCATTGCTCCAACCACAGGTTAGGCCACGGCTCAAACAGAAAATGCGCGCTGCGTTAATCGCACGTTAATAAAATTAGTGCTGTTAAAATGAATTTGCGTTAACGCGTTATTACTGGAAGAATGTTTGTTCGACGTAATGCCAAGTGACTGACGTAAATGGGATCTCGCCAGAAAGCCCAATCACCTTCGAGTGTTAACAAAACAAGCCAATGACAGTTGGCGTGCGTGTTTCGCCACACGCACCCCGCCCCGCAGCGTGGGTATAAAAGGAGAGCGCGTGCAAATGCACATCAGCTTTTCGCTTCGGAGCCGAGCCTTCCTGCTTGCGCAGTCACCGAAGAGAGTTTCTACAGACAGCAAGTGTGTTGGCGTTACGGCGCGTCAGCGGGGGTTGCCGATCCAGTGCTGCTGCTTCTTCCGGGTTGGACGGCATGCTGCAGCTCATCAAACTGCGGTCGCACAGCAACCCCTCCAGGGCGCTTCAACACTTTATCAACACTTATTCAACACTTTTGGCTTCATCTGACGGTCACGATCGCTGTGTCTCGTGCTTGGGCTTTCAGCATGCTGAAGCAGCGCTCGTGGATGAGTCATGTTCTCATTGCGGGAACATGACCATCGCAATGTTGCGGGCCAGATACCTCCTCGTCAAACGAGGGGGTATCCCCCTCGCCATGCCCCATTCTAGTTCCTCCGTCTCTCTACAAGACGGAGCACGAATCGTCGACTGAAAATGTAGATGAAGTGGAACCTGTTCGCCGATTGGTGCTCTTCCCGCTGGGAAGGCCCCTGTAGATGCCCGGTCAGGGCCGTGCTCTCTTTCCTGCAAGATGGGTTGGAATGAAGGCTGTCTCCCTCCACCCTCAAAGTGTATGTTGCCGCTATTGCCGCACATCACGATGCAATAGACGGTAAGTCTGTGGGGAAGCATGACTTGGTCATCAGGTTCCTCATAGGAACTCATCTGGTACCCTCTTGGGATCTCCCCTCGGTCCTGATGGCCTTGAATGAGGAGCTCCTCGAGCCTCTGCAGTCAGTAGAGCTTAAGTTTCTGTCATTGAAGACAGTGCTCCTCACTGCATTGGCCTCAATCAAGAGGGTAGGGGACCAGCAGGCATTTTCAGTCGACGATTCGGGCCTAGAATTCGGACCAGCTGACTCTCACGTTGTCCTGAGACCCTGGCCTGGATATTTGCCCAAAGTTCCCACCACGCCCTTTAGGGATCAGGTGGTGAACTTGCAAGCGCTGCCCCAGGAGGAGGCAGACCCATCCACTGCTCTGCTCTGTCCCATCCGTGCCTTGCGCATTTACGTGGACCGCACGCAGAGCTTCAGGACCTCAGACCAGCTCTTCGTTTGCTTCGGAGGACAGCAGAAGGGAAAGGCTGTCTCCAAACAGAGACTTGCCCACTGGATAGTGGAGGCTATAGTCTTGGCATACCAGGCCCGGCGCTTACCATGCCCCCTCAGTGTAAGAGCACACTCTACGAGAGGTGTGGCATCTTCTTGGGCATTGGCGCGGGGCACCTCAATAGCAGACATTTGTAGAGCTGCCGGCTGGGCGACACCTAACACGTTTGCGAGATTCTATGATCTCCGTGTAGAGCCCGTGTCCTTCCGTGTTCTTGCCTCAGATGGCCAGTAACATCGGACCCGCTCGGTGTCAATCACGCTTGCTGCACCATCCGCCTTTACGGACCAGATACGTGCGCTTTATTGCTTCTCAGTTCAGTTCCCCTTGGTGAACGCTGCTGAAGTTCCTCCCGCACTCTCGGCAGTGAGGCGTGGTGGAGCGCCAGACGCCAGGTCCAGCACTCGTGTGTTTGCCCAAGGTCAGCCCTTGTGGTGGGCTAGGTGCCCGTGTGTAGTGATTCCCCTTCGGGTGATCCCACATGTGTATTCTTCCACGGTACGTCTCCCCTCACGGTGAGCCCGTGTCTTTCCCTGGCAGAGACCTTCTGCTGTCTCTGCTGTGTATTGATCTCACCCCAGGCTGGCTGAGTCTACCTCAGAGACTTCCATATGTAGCACTGCTCTTGGCCAGTCCATATGTGTAATCTCCACATGTTACCTCCTAATAAGCAGGATGTGGCTTCCGTAGCGTTCCCCTACTTGGAGTATGTTTTCCCAGTGTTATCCATACCCACTGTACGGAACAGCAGTGGCTGTCATCTCTGCCTAAACCCTGTCCTATCTTCCGACCCAACTGGTGTGGGGGGATTTGCCGGCTTCCCATTTACGTCAGTCACATGACGTTACGTCGAACGTGACTGACTGAAAGGGAACATCTCAGTTACGTACGTAACCCTCGTTCCCTGAAGGAGGGAACGGAGACGTAACGTCCCGTCGTCACAGTTGCTGTACCACCGCTGTACGACCAGGGTACACAGTCTCGGCTGCTCAGAGAAAAACTGATGTGCGTTTGCACACGCTCTCCTTTTATACCCGCGCTGCGGGGCGGGGTGCGCGTGGCGAAACACGCACGCCAACTGTCATTGGCTTGTTTTGTTAACACTCGAAGGTGATTGGGCTCTCTGACGAGATCCCATTTACGTCAGTCACTTGACGTTACGTCTCCGTTCCCTCCTTCAGGGAACAAGCGTTACGTACGTAACCGAGACGTTCATAACATTGAAAAAACCTTGCCAGAATCTTAGCCAAAGTTCTGATAATATTTCCTGTTAGCTAGGAATAGTTTTACGATTTATTGCAGTTATTCTTCTAGTTAGTTACTTACAGCAGCTAATATGTTCTAAGAACATTTCGCTTACAATCCCATTAATTAAGTCATGAACATTCAAATTTGGAACTCTGAAAATTAAAAACATCCAGTTTAATTAAAAAAAAAAAACAATTCTTAGTTCTGAAACATTAAGACAATATTAACGGAATGTGTGATGTATGAATATTTTTGTACTAACATTTTGAAAATGTTATCAAAGACCAGATAACTTTGAATGAACATTCTATTAACATTACTGGAAGAATGTATGTTCATAAGAGAACCTTGAACCATGAACGTTCTGGAAACGTTGTGAATAGTTTTACCATTTACAACACTTTATTTTTATTCTAGTTATTTGCCTACAGAAAATAGCTTACTTCCACATTACAAATTAAGGTGGATGTAAAACTAAGTTTGTAGTAGCAACGCTTCTACATCTTCCTCCGGGTTCTTCCGTCACTCTGAGAGAGGAGCAGGACCCTCAGAACGGGCAGATGGTCTTTTGATCCCATTTCCTCAGAGAAACTGCCCATTCTCATGATGTAGGAGCTCATCCAAGAGTCCCCAGCAGCCCTCTTCGGCACACTTGAATGGCAGATATCTCCGACCTAGATGGAGGGGACACACTCTCAAAGGCGTTGAAATTCTTGCCATGCTAGCAGTTTGTGTCGTTTGACTGGTTGTCGGACACATGTTTCCAGTAACTGTGTCCCCTGTCCATATCGGCTCTGTGAGGAGAATTTCTGCAGGAGGAGCTCTGAATGGTGTGCTCTTTCTGACAGCTTAAACCCCTGCAGAACATGTTGAGATGTTTGCCTCGCTGTGACAGTTTAGTGTCTTGCATGGCAAAGCGAGCTTATCTTATCTCTGCTTACCTCCTTGCTCATTTAGGAGCCAGTTCCAAAACTGAGTACATCAAACCCATTTTCACAGAGTAGCTGTTTGTCTCTGAGCAATATCCCAAACATGAATGTTGAAATCCAGCATAAAAATGTAATGTATAGTGGAAAGCACATTATCATTTCAAAGGCTCCTGAATTCAGGATCCACAGGCTGCCAGTCCCAACGCCTGCACCAAAGTTCATGAAAAAATAGCTTTTATGGATCTAGCAGTGGTGCTTGTTTAAGAGTTTTGCTTTTAAGACTGGCCTCCCCTTAATATTTCATGAAATATTAATACAATTTCATATATGTATTACATAATGTTATAAAAACCCAAATATAGCCTATATATAACAAGACATTTTATGTTTTTGAAGTGGTCTCTTCTGCTCACCAAAGCTGCGTTTATTTGATCCAGAATACAGCAAAAACAGTAATATTGTGAAATATTTTAAATCAGATTTTTTTGTATAGAATATAGTTTTAGAAAAAGAAAGCTTTATATACTCTGTGTGTGTGTATGTGTGTGTATATATATATATATATATATATATATATATATATATATATATATATATATACACTGAACTGAGAATGGCTTCTTTTTAAGGATGTATTGAATCAAATTGGACCAATTCTTTTGCACAACCATGCTGTAAAATATCACACAGCACAATCGAGTTTAATTATTGTGATCTGCTTGAATCCATATTTGCACAAGAGTCTCTAAACATGTCATTTTGGTTCCTGCCTGAATGCTGTGCTTAATTTTGAGTTTATGAGAGTAGCATGAATGCAATTTGTGTTGGAAAAAATCATTGTTTTTTTTTTTTTTTGGACATTAGGTTTTCAATCAATGTACTTTTGTCTCTTATATGGGCATGACAACAAAGAGCCAGTGATTGAAAATTTGGAAATTACAGTAAAAAAAACTAAACACACAAACCCACCGTACTCAGAAAGACACGATTAGTGTAAGTACGCCGTAACTCATTAGATATTGCATTCATAATCTTGTCTCTTGCATCTTGCTTTTTAGAAGTATTGTTAAAAAGATCAGCTTTTTGAGTTTTGTGCATTGTGCATTATTATTGTTCAGTAATTTCACTGTCGAAAACAAAAATCAAATGGAGTTCATTGTGCTGTTGATAAGTGACATGAGTGCATCCCTACTATTAAAGCAATGGAGGACGATGTTTTGAGAAATACGGAAATATTTTAAATGTAGTCTTGGCTAAAGGCCATAAATTGGATATACAGAGCAATTTCAGAGTTGTTTCTCTCCCTTTTTTACTTCAACAGGAAATTTTGCAGTGCTAATGCAACAAAATCAAGGTCATTAGATACATCTTTAGTTCTCATTCTTGTGTAGCCACAGAGAATGATGGGAAATGCAGTTTGGTTGCACAAGCCTGCCGCTTCATTAACTGACTAATTACTAGTATTTTCTGGCAAGCTTTTAACAGTACACAAAATGTGAATAAATTAAATTGCACAGTCAACATTTACAATTAAAACTTAATTATGAGCAACACTACCTCAGTTCACGCTTCCAAACAAAGTAGCGCTTTCCCACTCTAGCAATTTCTACCAGTTATTTTTTTTCCCCAGTTACAATGTGCCTTTCTAGGGGAAGATAAACTACCCTCTGGCAAGGAATCTCATATACTGTGATTATTGATTTCTTTATGTGCTCTATAAGTGTGTCACAGGTGTGTGATTCAGCTGTAGCGTGAACACATGCGGCTTCACACCTGGGATGCAATCATAACACATTGTTCTTGCATGTAAGCCTGTGTACATAAACTCTGCATCCTTCTATAATCATTATGATTACCTGACGCTGGATTCGGCTTGGATGAGGTTGGCATAATTGAGAGTTGGGAAGAAAATGACAAGCTTTATTTAAATTCATCCAACAGGGATTTTAATACTGACTGTCTGTCTGTCAATACATGCTTTTGTTGAGAGCTAACATGAAGCAGCATTCACAACCCACATTTTTCTCATAAAGTGACAGTTTATAGACTGAAACAAGATATTTCATTAGAAAAACTGTAGGGAGGGTCTTGATTTTATTAAACTGATAAGAGGGCCTGTTGACATCAGCTGTCATTTCAGAGGCAGAGATTACATTTTGATGTATTTTTTATTGTTATTATAATTTTTATTTGAATGTATAAGGAAGTTTTAAGGAAGTAAATGCATTTGAATTTGATTTGAAGCTGTTTCTCTTTTAATATTAATTTTGCCTAAAAATGCTACAGGCTTGTAATGCTAATACATCTGTCTTCAGTTTTGGTATTAATGCATATTCATAATCTAAGTTGATGTGTGGCCCCAAAAAGTACTTGCACATGAAGTCACACTTAAATGTCTGAATGCCATTTCATTAGATGCAAACAACAAATTATGCTGGATCTCTTCTCAGAACTAACTTTTCCATAGTGACTTTTAATCAGCTGTTGTGGAAGTGCTTTTTTAAGTGGCTGTATAAAGTCACAAGTGTAAAATGACACACTTCACTATAGTTTGAGTGCGAAAATACTTTGTGGAGCCGCTGTAAAGTCAGACAGGGCTAATATAAGCGATAATGTAACCATATTCAACAGGGTTTGAGTTGATTCTCTAACACTCACAGAGGAGTGTTGAACTTCCAGTCTGATGAAAGAACAAAAAACGACAGTTCATCCTTCAGAATAAAAGATAATGAGAATCCAAATTAAGTCTTGAAAAGCAACATGAATCCCTCATAGTGTGATGTTTCTTCTTCTGAGCTCCGCTTTAATGAGAGAGGATAAGGGATGTACCGATCTATTATCCAGTACCTTTCATGTACCCATCACATCAGATCCCAATGCCTTGAGCTCACTGCCTCTTCTGGTCCTCTGTATAGTCTCAGTCTCAGACGGCACACCCCTGGACCGCCCACAGACCGCTAACCTGCTCTAATCCATATCGCAGACAAAACCGTGAACTTTCTTTATCCGGCGAGCTCTAGTTTCTTGATCTGTTTGCCTGGCTTCATGAAACTTTCAGGAGCGAGTTTGAAAAGTCAAGTCCATCTGAGAACAAAGTTGTGTTTGCATGGTACCAGGTTGAAAACTGAAGCTTTTGTTGCTAAAAAAATGATTGAATTTTGACAGCTTTTTTCAGTTTAGCATCAGAAAGGATGATCAAGGTTTTATATGGGGCAATACAAACCAAGCAAACTAGATTTCAGTGAGCAGACCTGAAAATGTTACTTTTCTGAATTATGTCTGTGAAAATTACATATTTGAAGTTCTAAATACTTGGATGATCAGAAAAATATATTCTGATGTTTTCTGTATAACAGTTTGTGGGGACTACTATGGCATAATGTAAAATAAGTACTGCAAATACATTTCTAATTTATTTAAAAAAAAAAGAAAAATAAACAAAATACTTTAATTTGAAATAAATATTTCAAATAAATGTTGCTTCGTTTTTGAATTATGTCTGTGAGAAGTAGTTATTTAAAGTTTTAAATACTTAGATGATCAAAAATCTGTACATATGTTGCAATATTTTCTGTATAACAGTTTGTGAAGACTACCATGCAATAATTTAAAATAAATACTTAAAGTAAATGTTTAATTTAACATTTTTAATTTCATTTTTAAAATAATTACAATTAAAATACATTTTTAATTTAAAATAAATAAATACTTTAAATAAATTTGGCTTTCTTTTCTGAATTGTGTTGGTGAAAAATAGTTATTTGAATTTTTTTTATTTTTTTTTAGATGATCAGAAAAGTATACACATTTAAAATTTAAAATTAAAGTTTAACTAAAATAATTTAGTATATATAAAAAATTAAATTTAAATTTAAAGTTGTAATTATTTGTGGAGACTGCAATGTCATAATTTATCATAATTTAAGTAAGGCATGATTGACGGACATACCAATGAAATATTAGAAAAAACTGTGCAAAATAAACAGCTCCATGGTATAAATTTTTAATAATTTGTCATACTAAACTTCATAATTTTCATTAAAATACTTTTATTCACTGCATTTTGTTCTCGTGGCATAATCTATTACAGATCATATATTCCTAAATGGCAACTAGCGTTTAGCTACTTTAAATGTTAGACAAATGGTCTCTTACTGTCAAAATGAGTGATTCTTAACCAAAATAAGCTGCGGTGTGGATGGGACTTTTTGCTAAGTCAATTTTTTTGTTTATGTGTGACTAGCCTCTGCTTTGTAAACATGTTGCATTACCTGCATTTTAAGCAGCTGTGCGGCGCAGATCTGGACCCTCGTGTGGCTGAAGCTCATTCGTTATTTTCTCCTTGCATGAGCTGTCGAGAGAGTCCTGTGATAAAGCACGAGTTTGCCTAAAATAGCTTTTTGGGGCAGAAATGCCGACATATAAGGCAATTTGCAGCTTAGGGAACATGGACTGCCAGCACACATTAATAGATATGAAGCTGAAGCTTTCAGAAATTTTAGTAATGGATGTTACGCTGATTTGAAGCGTCTGAACACGCAAATGCACCTGCCTTCTGCTGGATTCTTAATGAATGAGATGTGCACTGCTACATTTGCATTTAAAATTGCATTTAGATAACTGAATATGCATAATGTAATTTACAAATCTAGAATTATATCACTTAATGTCAGATATAGATGTGGACCTATGAAGATAACTTAAGGAATAAGATTTTCCTGACCCTTTGAGTTTTAATTATCGCTATTTATTTCATTTGTCATTTTATTTGTCATGGAACAAAAAAACTTGCAACTTAATTGCAACTTAGTACTTAACAATTCAGATTTTTTTCTTACGATTCTGAGATGTAAACTCAGAATTCTGAGAGAGAACCAGAATTGCGAGAAATATGTGACCCTTCCTCTCTGTCTCTGCCGAGTATTGTACGCAAATATCCTAGTGATAGCTACCCTACGAAGCCCTCTGAGTTATCTTAGTCTTGCCTTGCCTGTTTTCTCGTGTTTTGATTTCTGCCCGTGTTTCCTGGATTAACCCTTGCCTTGCCGTTCGGACTCTGTTTGCCCCTCGTTTGGATTATTGCTGTTTACCTGGATTTACTCTCTCTGCCTTGCCCTTTGGATATTGTTCGCCGATCGAAGACCCACGCTTGCCCTAGGACTACTCTTTGTTTTGCCTGTGTTATACCTGTTTGCCATCGTCTGACCCTGCCTGTATTTATGACCATGTCTTTAAATAAAAGCTTGCATATGGATCCGCACGACTCACGTCTCATCAGCCCCGTAACAGCTAGGGTATATTTGTAGAAATAGCCAAAAATACATTGTATGGGTCAAAATTATAGATTTTTCTTTTATGCCAAAAATCATTAGTATATTAAGTAAAGATCATATTCCATTAAAATATTTTGTAAATTTACTACTGTAAATATATTAAAACGTCGTTTTTGATTAGTAATATGCATTACTAAGAATTCATTTGGACAACTTTAAAGGCAATTTTCTCAATATTTAGATTTTTTTTGCACCCTCATATTCCAGATATTCAAATAGTTGTATCTCGGCCAAATATTGTCCGATCCTAACAAACCATACATCAATGGAAAGTTTATTTATTCAGCTTTCAGATTATGTATAAATCTCAATTTTGAAAAATTGACACGTAAGACTGGTTTTGTGGTCCAGGGTCACATATAACTCAAAATTTAGAAAAAAAAAATTAGAATTGAAATTGACTCAAAATTTAGATTTTTTTTTCTTCAGAATTCTGAGTTTAGTTTTAATTCTCCTTTTTTTTTCAAAATAAAAAAGGCAATTGTGACTTTTTAGTCTCACAATTTACTTTTTTCTTCAAATTGCAATTTATATCTTATAATTCTGACTTTTTTTCTCAGAATTGTGAAACAGAAGTCCAAATTGTGAGATATAAAATTCATAATTACCTTATTTATTTATTTATTTATTTATTTGTTTATTTTTATCCCATGGCAGAAACAAGCTTCTATCAATTTCAGAGCTTTGGCACAGGGAAAGATGAATTACTGAATAACAATCGCATTTAAAGTGATAGTTCACCCAAAAATGATTTGTTGTTCACCTTTATGTCATCCCAAATCGATTTGACTTTCTTCTTACTGCATGACACAAAATAAGTTATTTTGAAAAATGTTTCAACTGTGTCAGTGTTTCAACTCATCAAAACAACATTGGACCCCATTGGACAAAGATGTGTTTCAGAATATCTTATATTGTGTTAACCAGAAGAAAATTATACAGGTTTAGATCTACATCAGGGTAAATAAATGATTTTCCACACAAAGCTATCATATCTTGCAATATGCACTTGCAGTGCTTGCAATACTTGCAATATTGCCCTGTTGTGCAGCTTGACAGCTCCCTATGAGTGATTGTTTCATGTAAAAGAGCTTCAGAAAATCCTCCTTTTGTGTTGCATGGAAAAAAACAATCACAAATGGGTTTGGAACGACATGAGAGTGAATAATAAATAATGAAATGATTCCTTTAAACCATGTTATACGCTTAAAATGAAATACATTTGTTGCACACCGAATGCATGTGCAATATGTTGCATTAGCTGACGTCCTGCTGATGTTTATTTTAAATAAAAATACCCTTCATTAGGTACAGTAAGTGCATTTTGGAGTGTTTTTAAGACGCTTTCCTCTTATCCTGCATGAAGCTAATTAGATTAATTATCTGACACTGTCTCTCTTTTCAAGCCAGACTTGGGCTGCATAATTAAGTGTTGATTTTATTTTTGTTTTTGGAAAATAAATGCTTACAAAACCCATATAATACTCATTAAAACAATCATTCTGTTCCTCAGAACACAACCAGCAATTAGCGTGATCAACCTGATGTACAATAATTGCTCTTATCGCCGTTTATTGTTTTGTTGGCAGACAAAAATCCAACCCAGTGTTGGCGAAGTATGGAAAAAAAGACACCAAAATTTGTTTGGAGGAGCTTTGCCTTCGCTGTGTGATGCTCATTATCCATCATAATCATAATGTCAATGATTCCGCTTTTCAAAACAGATCTTTGACTTGTAGCTAACAGTCGGACGACCCCTTCCTGCTCTTTTTTTCTTTATAAAGCTATTTTCATAATCTACTCGAGCAGCTTCACAAAAAAACAATGCCTTCAGTTCACAAACATTTCACACTTGTTCTGTAAAATTATAAATAATATTTGCTAATATTGTGCCTTTGTTTGGCCGACAGCTGAGGACACATGTGGCGGGACCTTCCGAGGGTCCAGCGGCACCATCTCCAGTCCAGACTTTCAGAAGGACTACCAGAGCAGTGGCGAGTGCACATGGACCATCCTGGCTGATCCAGGAGACACCATCTCACTGGTCTTCACTGAATTCCAGATGGACAGCAAACTCGACTCTTTAGAAGTTGAGGGATCCGATCCACCAACAATATGGTGAGTATGATATTGGATTATGTTGCACCTCACTGGAATTCTTTATTCTGTGTTCTGTGGTCAGTTATTGTTGCAGGGTTTGTTGTGGGTCTGAAAAAGTTTCAAACAGGGGCAAGCTGCATAATCTTAGCCTCTATGTTAAGACAGTGTCTTAAGAACTAGTTTGACCAACTATCAGTTAACCAAGGGGTAATCAGTCTTATATTTTGGATTCGACTTAGACTAGATCTAAGTTTTTATGAAACCTAATTTAAAAATTTTTGACTAGTCTTAATGAAAAGAATTAGATGACTAACTTTAAAGACTAGTCTAAACCTTTTATGCAACCAGCCCCAGAGTAGAAAGTCTTAAATTCATCAATTCATAGCATTAAATGTTGCATGCATTGCAAAATTTGTATCTTGCTCATTATTTTTGTCTTGTTTTCCAATACAAATATCTAAACATCCTTAAAACAAGATACATTTACTTGAGATGCAACTGTAAAATGTCTTGAAAAAATAAAATTTTTCCTTGAGTTTTGCTCTATGAATGGGGTATTTAAACTTTGAGCCCACTGGCAGATATTGTTCTTGTTTTAGTCATAAGCTCACTTCATTTGGATCAATTTCAACCATAAACAAGACTTGCATTACGTTATTTTGCTTTTCAAGTGAATATACAGTATCTTGATTTAAGAATCTTTAGACATTTGCCCAGGAAAACAAGACAAATATACTGAGGAAAAACAGCAATTTTTGCAGTGTGATCAGAAGGTACAGTAAAACTTATTTCCAAGCTATTTGTTTTGTAGAATTAATTAAAAAGTAATGGATATCTGTTGGAAGTTGTATTTTCAAACTTTAAAGTGTTTCAAACTCATTGTGCTCCCAAGTCATTTACATATTGATGTATTGTGTTCCTTTAAATGTGTTACTTAAATTTTCTTTGCTTGGTCCTAAAAAGGTCTTAAATTTACCTCCATAAAACCTTCAGAAACCCTGTTGTTGTATAATGAGCAATAAACTGTGTAATCATCCCAGACCTGTAGTTTCTTTCATATCTGTGTCTCATCCACACACACACACACACACACACACACACACACACACACACACACACACACACACACACACACACACACACAGACACACACACAGACAGCGTATTTTAAATATATATACATACGTACATATACATACATATAAACATACAGCATATATATATACATTTATTTATGCTGATAATTCGTAATGCAAAACACAGTATGTACAAACCATGTTTATCATCATAATGTTTTTATTACCTTTCATAGTTTTATGCATTGTTTTTGAGGATGAGGTCATGTCACCCAATCTGTGCATGTTGCCATTGGTATAATTTGACTGACATCTACAAAGTTACAGATGAATTTGCAAAATAGGCAGTTTGATTGGATGTACAGCCTTTGACATTGTCAACAAAAGATGTGGGAAGCGTTTTGTTTTCCTTTTTAAAACCCTGTTTGTTTTGTTATCCTAACTATACATGATTATATGCTTAGTTTTTGTCTTTATAAATAGCTTTATAAATAGCTTTATAATTTTTTGTCTTTATAAATAGCTGCATAATTACTGTATCTTCGTCCCTTTGTGTTTTTCCTTTCCAAACATTGGTTCAGATTGTTTCCAATCCGTTCAGAATTAATGTATGCATTGATGAGTTCATAGGATTCAACATCTTAATTTCAATGTGTGGAAATGATTTTGAGTATGACAATTGAAGGGGTGGAAATGTATGATTTATGTGTTAGATTGTCCAAAGAACTACTCAGAAGGTGCCAAAACTTCCATCAAACCTCTGAAATGACTGTGCGAGCTTGTGAGAGTCATAAGAAATAAGAATAGATGCCTTTAACTTGATTCGATGGAGCCGGCATGACTCTGCAAATCCACAGATTTCAGACTTGGCACAGGAACGCACAGCATACTCGGCGTTAAACTCAACCGCTGATTCTGAAATGACAATCAAACACTGTAAGTGCATGTTAAGAGCGCAGGGAACAGCATTGTGTGAGCAGTGTCCTGGTGTGGTGGTGATGACCTTGCTTGTCGGTTGCTTCATTGATTCGCTGAAGTCATTTCTATAAGCAACATAACAAATGAAGCCAAGTTTTGCTCGAGCAGTATGAACTTCTCCCCTCTAATATTGTTCAAGCCAAACAAACAAATCAATGTTTTTGCCAGAATGACCTTTATGTAATTCTGCAATACTTTCTGTGTATGTTGGAAAGGGCAAAAACAACAATCTTGTAAGTTACAAATCACTCACAGAAAGGGACGTCCAAAAGCCATTCCTCTTGCTCTCCTCTGCTGAAAGAGCGTTCTGTGTTCGGAAAAGTATATTACATTTCTTTTAGTCTTAGATGGAACATGCTTCAGGACTTAAATGAGACACCTGCAGCCACGTTTTGCAAGCATAACATGACTATTTCTGGGTCAGTATTGTGTTTGTACTCCTGCCGAGTCAGATTCTGAGCTCAGATCAGACGTCACTCAAACCGCAAGGTCAACACTCGAGCATATTTTGAGAATATGAACCAGATGTGTCTGCGTTTCTTCGTATCGTGATGATGAAAATCTTTTATTCTTAGATGAAGACAAATGGCGTGTTCTTGTTAGGGTTATGCATCATTTAAAGTCTTTTTCCCACACAGGCCACTCAGAGAGACACGACCAAATGAAGACTTTTGTATCCTTTCGCTCCTCAGAGGTTTTACACGCTCGCCGTGACTGCGGCTGCCCGCTGCATACAAGATTTGTCCCACTTCACTGCGCCACATTGCCTGAAAATAAATAAATAAACCCCACACACTCTCACACACTCACACAGATTATGTTGCATGCTGGGAGAAGGTTAAAAGCAGACAGCTGCATGGACTGTCATCATTATTTTGCAATGGTTCTTTTGCGACAGTATAATCTTTTTATCGTCGCTCGGATCAGAAACATGTCCAGAATCATTAATTTCTGAAAATCAGTGCTTTAAAAACGAGCTGTACGCTTGTCTATTACCACCAGAAGAGATGAAAGTTTTGCTGTCTGAGCACATTTGATTGGTTTAAGTACAGTCTATCAATCGTTCTATCTATCTATCATTCTGTCATTTTATCTGTCATTCTGTTGTTCTACATATCTACCTATTGTTCTATTGCTCTCTCACTCTATATCCATCTATCTGTCTGTTTGTCTGTCTATCAATCAATCCTTAAAACGATCGAAGGTTCTTTTGTTCTATCGTTATAAGGTTCTATCTATCATTCTATCGTTTCATTATTGTCTATCATTCTATCTATCTGTCTATTTTTCTATCATTCTAGCTGTCTGAAAATTGTTCAAAATAAGTTATTAAATGATAGAGTAAATGAATTTTAAAGTGAAAAACTTGAGTCAGATCACTTTGAAAAGTACTAGCACACCTTGATGTGTCATTCATGTCTGTAGCACAGTCAGTGCAGGACAAGTTATATGCCAAAGTGTAATATATTTATGGGTAGGAGTTTGTTTAAATCCCTAACTCTAAGTGTGACTGATATTAATAGAGATGCTTGACTTTGCACTGCCAACAATGCTGAATGCATATTTTGGACGGGTGCTTCAGAGCCTGTACTCCCTGAGATAAGCTATTTGGCTTGTGTGGTCTGAAATAACGATGTATATTGCAAAATTTCTGCCCTAAAGGTGAGTTGTACAAGCGCCTGACAATTAGGACCACTAACAGTGTAACCGCCGGCAAAGGCCAGATAACATTATTATTATTATTATTATGGAGAACATAATGTGCATTTCTGTATTAATAAAGCTTGAGCGCGTTTGACTACAGGTCCAGCTCTGACTACAGCATTAACTGCATCTGTCCTATTGTCTGCTGACCCGCTGCTCAAACACTAGCACAAAAATAGATAGTAATTGAAAAGACACAAATAAATCAAAACACCAGTGGAATATAGGAAATGGATACACCTCCTCTCTCTTACTCCTCCTGCCTGCCTGAAGAGAGAGAATAAAGAGGTGAAGATATAGCGAGACTAACAAACTGGATTTGTACGTTTTCAATGCTAGGGTGTTGTGGGTGGTTGAGAAGGCATCACTATGTGGTTTCTAGGGTATTTGGGTGATTATTTAGTGGTCAAAAGAGCCCACCACCAAGACTCTCTGATATACTGGTCACTAGATATGACTCACTCCTCCTTCACTGTTACTGAATGCAGTCTGATTGCAGCCTGACAATGAAATGATAGAACGATAGAAAGAACGGAAATAGAAAGAAGGCTAGACAGAAAGAAAAACAAATGATATAAAGAACAATAGATATAAAGAACAATACGAAGACAGATAGACAGAACATAAAAACACTAAATAAATATTTATTTTATTTCGGTTACCGAAAATATTTTCGGTAAGTTTTCACCTTAGTTTTTTGTTAAGGAAAACACAATGTAACAAAAATTAGTTTCACTTACATTTTATGCTGCTTCTGTAATTCTGTGATGCTAATTATTATTGTACTATTCATTTTCATGGAACATCAATATTTTGGTAAATATTTAGGTCTGGTGAGTTTTAGAATGTCTATCATTAATTATGAAACATTGATTTAGTACAGATAAGTTGTGTGTACTAATTTGGAATGTTTTTGCTTTTGCAAGGATGGGAACATTCTAGAAGTTTCTGTAATATTCCTAATTATTAATTTATTCCAAAATAGTAACTTAAGGCAGTAACAATTTAAACACTATATTTTATTTGTGAACTTGTGTTCAGCTATTCTTTTTAATAGTTAACTTTGAACTATTTTTAAATTTTTCGGATCATCAGTCATCAAAGCTCGGTAAACATTAGTCACAGCTGATTACTCACTAAAAACTTCCACAAATCCTTTTCATTTTCAAGTGTTATTTTGACATAACAAAGTGGTTATATCTAAGCGTGTGAGTTGTTTGCTTTATAAATTAGTCTTTCATTAATGCCATTATATTTTTTATTCAGACTGATTCGCGAATGCAGAACGTGCACAAACACAAGAGGCTGGATTTATTGCATGAACCAATCACAGCTGATCATAACCACTCATCCAATCATATGGAGAGGAGGCACATGACTTTCCCCCCATTCATTCGCAATTACCCCCCACCAAACTCATGACACGCTTAGGGGGTCCGTTAAAACTCAGTGGGTTCAGGGGAGGTGAGAGAGACGCTGACTCCCACTTTACCTACTGGTGTCGCTGTTGGACGGTGTTTCTTTAGAAAAACAAGTGATTTATACACTTTTTAATGTTATATTTTGTAATATTTGCGTTTTTATTTTTGTAATACGAATTTTTTTCTCAATAATTTTCCGAATTTTCTTATCCATATATTAGTTTTCATGAGCACTGTTACTTAGACACAAAAAGTGATGTGATTCAGCACATAAAAACATCATAAAGAAACATTAAAAATAAAAGCGAAACAAAACTTTTACAAAAATTTGTTCCACGGTGTAATAACACTGATTTTGGGGGTGGGCTTTTAAGATTTGGGCTGGTAATTAACCACCTAACAACCATCCAGAACACTTTAGCTACCACATAGCAACATAAAAGCAACCAGCTACAGCGCCCTAGCATCATAGCAGTGAGTTTTAGTGTTGTGTTTTTGAAACCAGCAGATGACGTGGGGTCATTGGTTAACATCGCTGGTGCCAAAATTGAAGTGAGTCTCAAAATGTTTATCTGGCATCTTTCAGGTCAGATTGTGGGCTGGATCCAGGCTTTAACGTGGGTTGATGTCTTGACGTTTTACAAATGTACAAAAAAATCTCTCGTTTGCCCTTTTCAACATTACAGAACTGACAAGTGTTTGAGACTCAAGTATGGACTGTGTTTTTCTTCAAAAAGCGATTCTACTGTCGGATCTCACTTGAATAATTGCAGTGCCGGCTATGATTGACAGACAGCGAGGCCGAGTGGGTTCGAGTTCATTGCAGAGGAAAGGAGTCGTTCTGGAAAGTCTGTGATGGCTGAAATGGTTTAGCCTTGAAATGCTTTTGCCCTGTTTTACTATAGACTTTCACTGTCACAGCGATTGACTGTTATGAAGTTTAAAGTTATGGCCGAGTCTGTGAGATGTTTGCAGATGGGAAGAAACAATAGATCTAATGTTAGTGGCAAACAGCTGAAGGGTGTTTTTACGTCTTTTGCATCTCAGTAAACAGCACAGTCATTTATAAAGGTCACATTTTATGGCATGTGAAGCTTCCAATACTTCCTTCATTTAGCCTGTTTCAGATAGGGTCACTGTACCTTATAATAATATCATAAAAAATACATTTATGCATTTGGCAGATCCTTTTATCCAAAGTGACTTACATTGCATTCAAAGTATAAAGTTTATCAGTTAATGCACTCCCTGGGAATTGAAGCCATGACCTTGCCTTAGCTAATGCCATGCAAAACAATATTTGTTTAAATAATATTTTAATAAAGGATTCATATTAAATAAAAATAATTTATTTATCTCTAGTTTTGTTAGTACATTGTACTGACAGTAAATCAATACTTGAGGAAATTCAAGTCAACTTTTGTATCCAGAGATGCTTTTGAGTGTGTAGGAGAAACCTGCTTACTGCAGTACCAGCCCGATCTCACGGCAATTCAGACATATTTTACGAGGTGGCTAATTCGTACGAAATCGTACGACCTCACTCGTACAAATTCATACGATTTTTGCTAAATCGTACGTATTTTACGAGTTGCCAATTCGTATGAATTTGAACGAATGACCTACACCTAACCCCGCCCCTAAACCTACCAGTCACTGGGGTTTAGACAAATCGTACAAAATCGTACGAGTGAAGTCGTACGAATTCGTACGAATTACCCACCTCGTAAAATACGTACGAATTGGTCGTGAGATGGCGTTGGCAGTACCCATTTAGAGAGGTGTTGCATAAGAGGGCAACACTTACAAAATATTCTATATATTTATTTATGTTTATTATTATTATTATTATTATTATATATATATATTTTTTTTTTCTGTTCGAATCACTTCCTCTCAGCATGGGTTTAGCAGGCGTCGGTATTATTTTGCACAGAAAAAAAAATCTTTCATAGGTCAGCAGTCGTCTTGTCAGTTATGTTTTGCAAGTATCAACTTAACTTAAGTTTCTTTTGAATTTACTTAGTAGAAATAGAATCGCTGACATTCAGTAAGAGTAAAGCGCTACAAAATGAATGCAGATAGCAGCTCAGATCATTTGATTTTGTGTGAATTTGATGAGAAATTTTAGGTACGTATTGAAATTTGAGCCATTTATCATTTTCCTTGAAGGCAACTTACAGTTCTGTTGAGCAGAATGAATAAAAGCGCTCAATATAATTTACATTCCTGAAAGTGACACATTGCTAATACTGTTTTTAAATTGAATTGTATGTATATGATGCAATTTGTGTCATTTTATTCATAATATGATATATGTTATTAAAATACAAGCTTAGCGAACCATTTTGTAGATTTTTGTCTTTCCCACTTCAAGTAGGAGCTGTATTGATTGTAAAGAGCTGCACAGGCATGTTGCAAAAGAGCTGACGTGATATAAAATATACTAGAAGGCAAATGGTTTGATCTTTCTGCATCTTCTTTACAGGTTATCAGGAATTAATATTCCTGTGCCCATAGTCAGCAAAAAGAACTGGCTACGGCTTCATTTCGTCACAGACAACAGTCATCGGCATAAAGGATTCAGTGCTCAATATCAAGGTACCTTTGAAATATTTTATGAGATGGAGAGAGCGAGAGAGGGGGGTCTGGGTCATACTGTGGCCTAAAATCAAAAGAAATATTTTGCATGATTTTGCAGTATGAGGCATATATATATATATATATATATGTATATATATTTCTTTTTTCGTTTTGATTTTAGGCCATAATATGACCCAGACCCCCATTATGGGATTCACCCTGTTGCTCTAAGTAATTACATGCAGGCTGCAATATCCGAAAAATCACCTTGTTAATCTTAATCAGCTGATAATTACAATAAATTACTTGATATCTTATAATGAGGAACGGAAGATGACCTGTCAAAAGTTGAATCAAAGCATGATCCACAAGTTACTTTCAATTAATTTGACTGAATGCAAATTTAAGAGATGAATTCTTGAACTGAAATAGGAGCAAAGCATGAGAGTAAAGAAAATTTAAGAGAATTATATTTTCACATACAGAACGTGACCATTTTGTCACATTTTGTTAATTAGTATTTTAATTAAGTAACTTTATTAGACAAACTATCGCTCACATAATTTTGCAGCAGGCTTTTTAAATCTCACCTACACGGAATGAAAATGTGCCTAATTTTGTTTATTTTCTTTTTCTGAGCAGTGAAACGATCGGGAGATTTTAAATCAAGGGGAGTGAAATTATTGCCTGGAAAAGACAACACAAGTAAATTTTCAATAAGTAAGTGTGTTTCTTCTCTTTGTAAAATTAAATACACACAGTCACTTGAAAAGTGTTTTCTGAATGCATTTTTTTTACAAATAAACAGTGCTGTTATGTAGGGGTGATTGATATCTCATATCTTGATAGGAGTCGGAGTCATTTTATTTCACAATAACAATATATATATCACTATATACTAGATATTTTTGGTTAAAGTAAAGTTTTTATGATATCAAAAGGTTTTATGTATTATGAAATTTCATAATACTCTTAGTATCACAAAAAAAACTAATACTAACATAAAAAACTCTCAAGCTTAATGAAGACAAGTAAACAGTCAGTGATAAAATAAGAAGAAAATGAGAAACAAATTAATTACAGGCAATAGGACAAAAAACTACAATAGAACAAAGACACTAATGAAATAGACCTACGCAAAAAGCTTCAAGCACTAGAATTAAGAAATACTAAAAACACTGCATAGTTCTTAGTGCGTAAATTAAATAAAGATTTATTACTATTAAAGTTTGTGGGGAAGTCGTGGCCTAATGGTTAGAGAGTTGGGCTTGTAACCTGAAGGTTGCCGGTTCGATTCTCACACCGGCAGGAATTGGAGGTGGGGATTGTGAATGAACAGCACTCTCTCTGCCTTCGATACCATGACTGAGGTGCCCTTGAGCAAGGCACCGAAACCCCAATTGCTCCCCGGGCGCTGGAGCAATGGCTGCCCACTGCTCCGGGTGTGTGTTCACGGTGTGTGTGTGCGTGTTTGTTCACTATTCACTGCTGTGTGTGTGCACTTGGATGGGTTAAATGCAGAGCACCAATTTCGAGTCACCATACTTGACAATACGTCACGACTTTCACTTTCACTTATAAATGTGATAGCGGCGAGAGATTTTCTCTCATTTGATGACATTGTTTGATTAACATTAATGGCACAGACAGCAGCAGGTTTAGGCTGCTGTCACTTTAAGACCAAATGCACTGATTCACACTTAAGACATTTGTGACTGGGTTTATGATGATACTCGCAAAAATGGGCATTTTGGCACATAAGTGTGTGTATCTGACCGCTCAAGCTCAATAAGACATCAAAAAGAACTCTGTTCAGTCCTTTACTGTAATATTAAAAGTGAATTTATATGCACACTGTCTGAGAGACAGTTTGAGTGCCAGAATTATTGCTGCTTATTGTGCTTGAACAGTTTAAAATAACTTGTTTTTAAACTGTAGTGCTTAAAACGCATTCAAATGACAAGCTTTTGTGTTGGCGCAGCACAGAAACATCACATGAGTGTAACTGGGATATAGATGACAGTCCAAAATCTCTGCTGGTTGACAAATTTCAACCGGTTTATTATGTCTACCAGTATATCGCCCACACCTAATGTTATGTGATATGTCAGATGCTTATATGGTATTTTGATTGACCATTATAGAATTGTCAGTGTGACCAAAATCTTGTTTTATACAGTATGAGACTCTAAATCCAGATTGGATGAACACATGCATATCATATCATATCATAACAGATTTTGTTAAAGGCATAGTTCACCCAAAAATGAAAATTCTATCATTATTTACTCACCCTCAATTTGTTCCAAAACTGTATGATTTTCTTCTTGCTGAGCAGAAAAGAAGATATTTTGAAGAATGTTAATAATCAAACAGCTGCTGACAGCCATTGACTTCTATTGTGCTTTTTCCTCATATTATGGAAGTCAATGGCTACCAGTAACTGTTTGGCCATTTACCAGCAAATGATGACAGTATTTTCATATTTGGGTAAATTATCCCTTTAATGTAGCGGATTTCAACATTTTTTGTGAGAATATGTTTGACTACCATAAACAGCCAATGTTTATTCGGCTTTTTAATGTAATACCATGGTTCTATCGCCCTCAAAATATAGCTTTTTAACTATTTTTTTGTTGTGTAACTCATTATGTAGACTCGTTCAAGTAGAAACCAGTCAGCTTTAAAATCTGCTCTCCAGTGCTGCTGCATGTCATGCGTAACTATGGCTGTTAGTACTGTTGCTCTAATATCATAAAAGCTCTTCGCTGCTTAATTTCTTTCAGATGTGCATCCCCGTTAATTGTTTAATATTCCGTCGATGTTATTCCGCCGGTGATTCTGCATCTATACCTTCAAAGCCTGATTCATAAAGCGTGAACGATGCCACATATTTGTAATCCTCTCGCTTGTCATTTAGCAAATGGATCAAAGGAAATTAGAGCATCCAATGAAACAGAAATCTGCATTTTGATTAATTGAGCTTAGCTTGACTTACAGGTCCCTCACCCACAGAAGCTCCTCAGAAGAGAATGTCAAATCTGTGAAGCGAGCGGCTTCAGAGGGCACACAGGTGGTTGGATTTCACTCCAACTGAGTTTAATTACTGGCCATCCAAACCACCGGCCTAACCACACAATGCCCGATCACTATCTATGGGAATGATTTGTGCACGCAGCGAAAGTGAACAAGTCCTTTTTTATGGCTCCACGTGCACTGGCGTCATAATGAAACAGACTGATTCATTTCACCCTCGACAATGTAGCACTCCAAACACTTAATTACAACTGGATAGAATTTTTATGAGCCTCTATTTCACGGTGTCTGCATCGCGCATTCGGAAATATGAGTTACGAGTGAATTATCGAGTCTTATACAGGACCCCGGTCTGCTGCCAAACACCCCTTTCTAAACGCTTCCCTTAAATTATCCGCATAATGTCACCTCCTGTGGTAATTATCGCAAGCTAACACCTATTTATGGACGAGATATTGCGCCAACTTGTCTTTTGATTGAGGATGAAACGCGATGTCTGATAACCAAGGCTGTGTTATAGAGAGCATGATTACAGGTGATGGAGGCTGATGGGTTCGTGTTGGCTTATGTCTCCATATGCTCTTTCTTCTCCCACAGTGAATGAAGGGATGGTCAAGCAGGTCTCCAACTTCTGCCCGGACCCTGGGGAACCGGAGAACGGCAAACGCATTGGCACCGATTACAGGTAGACAAGCTGTCCAGACTGGACACGTGGATGCAGATTTGTTTAAAATAAATGATGGGGACAGTTGTGATGTCATGCAGTTGTGATAGTATAGCTCATAAATATTAATTAGGTCATGCACAGATAGTTTAATATGATCTTTTATTGTTTTAATAGCTTATAAATGGAAATCTTTAATAGATTCTTTGCTTATTTACAAGTTGAAACTGAAATGTAAGCAGTAATGTTGAAGCATTGAAAATTAAAAAGGTTTGACGTATGTTCTCATTACATGTTTAATGTTATAGTTTTTATTTTATTTGCTTAAATATTATTTTAGCAAAATAGTAATGGAAATATTAATTTAATATTAAATATAATATAATTTAAGTATTTAATATTAAATCAATAGTAAAATTAAACTACTTTATATTAAATCAGCAAAAATGACACATTTAATGTTATATTTTCTTTATTATTGTCTAAGATATGAATAATTTTTGCAAAATATTAGGATATCATTTTTATTAAATTAGAAAATGATAAAAAGATTAGAAATTAGAAAAATAATAAAGAAATTTAATATGATATTTTATTAAAATATATGTAAATATATAATATTTTTATATAAATGTAAAATATTTTTCCCAAATATTAATATAAAAATAATATATTATTTATAAAATATATTTATTTAAAAATAATATATTATTTATAATTTATTATTAATTTAGCACAAATACTTGTGCTGTTATGTTTTCTTGCAGACCAATCTACAGTAAGTGATCAAATGAATTTATGCATTTCATTTGCTTTAACATTACACATTTAATGTTATATTTTCTTTTTTTAATTGCTTAGATATTAAAATTTTCCTTTGCTTGAATATTTCAGGAAAATATTAATTTAGTATTATTTCAGCAAAAATGACATTTTATTTTCACAAATTTTAATAACTGTGCAAACTTAATTTAAATATCAATTTTGTTAAAAAATTAAAATTAGAAATACAGGTGCATCTCAGTAAATTAGAATGTCGTGGAAAAGTTCATTTATTTCAGTAATTCAACTCAAATTGTGAAACTTGTGTATTAAATAAATTCAATGCACACAGACTGAAGTAGTTTAAGTCTTTGGTTCTTTTAATTGTGATGATTTTGGCTCACATTTAACAAAACCCACAATTCACTATCTCAACAAATTAGAATATGGTGACATGCCAATCAGCTAATCAACTCAAAACACCTGCAAAGGTTTCCTGAGCCTTCAAAATGGTCTCTCAGTTTGGTTCACTAGGCTACACAATCATGGGGAAGACTGCTGATCTGACAGTGTATCTGACATGTATATGTATAATATCTATATATCTATATCCTCAAATATTAAATATATAAAATATAATTTTTTTGCAAACTTAGTTAAATATATCAATTGTATTAAATTAATGTTTTATTAACATATATGCAAATATTTATTTTTATTTAGCAAAAATTAATTCAATTATTTCATATTAGTTTAGCATATTATAGTATAACTATTGCATATTGACACAATGACCATTCAACAAAGCGCTAAAAAGAAATAAGTTACATAAAAATATTTTGCAAATTGGGGACAAAATTAGCAATGGAAACAAAAAGTCATGGGAACATTTCCTCAAGGATGCTTATGCCTAGGTATTTCAGTAGCAATGAAATCCCTGATTATATTCCTACCTGACATTTGCTCTGACATGAGTCCGCGACACGCAGCGCTGATCAATCTGTCGGCACACGTGGGAGGCGCTGGAGGAGAATTCCTTCATTGATTCTCTGGCTTTCGTATTTGTTCTCACTTCAACACTACAGCATCGGTGCAACGGTTCATTTCACCTGCGACGGGGACCATGTGCTTCAGGGATCCAAGAGCATCACATGTCAGAGGGTTGCTGAGGTGTTCGCGGCCTGGAGTGACCATAGACCCGTCTGTAAAGGTTAGACCATTGCCTTCAATAAACCCTCTGAGGATTAGACCACAGATCAGATCTACTGATGTCCCGTAATCCCAAAATTCAGTACCATTGATTCTTGGTACTGATTACAGTTTTAAAAAAATGTTTCACATAAATATTAAAATTGACCTTCTGTTCCAAAACCTGTATTATTTCCTTCTACAAAAACCCATTTTTCATACAACAAAAGTGGATAGTTATTTACTACTAAGTGCAACATGACTCATGTGAACCAGTGACGTACAAACCTTTGCATTTTATAGTGCTTTTCTTGTTCTTTTTGAAGCTTGACAGTAAATTACTTTTATTACACAGAAAAAAAAAAAAATGGCTGGGACATTCCGCCTAATCTTTTTATTTATTTATTTATTTTATTTTTTTTTTGTGGGCATGAGGGTGAATAAATACTGGAAAAAAAACAACTTATTTTTGAAGAATTTATTCAAAGTTTACTTCTGTCCACAAAACCTTTTTTTTGTGTGTGTATGTTAGTCTTCTCTAATTCATTATAAATGACTTCTTCTCTGTATTTCTCTGTTTTGCAGCAAAAACATGTGGGATGAACCTCTTTGGCCCGTCAGGAACGTTTACATCGCCTAATTTCCCCATCCAGTATGAGAGTAACTCGCAGTGTGTTTGGATTATCACTGCCAGTAACCCCAATAAGGTACAACAATAACCTACACACATACACACACACACACACATCACTCCATATCTGACTCAAACCCAAAGCTTTTTATGAGCATGTCAATATCTTATATCTTAAAATGACATGTTTAATAAAAAAGTAGTTCCAGTGTGATTCTATCATTTGTTATTGTTTTACAATACTAACAGTAGTTTAATTTATTTAAAACCATGGTCAGTTTTTTAAATGCATTCACAGTGATTATTTTTTTTCTTTTTTTATTGGGATTGTTTACCTCTGTTTTTAAGATGCTTTTCTTTAGGGTTGCACTGTTGAAACCTTTCTATTTTATTTGCTTAAATATTTTTATTGCGTATTCATTTAGCAAAAATATCAATTTAAATATAAATGTAATATTAATTTGGCAAAAAATGCACATTTAATGTTATATTTTCTGTTTTGTCTAAATTAAAATCAAATCAAAGAATTTTTTTATATGAAAATGTCAGTATCTTAAACCTAAAAATGACATATTTAATGAAGCATTTATTATAAAACAGATGATTTCAACATGATTTGTAGTAAATATGGTGTTTTGAAATTTAAAACCATGGTCAGTTTATTTATTTATTTATTTATTTATTTATTTTTGTTTTTTATTATATTAATTTTGCAAAAATGTTAATTGAAAAATAAATGTAATATTAATTTAGTAAAATTTACAGATTTAATTAGATATTTTCTATTTTAGTCTATTTACTTAAATCAAACCACAGGCTTTTTTTATGGATATCGATATCTTATAACTAAAAATGACATTTACAGTCCCAAAATGATTCATTTAAAATGATTCTTAACTTCTTAACTATTATATAAATGAAAGATATGCAACTTACAGTAGGTTTTGTGAGCCAACAGTTTCTCTTTCCATGAGTCTTGCCGCAAATGGCACGTTTCAGGTGTAGGTTTTTTATGCCAGGCCATTAACAACCAGCAAAGAGCTGATTCGTGTCCTCAATTGCTGCTAAATCTGAGCTTTTCTCTGGTGAGAAATGCAAATGAGCCCTAACACACGTAACATTATTACCTCATTTATCTTCGCCCGACGGAATTGCAAAGTTCAAATTTTATTGCGTTTTCCGCAGACCCATTATTAGAGACCCATGGGCAGTTCATTGGCATTATTATTGTGTTAACACAATAAATGAAGTTAATATATGAACTTAAAGGGACGAAGCAGGACTTCTTATGGTTGCCTGATTGTGTTCATTAGTAAACCACTAATAATATCAGTGTAAGAGCTGTAAGAGATTTTTTGCACGTGGACCGCTTGTAAGCTGCGTGTGCGTATATGGATGATTCTTCAACAAGGTGTGGGTGTTTATACATCATCTCATAGGAGAATTGTCATTTTTTTCATAAACTAATGAACATTTACACTAAAATGCCATTTCCATCACATCTGAAATTATGCATTGGGTTTTGAATACATTCTGTATGCAAATGATGTTTCGCAATGACCTTTTTGTAATAAAATGGCTCCTTATTTATCGTAAATGCAATTACATTTTATTCTAAATATTATATAAAAGTTTTATTTTAATTATTGTCATGCAATACAGTGCATATTGTAATGACTTGAAGTCTTTCAAATGTTATGAAATATGTATACTACCATTCAAAAGTTTAGGGTTTAGTTTTTAAAGAAATTAATTTTATTTAGCAAAGGTGCAATAAATGGATTAAAACGGGTGATAAAAACATTTCATAGTGTTACAAAAATGTTAATTTTTAAATAAATGTTTATTTCAAATAAATGCTGTTCTTTTGAACTTTATATTAATCAAAGAATCCTAAAAAAATGTATCAAGGCTTTCACAAAAATATGAAGCTGTGTTCAACATTGATAATAATGAGAAATGTTTCTTGAGCAGCAGATCAGCATATTAGAATGATTTTTGAAGGATCATGTGACACTGAAGACTGGAGTAATGATGCTGAAAATTCAGCTTTGCATCACAGGAATAGATTACATTTTAAAATATATTCAAATGAAAAGCAGTTCCTTTAAACTGTAAAAATAAATGCAGCCTTGACCATTACATACATACAGTTTAAATTACACTTTTAAATATATTTAAATAGAAAAGAGTAATTTTAAATTGTAATAATATTTCACAATGTTGCTGTCATTCAAGTAAAACAGCCTGGTTCAAAAAAAATAAATAAAAATACAAAAATCTTATTGACCCCAAACTTTGGGGGTAATTGTTTGTTTTTAATTCTTTGTTTAGATCAAAGTTTTATAAACTATGTACGAATTCATGTTTTTTTTTTTCATATTTTGTCATTTATTTTTCATATTTTAAAAGTCTGGTTCTGGGACAACATAAAAGAGAAGCATTTGAAAAGCATCAAGAAGGCTTGGTGAAAACTTTCCAAGACTTTAATGTGACCTTCATTTACCAAAGACAAGCCTGGTTGAAATCTGTTAGCGTTAATAGAAATCAACCCACGAGAGACAGAAGTGGCAGCCGTTGAAGAAGCACCCAAATACCTTAAGTGCATGCTTGGTTCCTCAGTGTGCCGTAAACGTGCCAGAAGGCCAGTATTCATGGTGTCTAGCTAAATGTGAGCAGCAGCAGCTCCCCGGTGTCTCCAAACGCACACCGGGGGGTGATTATGCAAACAGGACATTGTTAATGTACAAGTGAGCGTTTGAAATAACACGGAACAAGCGGAGCACGTCTCTCCAATGTTTACTTGCGAGCGTGAGCCACTGATTGGAAGCACTCTCGGAAATTTGTTTTACCCTCAACATTCATTGGACTGTGCAAATGATTTGTTGGATAATTGATGCATTGCCCCCGCTGAATTTTTTCGGTTATAGCGCCGCGGTTCAATGGGGCCGCAGAGGGTACGAGCAAATGAACTCAAATATACAGGCGACATATGCTGCAGCCAAGTGCTGGCTCCGGTGAGCTCATGAATATCATATTTCTTGAGAATAGTGTGTATCATTTATATTTGATGTCTGAAGCGCTCTAGTACTGAGAAACTTAATTAAGACGGTGTGAAATGCGCACTACTCATTCTCTGTAACAGAGAGCATATGGAGAAATCCCTCCGGTCAAGGTGCTTCATTGATTCGAGTGGCGTTCCATTACAAAGACTTCTAACGCTAATTCAGTGATTTTGTTCCCGTCGCAGGTTATTCAAATCAATTTCGAAGAGTTCGACTTGGAGCTGGGATACGATACGTTGACTGTCGGAGACGGTGGAGAGGTTGGCGACTCGAAAACAATCATACAAGTGTAAGATTCAGAGTTGTACTGTTTTCTTATTGCACTGCAAAAAAAACGGCTCAGTCTTGTTTTCCAGAAGCATCTTTAAATCAAGATAAATTCACAAAATATGCTTAAGATATATGAAGGCTATTTAAATGTAAGAAATGAAGACATTGAACTCAGTATATTTTCCCTTCCCCATCAGCAAATTGTTTGTAAACCTCACTAAATGTAATTAAATTTATGCTTGGAAGAAGAACTATTTGCCAGTAGAGAATGTAATTCAAGGTCTTAATCTTATGCAATTTGGTTTCTCAAGTAAATGTATTTTCTTTTCAGAATGTTTGGATATTTTAACTGGAAAACATGACAATTATTTTTATAGTCTTGAATAATTAGCATTGACCTTTGACTTTCAGCTAGAATATTAGGAGCATTATTATCTTTTTTCATTTAACTTTTTCTTATACCAACAAGTCACAATTAGTTTTACTAACCATTTACCATGCACAAGCATAATTAAGATATATATAATAAATACATTTCACAACAAACAGTCATACAAGTGTCAGATTTAGTGTTATTCTGAAGTTGTGTGTGACTTGAGTGTTTTCTGTATTATATGGCAAAAACATCAATATCTCTATCAGTTTCTTGTTTTCCAGTGAAAATATCAAGTTCAAGTTGAGCTTTATTGTCATTCTGCTACATGTGTGGACATATAGTGGAATGAAATGTCGTGTCTCGCAGGACCACGGTGCTACATACTAGTTAAGCATAAGATAAACAATGCAAATATAGGAAAAACAATAGAGCTATACAACAGTTTAACCATCTGACTATACATATACTATAAATACTATAACTACTATACCTAGTTGACTACACATACACAAACTGAGACTGTACAAGAACTTTACATAAATACTGTACATGAAATTGTGCAGAAATATATATATATATATATATATATATATATATATATAGTACATTAAATTGTTCAGAAGAGAGGTTTTGTGGGAAGCAGCGCATAGTGCAAAAAGATTTAGTAGTGCAATGCTCAAGTTAACATATTATTTTGTAGTGCAATGTTGAAGTAAACATATATTATCTTATTGAGTCTTTGTAGCAGGGAGTGTTTATAGAAAGTGTCTAGTGTGCATATAGTGGGACGAGTGCGTTACTACAGGTGGTTTGTATAGCCCACTCACCTGTGTGTAGCACACTCAGAATTGCACTTAGGAAAATTGTCATTAGTTATTTATGAGTTGGGGGGCTGAGGTGTTCATGGTTTCAGAGTGGGACAGGGAGATTGGAGTTAAGAGCTCTCACAGCCTGGGGAAAAAAGCTGTTGAGCAATCTGACTGAATGAGCTTTGATACTGCGGTACCTTTTACCTGATGGCAGGAGCTGGAAGAGGTTGTGGGAGGGGTGGGTGGGGTCCTTCACGATGCTGGAGGCCTTGCTGGAGCATCGTGCAAAGAAAATGTCCAGGATGGAGGGGAGAGGGACACCGATGATCTTTGCGGCAGTGTTCACTGTCCGTTGTAGGGTCTTGCGGTCAGCAGCACTGCAGTTCCCATACCAGACAGTGATGCAGGTGGTCAGCACGCTCTCAATGGTGCCCCTGCAGAAAGTGGTGAGGATGGGTGGAGGGAGACTTGCCCTTTTCAGCCGGCGGAGAAAGTGGAGGCGCTGTTGTCCCTTCTTGTTGAGTGACGTGATGTTGGTGGTCCAGGTGAGATCCTCTGTGATGTGCACTCCCAGGAATTTAGTGCTGCCGACTCTCTCCACGGTTGAGCCGTCGATGGTCAGTGGGGGGTGGTCAGCAGAGTTTCTCCTGATGTCCATCACAACCTCTTTTGTCTTACCCACATTGAGGGACAGGTTGTTAGCACCCTCAGTTGTAAATCCCTCAGTTTACTTGAGAAACCAAATATGCTTAAGATATGCAAAGGCTATTGAGACATAAGAAATTAAGACCTTGAACTCGGCATATTTTTCCTTTCCCGTGAGTAAATTGTTTGTAAATTTTATTGAATTGTATTAAGTTCATGCTTAGAACAAGAACTGTTTGTCAAAGGAATAAGAAAAATAAACTTAATTCAAGGTCTTAATATCTTATGCAATTTGTATTCTCAAGTGAATATTTCTTCTTTTAAGGATATTTGGATATTTTAGCCAGAAGACAAGTCAATGATTTGTTGTAATCTTGAATAATTAACACTGACCATTAGCTTGCAGCTAGAATATTTTATATGGGCCATAATGTCTTCTCTCATAATCTCTTTCCTCACATTTTTTCTTTTTTCCACAAAATTTTCTTGTTCCAACAAGTCTCACTTTAGTTTTACCAACCATTTACCATGCTCAGACATTATTGAAATGTGTAACAAATAAAATTCATAGCAGGCAATTCACACATGCCATTTTTTGAATAAAATCATTTTATTTCAGACAGACAGAGAAAATTAAGTGCTGAAGTTAGACAAGCTGTGGCATGCCACTCATTTCCGGTGTATATCTGCATACTAACATTTGATTTCTTTTCTTTTTGAAAGAACAAGAAAAAATCTGATTTCGCCCTTCTTTAAGATATCCAACTTTAATAGACTACAGCGGCTATTTTTTTCTTTTATCTTGCGTTATGTTCAGCTTTGCAGCAGTTATCCGTTTCAACAGCATGAAAGCCACAAAACCATAAAAACCTTACAGGCACGAATCCTCCGGCTGTATTTTTCTTCCTCACAAACATGTTTTTCCGTCCACCTCTTCTTGCCGTCAGCCGTATGTCTCCGGGTATCTTGGGTAGACACACTTTGGTGACGGTCTGTGCTGCTTTCTGGTGCATTTGGCTGGCTCTGTTCCAGCTACGATCCATTGAGCACTCACAAGAGCGTTCCTCAAGGACAAAAGACTCTCGCTGCCAGAACACTAATACATACTGTAAAGCTCAATTAATGCCTTTCTTCAAGTTTGTGCTGGTCAAATTAGCTTAGTAATTTTATTATGCCTTATTTACACATTTGCATAAAAGTACCATGGAATTACCAAAAATCACAGTTCATAAAGAACATATTAGCATGTACCATTCTAATATGGTGTTTTTGGACCCGTACCATGGTAATACTATGATTTTTTTTTTTTTTAGACATTTTTCATGGTACTATGGGTTTTGGATGATGCCATGGTGATTTTTTTTTTTTTTTTTTTTTTTTTTTTTTTAAGTACCTGACAGTATAATTTAAACCCCCAAGTACAGTCAAATACAAAAAAGTACCATGACTTTACCCAGTTTTTGGACATCTAACGATTATCACTTGCCATCCAGGAATAGTGTTAGAAAATACTAGAAAATAACAGAAGTCAATACACATTCACATAGAAATATCCGTAAATGAGACCAGACAATGGAACAAAAGAAACTCAGAGAATAAATACTTAGAAAAAAGTAATCAGGGAGAACAGAAACAGGTGTGTGGGACTAATTAACAGATGAGGAAACTAACTAGAAATTAGGCAGGCGGGAACACAGTAAACACAGAAAAACTAAACCAAAACAGACTATAATCCTGACAGGTAATACTGTGATTTTACAAAAATGTATTATGGTAATATTATAGTTTTGGATGCTACCATGGCGTTTTTGGAATACATGAAACCGAAAGTGTAGTCAAATACAAAAAGTACTATGACATTACTCTTTTTATGGACATAATACCAGGGTAATATCACATTTTAGCTGGATACTACCATGATTATTTTTTTTTTATTATTATTATTATTTATTTTTTTTTGTAAGGCCTTTTATTTCGCACATTGTACTTGTGAGAATACCATGATGCTACCAAGGTACTTGTCCAAAATGATGATACTTTTATACTGGTCTAGTACTTTTTTGTAAGCTTTGTTTGTTGTTGTATTTGGAATATGTACTTTGGTGTTTTTTAATAAATATCATTGCCGTTCTATGATATTCTCGGATATACACTACCATTCAAAAGTTTGGGGTCTTTTTAAAAAAAGAAATCAGTACTTTTATTTATTTAGGATGCATTAAATTGATGAAAAATAACAGTAGAGACTTTTTCATTGTTATAAAAAACTTCATATTAATGCTGTTCCCCTTTCAGTCGGTCACTCCGAGTCACGTCGGATGACCAACGAAATTGGGATCTCTCCAGAGAGACCAATCCACTTCGAGTGTAACTAAACGAGCCAATGGACATTGGCATGAGATTATTGCATCCAGCTGCCGCTGATCACAGCGTGAGCATAAGAGGCAGCTGGTGCACCGCATCAATTCATCCTTTCGCTTCGGAGCCGAGCTGTAGTGGTTGAAGCTACTGCTCTCCCTTCCAAGAGAGTGTTCTGCGAGCGAGTGTGGGCGTTATGGCGCAGCAGCGGTGGTCACGGTGTCCGGGAGAGAAAGATCGTCTTCCTGCTGACAGCCACACTAGGAGTGTGCGGTGGCCAGCTCCCCTGCGTGCTTCAGCACTAAAAGAGCATTTCTCTGAAAGAGCAATTTCTGTAAAAGAGTAACACGGGTGATCACGTCTTTTTAAAGATGTCTTATCAACTGTGCGTTTCTGGGTGTGGTCGTTTCCTGGCACCTCAGGACGGTCACGATCGCTGCCTCACGTGTCTGGGCATTCAGCATGCTGAGGAGGCTTTCGTGGATGGTTCATGTTCTTCTTGCGGGGACATGACCATCTCGGAGTTGCGGACTCCGCTATGTCAAACATGTTGGAGTCCCTCTGCCTCTGCCGCGATCCGGCGTGCGCGCTGGATCCGGTGGAGTCAGAGGTGATTTGAGGATTACAGTGAGGGCTTCCCCAAGTGGAGCTCCTCACCCCTCAAGCACTCCGCAGCCGGTGGAGCTGCCGAAGGAGCGTGCTAGTCGTGTGGAATCCTCCACCGCGTCCCGATCCTTCGAGGCTGGACGAGTGGTTTCTCGGTGGGGGTCGCGCTGGTTCTCAGCGCCCCCCTCCGGTGCCATTCTTTCCGGAAGTGCATGAGGAGCTTACAAGGTCTTGGAAGGCACCTTTCACTGCCTGAAACAAATCTTGTGCTTCCGCCGCTCTCACCACCCTCGATGGTGGGGCCACTTTGGGGTATGCGGGCATCCCCTCGGTGGAGCGGTCTGTGGCCATGCAACTGTGTCCAACAGCCGCTTCTACCCTGCGGGTTGACCCGTGTCTCCCCTCATGGGCCTGTAAGTATTCGTCAGGTCTAACTGGCAGTGCTTATAGAGCCTGTGGGGAGGCGGCTTCTGCCCTCCACGCCATGGCGGTACTGCAGGTCCACCAGGCCAAAGCCCTGAAAGACCTGCACGAGGGTGGTCACAACCTGGCGGTTCTACATGAGCTGCGTGCTGCGACGGACCTCGCACTTCGAGCGACGAAGATGACTGCACAGTCTCTGGGTTGTGCGATGTCCACGCTAGTGGTCCAGGAGCGCCATCTCTGGCTGTGTCTCGCTGACATGAAGGAGCAGGAGAAGGTACATTTCCGGCCCGTTCGGCGACGCTGTCGAGAGCTTTGCCCAGCAGTTCTCGGCAGCCCAGAAGCAGACTGAGGCAAACACATCATGCGCCGGAGGAAACCTGCTGCTTCCATTCCAGCGGAAGCCACTCGGTCTGCTCGTCGCCGTGGGCGCCCCCCGGGAGCCACTCCCGCGCAGCCGCAGCAGCCTTCCACCAGGCAGCGTCGAGGAGCCGGTCGCAGGCAGGACGCCCAGCCCGTTCAGGCCCCCGCCAAACCTGGCGGCAAGTGCAAGAGGCCCTGGGACGGTCGACCCAGAGGTGGAGGAGACTGCTCGTCGGGAGATGGTGACTGCACCAGTCCCTCCCCCGGAGGAGGGCCGGGTGGAGTATCTATTGTTTCATTTTATTCCTCCGCTGGCCCAGCAGCCAGCGGTACCCAAAACATCAATAAAGAGCAGTCTCCTCAATCTCTGGGTCTCAAGAGGAGGAGAGTGGTGATCCGTGCATCACGGGATCGCTTCCCTCCTCCTCTCTCGCCAGCAGGCAGCGGGTGGTTGCCCAAGAGCACCCCTCCTGCCCATTTGTGGAACCAGGTAAGGGTGGTAGCACTCCAGTCCCCGCTTCAAGTCGTCACACGCCGGGGTGTCACAAGCCTCAAGCCGGGTTCCTGTGTCTCCTCCCACACGAGGAGAAATCAGGTGAGTGTTACACTACACACCCAGACCCCGCCCCCTGCCATCACAGGCCAGGCCGTCACAGGTTCCGGGGCCGGTCCCTGTGTTCCACCTCCCTGCCCCACAGCGGTCACGTCGGTGGCCCCGTTGGTCCCACTGGTGCGGTCTCTCGGAGCCTGGTTAGCGCTCCCCAGTCCGTCTCTGTGGCTCCTGCGGACCATCAGACTCGGCTACGCGATTCAGTTCGCCCGGCGTCCCTCCAAGTTCAGGGGCATCCGGTTCACTTCAGTCAAGGCCGTCGATGCCGAAGACGTCTATTGCGTCTATGGCGAAGGACGCAATGGAGCCGGTCCCTCCAGCTGATATGAGGTCGGGGTTTTACAGCCCCTACTTCATTGTGCCCAAGAAAAGTGGTGGGTTACGACCAATCTTGGATCTGCGAGTTTTGAACCGTGCACTTCACAAGATGCCGTTCAAGATGTTGACGCAGAAATGCATTTTTGGATGCGTCCGTCCCCTAGATTGGTTTGCAGCAATTGACCTGAAGGTGGCTGACGAGCTGTCTCGAGCAGCACTTCCTGGGGAGTGGAGACTCCATCCCCAGGAGGTCCAGCTGATTTGGAGTCGGTTCGGAGTTGCTCAGGTAGACCTGTTTGCATCTCCAGAAACCACCCACTGCCAGTGGTTCTACTCCCTGTCTGAGGCAACGCTTGGCACGGATGTACTGGTACACAGCTGGCCCCAGGGCTTGCGCAAGTATGCGTTTCCCCCAGTGAACCTACTAGCACAGACACTGTGCAAGATCAGGGAGGACGAGGAGCAGGTCCTGTTAGTGGCTCCATATTGGCCCAACAGGACCTGGTTCCCGGAACTCATGCTCCTCGCGACAGCCCCTCCCTGGCCGATTCCTCTGAGGAAGGATCTGCTTTCTCAGAGATGGGGCACCCTCTGGCACCCACGTCCAGACTTGTGGAAACTTCAAGTGTGGTCCCTGGATGGGACGCGGAGGTTCTAGGTGACCTGCCCCAGGAGGTAGCGCTCACTATCGCTTCAGCACGAGCACCGTCCACAAGACGGGCCTATGCACTGAAGTGGAACCTGTTCGTCGAATGGTGTTCCTCTTACCATGAGGACCCCTGGAGATGTTTGATCAGAGCCGTGCTTTCCTTTTTGCAACAAGGGTTGGAGCGTAGGCCGTCCCCCTCCACCCTTAAGGTGTACGTTGCTGCTATTTCTGCCCACCATGATCCCATAGAGGGGAGGTCGGTGGGGAAGCACGATCTGGTCGTCAGGTTTCTTAGGGGGGCCAGGAGATTAAATCCTCCAAGGCCTCCCTCCCTTCCCTCTTGGGATTTGGCATTGGTGCTAAGAGCCCTACAAACTGCCCCCTTTGAGCCGTTGCAGTCAGTCGAGTTGAAGTTTCTTTCTATGAAAACCCTACTCCTGACTGCGTTGGCCTCAATCAAGAGGGTGGGGGACCTGCAGGCATTTTCGGTCCACGAGTCGTGCCTTGAGTTTGGGCCGGCCGACTCCAGTGCAACACTGAGGCCCCAGCCCAGCTATGTGCCCAAGGTTCCTACCACTCCCTTCAGGGACCAGGTAGTGAACCTGTAAGCGCTGCCCCTGGAGGAGGCAGACCCAGCCCTAGCTTTGCTCTGTCCTGTACGCGCACTGCGTCAGTACGTGGATAGAACTCAGAGCTTCAGGACCTCAGAACAGCTCTTTGTCTGTTACGGAGGACAGCAGAAGGGGAAGGCTGTCTCCAAGCAGAGGATGGCCCACTGGATAGTGGATGCCATCACCTTGGCTTACGAAGCACAAGGCGTGCCCTGCCCGCTCAGGTTGCGTGCTCACTCCACTAGGGGTGTCGCATCGTCCTGGGCGCTGGCTCGTGGTGCCTCACTAGCAGACATCTGTAGAGCTGCGGGTTGGGCGACTCCCAACATGTTCGCTAGGTTTTATAGCCTACGTGTCGAACCGGTTTCCTCCTGTGTTCTCACCTCAAACGGGTAGTGGCACTGAGAGGGCCGGCTCAGAGTCGGCTTGCAGCGTCCTTACGCCTAATTCTCCAGAGAGTTCCTTAACCAGGCAAACCCTGTTGAGTCCTCCAGCACTCCGGCGTCCGGACGTGGCGGGGCGTCCGGCGCCAGGCCTTCAGCCAATGAATTCTTGAAATCTGGTGCGAGGCTAGTGCCCATATGAGAGACTCTGCCGGGATCCCATATGTGTATTCCACGGTATGCTTATTAGAGCCGTGTTTCCCCTGGCAGACCACGTTCTGCTGTCTCTAATGATGCAGCCTGAGCCATCTCAGAGTCTTCCATGTGCAATAGGGCCCTACGGCGTTACTTCACATGTCTGAATGTCACTTAACCCCCTCTGGGAGGAGGTGACTCCGCAGTGTGCCTCTTCCAAGTGAAAGGGCACGCTTCCCAGTGTTATCCTAGTCCTACTGTTTGGGTTGCTCAAGGAACAACAGTAGTTGACCTTCTCTGTGTAGAGCCCGGTCCTATTGTCTGCCTTATAGGAAGGATCAGGAGGCCTACACAGGGCGCTGGAAGGGGCAGCTCCTGTGGCGCTTTGGTAGGGATCCCAATTTCGTCGGTCATCCGACGTGACTCGGAGTGACCGACTGAAAGGGGAACGTCTCGGTTACGTATGTAACCCTCGTTCCCTGAAGGAGGGAATGGAGACGACACGTCCCGTCGCCACAGTCGCTGTACCACCGCTGAGCTGCCGGGTCACCGGCTCGGCTCCTCAGCGAAAGCATGAATTGATGCGGTGCACCAGCTGCCTCTTATGCTCACGCTGTGATTAGCGGCAGCTGGATGCAATAATCGCATGCCAATGTCCATTGGCTCGTTTAGTTACACTCGAAGTGGATTGGTCTCTCTGGCGAGATCCCAATTTCGTCGGTCATCCGACGTGACGTCTCCGTTCCCTCCTTCAGGGAACGAGGGTTACATACTGTAACCGAGACGTTCTTTTGAACTTTCTATTCATCAAAGAATCCTGAAAAAGTATCACAGTTTCCACAAAAATGTTAAGCACAACGGTTTTCAACATTGATGATGATAATAATAATAATAATAATAATAATAATAATTTATTGAGTAGCAAATCAGCACATTAGAATGATTTCTGAAGGATCATATGAAGACTGGAGTAATGATGCTGAAAATTCAGCTTTGCATTACAGGAATAAATTACATTTAAATATATATTCAAATGTAAAAGTTATTTTAAATTGTAATAATATTTCATAATATTACTGTTTTTACTGTTTTTTTTGGGTTTTTTTTTTTTTTTTTTTTTTTTTTTTTTTTGAATAAATGCAGTTTTGGTGTAAGCATTTATTTCAAAATATTTAAAAAATGTACTTATCTCAAACCTTTGAGTACTCTATATATATATATATATATATATATATATATATATATATATATATATATATATATATATATATATATATATATATATATATATATCTCAGAGGTGGGTAGAGTACCCAAAAACTGTACTCAAGTAAAAGTACTTGAAGAAATATTTACTCAAGTAAAAGTAATAGTCTGAATAATTACTTGAGTAAGAGTAAAAAAGTATTGGATAAAAAAACTACTCAAGTAGTTAGTTACTAGTTACTTTGGATCATATACTGAAAATAGTCTATTTTTATTTAGATACATAAATTTTATCTAAATATCTCTCTCTCTCTCTCTCTCTCTCTCTCTCTCTCTATATATATATATATATATATATATATATATATATATATATATATATATATATACACACACACACACACACTGCCATTCAAAATACTTTTAATGTTCTTTTTTTTATGTAATTTATTTCAGTGATGCAAATCAGAATTTTTATCAGCCTGATTTATTATCAATGCTGTTCTTTTATAGCTTTCTATTCATAAAATAATCCTGAACAAAATGTCACAGGTTCCAAAAAATATTAAGCAGCAAAACTGTTCCCTGCTGAAAAAAAAACAGCTTTTGCTGGTAAGGTATGTTTTGAAGCATGGGATGCTGGTTTGAGCTGATTTAAGCTGATCCTTAGCTGGTTTAAGCTGGACATGTGCATAACCAGCACATGACCATTTTAAACCAGCTAAGGACCAGCATAAACCATCATCCCAGCTTCAAAACATACATAACCAGCAGATGCTGTTTTTTTTTTTTTCAACAACACTGATAATAAATCAATATATCTGAATGATTTCTGAGGGATCATATGACTCTGAAAACTGGAGTAACAGCTGTTAAAAATTCTGATTTGCATCACTGAATTGAATTAAATTATATTTTAAAGTATATTAATTATGTATTATAAATGTATATGTTTATAACCTCTGACACGGACAAGAGTGAAAACTCCTCACATGACCGCTACAGAACATCTGAACATAAAACAAATCTTCTTCCGTCTGTTCTGCAAAATGTAAACAAATGTAGCCTTTATTTCTGCAAGCGTAAATATTGTGAAAATATCAATATTAATTGTGTCTAGGCAAAGGCATTCCTCCTGGAACTAACGCGGGTTTGGCGGGTGTTCATTTCATACTCTGTGACAGCTTATTTAATGAATAAATTATACATTGTATTTAATGTGTAAGGTACATGTACAACAAACTGGTAATGTCATAGTGGTATCGTGTACTGTAATCGAATCTCTACCTGTGGAACCGACAGCACACGCGGTGTTCATCTAATAAAGATCTTCATAGCTAGCAAACCATAGCCTTTGCAGATTTGCTTTCAACTGACTGTAGATCCAAAGCCACGTCTTCAGCGCTCTTGATGTTACAACTCTTCAGTGAGAACCGCTTCAGACGATCAGCGCGTGCGGCAGAACTGAACGAATCATTCAAACTGATTCGCGAACCGATTCACTGGATTGCCAACTGGTTTGATCAAGCCTTCGAACAGAATTGACTCAAAAGAATGATTCATTTACGAACGGGCATCGCTCATTGCCCAGAAAAAGTAGACGGCGCGCTTGGAATAAATTGAAGGATTTTTAACTTGTGTTACATTAAGGTAACGAGAGGAGCGTCGCCCACAGTAACGAAGTAAAAGTACCGTTTTTTCACTAAAAATGTACTTGAGTAAGAGTAAAAGTACCCATTTTTAAATATACTCTAAAAGTATTAGTTAACCAAAAAATTTACTCAAGTAAATGTAACGAAGTAAATGTAACTCGTTACTACCCACCTCTGATATATATATATATATATATACAGTGGGTACGGAAAGTATTCAGACTCCCTTCACTTTTTTCAATTTTGTTATGTTGCAGTCTGATACTATAATTGTTTAAATTCTTTTTTTTTTCTCATTACTCTACACTCTGTCCTTTATAATGACAAAGTGAAAACAGAATTTTAGAAATGTTTGTAAATTTATTAAAAAGAAAAAACTGAAATATCACATTTACATAAGTATTCAGACCCTTTACTCAGTACTTAGTTGAAGCACCTTTGGCAGCAATTACAGCCTTGAGTCTTTTTGGGTATGACGCAACAAGCTTTGCACAACTGGATTGGGGGAATTTCTGCCATTCTTCTTTGCAAATCCTCTCAAGCTCGGTCAGGTTGGATGGGAACCGTCTGTTGACAGCCTTTTTCAGGTCTCTCCAGAGATGTTCGATAGGGTTCAAGTCAGGGCTCTGGCTGGGTCACTCTAGGACATTCACAGAGTTGTTCCTAAGCCACTCCTGTGTTGCCTTGGCTGTGTGCTTAGGGTCATTGTCATGTTAGAAGGTGAACCTTCGGCCCAGTCTGAGGTTTTGAATGCCCTGGACTGGGTTTTCATTAAGGCTATCTCAATATTTTGGTGCATTGAGCTTTTCTTCTACTCTGATGAGTTCCTCAGTCCCTGCCGCTGAAAAACAGCCCCACAGCATGAGGCTGCTACCAGCACACTTTACTTTTGGGATGGTACTCTGCAGGTGATGAGAAGAGCCGGTTTCCTTCAAACATGATGCTTAGAATTGAGGTTCATCAGACCAGGTAATCTTGTTTCTCAGAGTCTGAGGGTCCTTTAGGTGCTTTATTGCAAAATCCAAGTGTGTTTTCATGTGTCTTCACTGAGGAGAGGATTGAGTTTGGCCACACTGCCATAAAGCCCAGATCGGTGGAGTGTTGCAGTGATGTTTGTCCTTCTGTAGGTTTCTCCCATCTGCATATATGATCATGGAGCTCAACTAGTGTGACCACCAGGTTCTTGGTCACCAATCTAGACAAGCCCCTTCTCCATCAATTGCTCAGTTTGGCTGGGCAACCAGCTCTTGGAAGAGTCCTGGTTGTGCCAAACTTCTTCCATTTGAGAATTATGGAAGCCACTTTGCTTTTGGGAACCTTCAGTGCAGCAGAATTTTTTTTGTAGCCTTCCTCAGATCTGTGCCTCAATACAATCCTGTGTCTGAGCTCTGCAGGCAGTTCCTTTGACCTCGTGGCTTGGTTTTCGCTCTGATATGCATTATCAGCTGTGAGGCCTTTTACAGAGAGGTGTGTGCCTTTCCAAATCATGTCCAATCAATTTAATTTACCACAGGCGGACTCCAGTCAAGGTGTAGAAACATCTCTGCAATGATCAAGAGACATGGGAGGCACCTGAGCGAAATTTCAACTGTTGTTGCAAAGGGTCTGAATACTTATGTAAATGTGATATTTCAGTTTTTTCTTTTTAATAAATTTACAGACATTTCTAAAATTCTGTTTTCACTTCATCATTATGAGGTACAGAGTGTAGATTAATGAGAAAAAAAATGAATTTAAACAATTGTAGTATCAGGCTGCAACATAACAAAATTTAAAAAAGTGAAGGGGGTCTGAATACTTTCCGTACCCACTGTATATATATATATATATATATATATATATATATATATATATATATATATATATATATATATATATATATATATATATATATATATATATATATATATATATATATATATATATATATATACACATACATACACATACATACATACACACACACACCATGGTATATAAATAAATATAGTAATCATTCAGTTCTATAGCACATATCAGAATACCATAGTATCGGCATCTGACAGCATTACTATAGCATGGCCCCGCGGCCGCCACAATAGTGTTCTGTATGCTGAGCTCACAGACTCTTATCATCTTTTGTTCACTCTGCATGGACAGGTTAACAGGCAGTTTCGTCCCTGACCTCATCGTCAGTATGACCCATCAAATGTGGCTGCATTTGCAGTCTGATGAAAGTGTGGGCTCTATTGGCTTTAAGATCAACTATAAAGGTGAGTCTGTTCTCTGCCTGAGCTTCTTAGAGTGCCCACATAAATCACTCTGTTGGCTCAAAAGCTTTACTGCTGTTTTTCTCCCTCCTCTCGTCTCTACCTACAGAAATTGACAAGGAAAGTTGCGGGGATCCCGGCATCCCTCTGTACGGACTCCGAGAGGGTGGGGGCTTCTCCAACGGAGACGTGCTGCGCTTTGAATGCCAGTTCGGATTCGAGCTCATTGGCGAACGAATGATTTCCTGTCAGAATAACAATCAGTGGTCTGCTAACATCCCTATCTGTATATGTGAGTGCTGCTCCTAGACACTTCTCTGTCATTATTCATGTGCTTCGAAGCCTAAATGTTTTTTTAATCTTCTCTGGAAAAAAATTTGATTTTTAACAAAACATCTGAGCATTTTTTTCTGCTATTCATGCAATGAAAGTCAAGGGTGAGTTATACTGTCAAGCTCTAAAATAATTACCATAAAAGTGCTTCCAAGTTTTTTGAACAAGGAATAACATTGCATGAAGAGGTGACTGAAATTATATATATATATATATATATATATATATATATATATATATATATATATATATATATATATATATATATATATATATATATATATATATATATACATACATACATACATACTGTATATAAAATAAAAAATACAAAAAGAAAAGAAAAAAGCAAACTTAAATTTCAGCTAATTGCCAAAATAACTAAAACTGTCTATCTATCTATCTATCTATCTATCTATCTATCTATCTATCTATCTATCTATCTATCTATCTATCTATCTATCTATCTATCTATCTATCTATCTATCTATACAGACACATCCTTTGTTCAAGACTGCCTGGGTTCTTTCTTCGAAAGTCATAATTATGATGTGATTTGCGTTATTTTAGTCAGAATAAAAATGGGTGCTTTGGGCAATTTAATTTTTCTTTCTCTCAGACTGGAAGCTTTTTAAGTGCTAATGCAACAAAATGAAGAGCAAAGGATGTGCATTAAGTGTGTAATCGATGCTTTATGTATTTCATCATTCTCATACTGCCACAGAGAATGATGGGAAATGTTGTCTTATCATACAAGTCTGTTGCTTCATTAACTGGCTAAGCGAGTATTTTCTGCTGAGCATGGTCAATATTCTTCATTATCTATTTCTAAAATGCATACAAGCTAAATTATGCGGTTAACACTCACAATTAAAACTTAATTATGATGATCAATACCATTTGGAAGGTAGAATAATCTTACATTATGTTTTAATATCATGTTTTTGACATTACCATCATGAATGCCATGTTATTTTTTTTACAGTAATGTTTGAGGTCGATAATTAAAAAATAAATAAATAAATACATAGAATGACATTTTTAAATTGTTAAAAATTGTTATTCTCTCCAAGGCTTTATTTGATCAAAAATACAGTTTAAAAAAAAAAAAAAGTAATGTTGTGAAATATTTTTTAGATTTAATTTTTTTATTTTTTTATTTAAAATAACTGTTTTTCTTTGAATATATTTTAAAATGTAATGTAATTTATTCCTGTGATCAAAGCTGAATTTTCAGCATCGTTACTCCAGTCTTCAGTTCACATGATCTTTCAGCAATCATTTTAATATGCTGATTTGCTGCTCAAGAAACATTTCTGATTATTATCAGTGCTGAAAACATTTGGGCTGTTTAATTTATTTTTAATTCGTTTATATATGTTTATATAATTTATTTTTGTTTTTATATTTTTTTTTGATGAATATAAAGTTAAACAAAGCAGCCTCGGTTTGAAATAGAAATCTTTTGTAGTATTATGGCAGTCTTTACTGTCAGTTTTGAAAAATGTAATGCATCTTTGCTGAAAAAGTGTTAATTTCTTTCAAACAAACAAATAAATAAATAAACTGTAGTCTACAATTTGCCATTAAAAAATGTTTCTGAATATGTACCACTAACAATTCCATGATATCATATATCAATGTTAAAAAATAGAAAAAATAAAATCGCTTAAAGGTAATCCAGAGTTTTCCATTGTCTGTCATGACATTTTTGCCATTATACTGTAAATACAATCATCCTGACAAGACTTGAAAGCCAGCACAAGTCTCTCTAGAAAGTTCTTAAGAGCTCAGGAGTCATAATTACTATCTGAAGTGCATTTAAGTCATCATAACATGGACATGTTGCCAATTCATGTTGCCATGATGTAATTTTCCTGCCAACAGCGACTAAGATGAATGGGAAATACTAACGTTTAGCTCTCTTCAGGTACATTAGGCCTTGGAAATAATTTAAGACCACAGTTCTCATCTATCCTCGCTAGCTCATTACGGAGATGAGTGCTGACGACCCTTTGAATCTCTCCGAGTCGGTGAGACACATGTCTAAATTAAATGATGTCGAGAGGTCGAACTAATTAAAACAGTGTTTTATGTCGGTGTGTGTAAACAAAACAACCGCTGCGCTGTTAAATATGGCTAACAGACTTGAAAGGACGGCTGTGCTCTGGCAGATGATAAGATGACAATTCTCTGGGAGCCCGACAAGTAAACAGCACCAAAGAGCAATACCATTTCAAGAGTTTTAAAATTCCCAGCGTGCCCTGCACAATGCAGTTTAATACAATTATTGCTTCCGTTACAATACAGTAATCCCTCAAGGAAACAGGTGCAGCATCTTTTCTATCCACAACCCTATGTCACTGCAGGTGAATAGGGTAAAAATTGTAACTTACAGATATCATCATACTTTCCTCAGTTGATTGACAATTGTTTTCATTACAGGTTCTGAAATTATATGTTTAAATGTGCAAATAATGCATTATCTAATTAAATATGCACTCATTTGCATACAATTCCAGAACAGAAATCTGAACACTGGGTAAAGCCAGGTTCTTGTTTTATTTTGACATATTAGAGTTGAAGGTTTTACAGTGGCTCTCTTATTATCACTCCATAAATCAGAAAATACTGTCAGTAGCTGGAAAAAAAATTACTTTCAGCGTATGCGCAAAATGTTATATAAATCAGGTGAATGATATATGAACAAACCCCTCTCTAAAAACCATCAGAATATAGATAAGAATAAAACTGTAAAGTTTGGTGTAAGTGCTGCTGAAATTGAGAGTTTTATTAAAATATAGGAATGAAGTGTTATATAAAGCAGGTGAATAATATATGAACAAATCTCTCTGTAAAATGTATCAGAATATAGATATGAATAAAACCATAAAGATTGGTTTGCGTGCTACAGAAACAGATTTCTGGCTTGATGCTTGATGCAAAAAGCTAATTTTGAGAAAAATGCCTTTAAAGATATGTATTTTAAATGAAACTGTAGGCGCAAAATATATAGTACTTGTATGTATAATTGTAAGTATAAATGTTTAGTATTATATACTGTTATAATATCTATTTATTATTGTTTCATTTATTACATTTTTATAGGAATTTTGATATGTGCTTATTTTAAATAGCTTTTAACTGTGTGTGTGTGTGTATGTGTATGTGTATATATACACACACACACACACACACACACACACACACACACACACACACACACAGTGGTGTGAAAAATTGTTTGCCCCCTTCCTGATTTTTTTTTTTTTTTTTTTTTTTTTTTTTGCATGTTTGTCACACTTTAATGTTTCAGATCATCAAACAAATTTAACCCCCCCTCATTAAGTATGAGCCAGTCGTCGAGGTAGTTGAGAATGCGCACACCCCGTTCTCTCAAATTTACCCCCCCCCCCCCCGTTAAAACATAACTGTTGTTTATCACAGAGTTCAGTTTCTCTAGCCACACCCAGGCCGGATTACTGCCACACCTGTTCGCAATCAAGAAATCACTTAAATAGGACCTTCCTGACAAAGTGAAGTAGACCAAAAGATCCTCAAAAGCTACACATCATGTTGAAATTCAAAGAAATTCAGGAACAAATGAGAAAGAAAGTAATTGAGATCTATCAGTCTGGAAAAGGTTATAAAGCCATTTCTAAAGCTTTGGGACTCCAGCGAACCACAGTGAGAGCCATTATCCACAAATGGCAAAAACATAGAACAGTGGTGAACCTTCCCAGGAGTGGCCGGCCGACCAAAATTACCCCAAGAGCGCAGCGACGACTCATCCAAGAGGTCACAAAAGACCCCAGAACAACATCCAAAGAACTGCAGGCCTCACTTGCCTCAGTTAAGGTCAGTGTTCATGACTCCACCATAAGAAAGAGACTGGGCAGAAATGGCCTGCATGGCAGAGTTCCAAGACCAAAACCGCTGCTGAGCAAAAAGAACATAAAGGCTCGTCTCAGTTTTGCCAGAAAACATCTTGATGATCCCCAAGACTTGGGAAAATACTCTTGGGAAAAGCTGAACTTTTTGGAAGGTGTGTGTCCCATTACATCTGGCGTAAAAGTAACACAGCATTTCAGAAAAAGAACATCATACCAACAGTAAAATATGGTGGTGGTAGTGTGATGGTCTGGGGCTGTTTTGCTGCTTCAGGACCTGGAAGACTTGCTGTGATAAATGGAACCATGAATTCTGCTGTCTACCAAAAAATCCTGAAGGACAATGTCCGGCCATCTGTTCGTGACCTCAAGCTGAAGTGAACTTGGGTTCTGCAGCAGGACAATGATCCAAAACACACCAGCAAGTCCACCTCTGAATGGCTGAAGAAAAACAAAATGAAGACTTTGGAGTGGCCTAGTCAAAGTCCTGACCTGAATCCTATTGAGATGCTGTGGCATGACCTTAAAAAGGCGGTTCATGCTCGAAAACCCTCCAATGTGGCTGAATTACAACAATTCTGCAAAGATGAGTGGGCCAAAATTCCTCCACAGCGCTGTAACAGACTCATTGCAAGTTATCGCAAACGCTTGGTTGCAGTTGTTGCTGCTAAGGGTGGCCCAACCAGTTATTAGGTTTAGGGGGCAAGCACTTTTTCACACAGGGCCATGTGGGTTTGGATTTTGTTTTCCCTTCATAATAAAAAAAACTTCATTTAAAAACTGCATGTTGTGTTTACTTGTGTTATCTTTGATTAATATTTAAATTGGTTTGATGATCTGAAACATTAAAGTGTGACAAACATGCAAAAAAATTAAAAATCAGGAAGGGGGCAAACAATTTTTCACATCACTATATATATTTATATATATAGATTCTATATTTATATATATATAGATTATAGATTCTAGTTTTATTTTTAGTAATTAAATAAATTGTCCTTCAACTTACCTATTTGTTAGTTGCAAAGGCAGTGTCTCTAATTTTTAAAAAGTTTGTTTACTTTATTGTTTACTTTACTGTTTACTTTATCTGTTATTGATATTTTGTATTATTTAATCTTTATTTCAATCACCAAATGGAGACTAAATGGAGATTTCTGGCTCACTGCATGAAAACAAACAAACAAACAAAACTAATTTTGAGAAAATGGCCTTCAAAGATATGGCTCATAATTGAAATCTACTGATGCAAAGAGATAAATTGTAATAAAATAAGCACTTAAATGTGTAGTTTAGATGTTTTCTTTCCTCTAGTCTGAAAGAAGACAAGTTATGAAAGCCAATCAGCCCAAAATCTCTAAATTGATCAGTGCACGAACAAAATACTGGTTTTGCCTGTAGTGTCTTGCCTTAACTTGCAGCTATGAGGTTTTAGCCAAATTTGATGCCTTTAAAATGAATTTAGATTAGTCTTTGCTGCTTTTGACGTTCATGTAATTGATCAGCATCTCCTTCCTCTCTTAGTTCCCTGTTTGTCCAATTTCACGGCGGCCATGGGAACCGTTCTGTCTCCGGATTATCCGGAGGGTTACGGCAACAACCTCAACTGCGTTTGGCTTATCATCGCTGAACCCGGCAGCCGCATCCATCTGGCCTTCAACGATTTCGACCTGGAGCCTCCCTACGACTTCCTGACGGTGAGGGACGGGGAGCTAGCAGACGCTGTGGTGTTGGGACGCTTCTCTGGGGCGGAAGTGCCGTCGCACCTCACCAGCAACTCCAACATCCTCCAGCTGGAGTTTCAGGCCGACCACTCGATGTCCGGCCGAGGATTCAACATCACGTACAGCAGTGAGTGCTTCTCTTTTGAATGCTTTTCATGTAGAGATAAAGATAGTGTTCTGAATAAATGCAAAAAAACTGTGATGTTGTGTAATATTTTTACAATTCAAAATGACTGTTTTCTGTTTGAATATAATTTAAAATATTATTTATTTTTGTGATGGCAAAGCTGATTTTTCATCATGCTAGTATACTATGCATACTACTTTTTTCTGTATTTATGGAATTATTTTTTTCCATTTTCATATTTTCATCATAAATATTTTTTTTGAAAAGTCACAACACAAATACTTCATATATACTTATATGAAGTGTACTTCATACACACACACACACACACACATACACACACACATTTGTGTGTTTAAATATGTGTACGTGTGTGTACTAAGTATAACTATATAATAATGTTATTTTAAAATTTAAAATGTTATAAATTTTTATTTTAGTATTTGTTTTTGTTTGTCACTTTAGTTCAAATTTGAGTAATTTATGTGCTTACATAATTATTATTATTTTTTATTTTTATTTTTTTTTAATATTTCTTTATAGCTTTAATTTTTTTTGTTTTTCACTTTTCATTTAAGTTTTAGGTTGTGATAAATGAAATGGTCTTTCAACTTAAAATTAATTTTAGTTAAAATTGAAAAGCTAAATTTAAAATAAAAAAAAAAAAACTACAACTAAATTTTAATTAGTTACCAGTGCAACATTTCTGCAGTTTATTTAGGTTTAAGTGTGTGTTTGCAGCTGCTATTTGTTTTGTTTTATTTCATCATCATTTCAATTACTGAAAAAATGATTTTAATAGGTCTAGTAAACAATGAACAAGCATACACATCCACACACACATACACACAGTATGCTACAGTAAACTAAAAAAGTGTGTGATGCTTGGCAAAAATAATTAATACTTTAATTATTTAAAAATTTAGTGTTTGTTAACAACATTTTGGCATGCGAAGCGTTGTCTTCAATCAGATTCAGACCAGTCGTCAAGTAGGACATATGGAAGGACATATTTTCCTCGATTTAATTCATAAGCCATTTATCCACCAGCATCAAACAACTTAATCCTGTTCGCTGAACATCATACCATTAGCTCAGCCAAAATAATCCTCAAATGCCTGTGCGACAACGTACAGGACCCTAGTGTTTACCCACAATCCTCTGTTTCCTACAGCTTGATATTCCATTATGCATTCGCTCTTTCCTTTCCATTTCATTAAGTAAGTCACGTTGCAAGTAACAAGCTCTCTGCTTTGATGTTATTTGTTCAGCGTTTGGACACAATGAGTGCCCGGATCCCGGAGTGCCTATGAATGCCAAGCGCTTTGGTAATAATTTCCAGCTGGGAAACTCCATATCAGTGGTGTGTGAGGAGGGCTTCATAAAGACGCAAGGCTCGGATACTATTGTGTGTGAACTGGAGGCGGGAAAGGTGATGTGGAGTGGTTTGATCCCCAAATGTGAAGGTAGGTTTCAAAAAGTGTTTGTGTCCTCTAATCTTTTCTGTGGAATAAAGTTATCAAAGCTGAGCTCAGGAAACGCTGGCCTTTGAGTAGCCTTTGGATGTTTTTCAGAAAGATTGTTGAATTATCTAAATTGCGTCCCTTGAACTCATAGAAAAGTGGTTTAGTTCCACTTATTTTCAGAGTTGTTGTATCAACAGTACAAAAGACAGAGAAAAATTGTGAAAAACATTCTGTAAGCACCAGCTCTGATGAGAAAATATTACTTATGTGCGCCAGCATCAAACCAGTTTGTATGTTACACCGATTTCTCCAGAAGGATATTCTTAGCAACTAAGTTAAGTGGAGTGCCTAAAACAGCTAAAAAATCAGCCAGAACCAGCCTGTTTGGCTAGTTTAGCTGATTTACAATGGTAATAACTGATTTGATCAGCTAAAAAAAAAGTGGTTGAAAACCCTTTAAAACCAGCCTGTTAAACTAGCTACTGTATTACAAGGTGTGAGACCAGCCAGTCAACTTGGGCTGGTTTTACCTTATTTGAAAGCAGAGATGCCCTTTACCATGGTAAAATTACTACTGTAAGACATGGCTAATGCTTCATGCCTAATGGATGGGTTAGAAGTTATTTTGACAGTCATATGGTGTGTTCAAGTTATATTGGAAAGATTGTATTGGTGAGTTGAACACACATGAACGCCACCAAAATGTTGCAATATCGATGGGAAACTGAACATTTTTTAAGCCATGAGTTTCCGAGTTTGGGTGTGTCAGTGAATATGAAGAATATGAAAATATGATGGATGCAATATATTTAGAATCTGTATTGAAATGGTAAATTTGTTAAAATGATGGAAATTATATATTTTTTTATTATTTACAATTATTAATTAAAACTAGCTGAGTTGCATATACAAAATACTACAGTATTGTACAATCATGGTTTAATATAAAATGATTTAATTTACAGCACCTTCATAATATGAATAAAAACATAAAGCTAAACACTTACTTCCTTTGCAAGACTGAATCTGAAAATGATTGACAGCTTAGTCTGGTTTAAGCTGTTTTTCAACAAGGATGCCCTTTACTGTGGTAAAATCACTGACATCAAGAGTCAGATTTTCCATAGACCCTCTAAAGTGTCAAGTTTTTGGCTAGTTACCAAGATGCAGTAACAGTCAGCTAGCAATTAGCTTTCTTTTTGCTAACAGATAGCTTTCTTTAAGTATTAAAAACATCTTTGCAAAACCAAATATGCGAGTTGATTGACATGCAGAAAATGTTTCTGAATGGTTTAAAAAAAAGTTTGGTTCGCTCCCCTGGCTCTTTTTTCCTGCTGTTTACAAACACCGGTTTGATTTCTCAAGACACTTATTTTAGTGAAATCTGTCAGGTAGCTGGAGCGTTTTGTGTCTTATTAAAAAATTGCTTACAGCACCTTTAAATCAAGAACTTTTTAATCTCCAAAGACATTCAGACACACACTGTACTGCAACAACAGTTGATAAGAAGAGGTTTCTTTGTTGAATTGAATTGAAGTGTTCTAATAAACATTCTGCTGGCATGTACATAAAATGTTTCCTGCAGCGCCCTGCGGAGGCCATTTCACCGCTCCGGTGGGAGTCATTCTGTCCCCGGGGTGGCCCGGCTACTACAAAGATTCCCTGAGCTGTGAGTGGGTCATCGAGGCCGAGGTGGGACGCTCCATCAAGATAAGCTTTGACAGGTCTGTTGGATAGCTCTGAGAATAGCAACACACAGAGGCATTAGTTGGAGTCATGTCTGGAGGCATCAGCTCTCCAAGACGACAAATCATTTCAGCACATATGAGGGTTAGAAAAAGCAGAAGTAGCAACATATTCATAGCCATCTTCATCCGGGGTCCTTTGGGTGTGAAGGCCGCGTGGGTTTTTATAAAGTCTCAGTGTAACAGTCTGCAGAGTTAATAAAGTATAATGTCAAATGTAATTGAATCGTAAGCCTCAGCTGATCGCGGCAAAGTTCACATGTAGAAACGTCTGAAGGATGTTGTTGCTTCCGAGTAATGTTTGTCATAGCGTGTAGACCGAGAGCGCAAGGGAGACGGACACCATTAGTGTCTATATAAATGATTACATAGTGTTATGTCGATGGGCTTGATCCATACGCGTGCTGTTTGCTGTATAAATCTATCCCTGAGTGTGGAGCCCATCGAGGCCGTCTGTGAAAGGGAAATGGAATTAATCTATATCTTGTTTAAAATGGTTGACTATATTTCATTAGCACTGCAATGCTTCCCAAGAGTAGGGCATTGAAATAGCATCAGATCTGGAGTTTGATCTAGCAGACTCCTGGGAGCGGACGCCTGGAGATGTATCACAAAAGCAGAGGACTCGACTGGGCGAGCAGAGATTGTGTTTTTTTTTTTTCCGGCACTTTGGCTTTTCACTGAAATCATTTAAATTCTGTCATCGTTTACACACCCTCGTGTACAGCAATCCTGTAGGACTTTCTTCTGTAAAATACAAAAAGAGATATTATGATAAATGTGCTGGCTGCTCTTTTGGAATGAATGAGAATGTGGACAAAAAAAAACTATTAAAACATTACTTAAAGATAAAATATTAATTAAAGATATCATAAAAGTAGTGCATGTGGCTGGTTCATTATTTTAAGGCTTCCTAAGTCATATGATTTGTGTAAGAAACAGACAAATTCATTATTTAATTAATTATTCCACTAACTCTAGCTCTGTAGTTCCCTATATGGAGCAGATTATGCTCCATATGCCAGATTTTGGACTAAAATGTAAGTAAAATCTTTTATGCTTTTTACATATTTAATGTACAATGTGCATATGTATGTTAAAATATATTGTTATGCACAGAAACTTTTCTCGGCTAAAACTCTACATTTACTGTTAATAAAAGCTATATATATATATATATATATATAATATGCTCTATTTGTGTCACAATGATAACATGATTTTAAAGGACTTGGACTGTGGTGCACAAGTCTTATTAGTGACTTACATAATTTATAATAATTAAAATGATAATTTTATGGTGCTTTTTATGTAACTTTGGAGCTTTCAGACCCTAATAATTATTATTATACTTTCACTGTTTGGAAGAGAGAAACTAGGTCGTTATGTAAAAGGTGTTATTTTACTGAAGACAGAAAGCCATACAGGTTTGGAACAACATGAGGGTGAGTAAATGACCGTATTTTCATTATTAGCTCAACTATTCCATTAAAGCAAGCTCACTGCAGCAGATCTGTGTTTATTCGCACATCACAAAGCAGTTTGATCCCATCAATAAACAGCAGCGTGAAGACTGGCTGCGCCTGTGACTTCTCATTAAAAGAGGCGGTCAATGAGGAACAGTTGGGCAGCCATGGGTAATGAGCTGTGTATGTGTTTGTGTGTGTGGATAGAAACACATTTCACGTTGTAATTTTTATTATCTCTTTTCTTTGATCTGTTTTTCTTTTTTTTCCGGCAGGTTCCAGACAGAACTCAATTATGACTTTCTAGAGGTTCACGATGGGCCTAATCTACTCTCGCCCCTAATCGCGTCTCTAAACGGCACCCAAGTCCCTCAGTTCCTGTTCAGCAGCGGCAACTTCCTGTATCTTCTCTTCACCACCGATAACAGTCGCTCTAACAGTGGCTTTAAGCTCTTTTATGAAAGTGAGTCAGCCGTCTTTATAGAACGGTTGCCTTTTGCCTGAGAAATGATATTTCAACCTGAATCGTATCTGTCTCTCCACACAAGCAAACAGCTTGAGGATTTCTCTTTGTAGTATTCTGTCTCACTCTATTTCTTGCTTATTCTGTCCCTTTCTCTTCCTTTTTCACCCCATTTTTTTTGATTTGACAAAAAATTGTGCATTCATATTGCCGAACCATTTCAGCAAAGCTGCATGCAATGCAAATTAAATACTTAATTTGATAGTGATACCGGAGTAAGCATGTCGCATTAACACATAAATTAATAATAAATGTAGTATGCAATGCAATGCAATAAAATAAAATGTAATTTTAGATTTAGTTTACATGCTTTTTTTCCCCCATGAAACTATACATTTGCCTTTAATGCACAATAAAATGAAATTGACCATCCCTTTAACTATATGTTTAAATTATGTAAAATAATCTCATTTTGCGTTCGCTGTGCTTCAGGCGTCACTTTGGACACTCACTCATGTTTGGACCCCGGCGTGCCCGTAAATGGGATACGTTACGGGCAGGACTTGGCCATCGGCTCAGTGGTGTGGTTTGGCTGCGAGCCTGGATACAGACTGAGCCACGAGGAGCATTTGGTCTGTGAGAAGAACCACTGGTGGAGCCACCCTCTGCCGACATGTGACGGTAAGCTGTCAGCTCAATTACACGTCTCAATTAGACTAATTAACGCTGCTCATTTAAACAGTTCTTTGATTTCTACATTCACAACAATTTTGAGAATATTCAGTAGCATTTTAATTGAAATCTGGCTGTATATGAGTATAATAATTCTCATTACATTCAATTCAGACTGCAAACGTACATCTCATCTAAAACGTAATTTCTCTGACAGCAGGAAACATCAGTTCTGAACCCAGTTCTGTTGAAACTTAAATCAGTGTAATTACTGACTAGTTATTTGTATATCAGTGTATTTAAAGATGCACAATAGATATGGTGCCAAAAATCGTATTAGTTTTGTTCAGTTTATATACTTAGGAACTATTATGTCTATAGTGTCAAAAGAATAATTAATAGAGTCATTAAGGAATTGTAATGATTCACTTCCCTATGCATTATATATAGAGGTTTCAGCTCAGAGTGTTACTGCATATTCTATTCTTGCAAAGTCTGTGACTGAGTTCTCAAAGTTTTGTCTTTTTTATGAGCAGCTGTGGCACTATGAGAGTTGACAAAAGACTCAGTCTATTCAGCTGGACATAATTGTCAGCATAAGTGTGAATTTTAAACCAGAAGAATCCCCCGGTAATGTTTGGTTTGCTACCAGACTTCCAACCAAAGCTCTGGACTCTCTGTCAAGACATCTGGTACTTGTCTTTTTTCTATAACTTTCTTTAAGTGAGAATGAAACTGCCATCCACAGCCTGTTTTGCTTGTATAATGTGACATTTCTGAATGACACAAGAAGTTCAGTGAAATAAAAAAGTAGAACTGTGATTTTATCTGTCAGGAATTGATTGGTTCAGGAGCACTCGCTACCAGAATGTAGCAACTTGATTGTAGAAGCAATGTGTTGCAGACGAACATTTCTTTTATTTGGAACAACAGGAACTTTATCAAGAAAGTAAACAGGGTCCTTTTTGTTGACTTTAACCTTCTGGTAAAATGTTCTTATTTCCAAAAGGGCACTCTTAGCAGGTCTGCCCCATTTGGCGTATTCAGTTTTAATGACTTCATGTCATTCTGAATTAACTGAATATGGAGGAAATATTTTGGGTACTTCACGGTGCCGGAGGGAAGAAAGAAAGAGATTTAGGCAGATGTTGAGCCCGAGGCGCTAGACTCTTTTATCGTCTCACAAGGAGTGACACTGACATTCATTATCATTAAAGGTGAAGTCGCAGAGGAAATCTGCCTTCATTCCTTGAATTCTGAAGTTCAGGTCTTAGTTTGGACATCTCAAGAAGCACTGACTATGACTGCATCCCAGTTTTCATACTGTGGCTCTGTTCCAAAACTTTATATGCTATTATAGCATCATTTTGCTCCCAGAAAGAAAGAGTAGATAACTGCATTATGCAGCCTTCTAGAATACTTTATTTTGGTCAAAAACATTGGCAGAATTTCTGGAACCCTTCATGGAGAAGACAGTCCCAAAATGCATTGTAATGAACTCAGATTGTGGAGAATGTGGGTATGGTTATACTTATATAATTTATTCAGGACTGTTAACATATTGACAATAATAACCCTGTTAAAAGTGGTGTGTTTTAACCAATGCATTTGTGTGCAACTTATTAACATTGTGCTTTGACTAATTATATAGATATACTGTACATCAATACAGTGTGAGATTTGTGTCTTCAGTAAAGTACATACTTTCATACTTTTAGTACGTAGTAAAGATATGTGAATTGGGTTGCAGCCCTATGTCTCTGGGTGAAAGTAAAAGTGAAAAATAATAGTGAAAGTCACTTCAGTATTTTGCAGATAAATCTAAAGGATACCATTTCCCACCTAAAGCGTTTTCATTCAAGCACTTAAAATGTTTGAAAATGTTAGCTCAGTTTCAAAATGATTTTCTGTTCCATTTCATGCCGTTATCTCTGGCTGTTACTAGTTTTCAGTCAAGTCTTAGCATGGGCCTAAAATGTATGTCTTTGGTTTGAGCATTACTCAGGATCTGTATTTGCACCAATCAATAGCCTAAGCCCTGCCGAGATAATGCCACCAGTCTATTTCAGATTTTGGTTTAGTAGAAGACCCTATGCAGAGGTGGGTAGTTACGAGTTACATTTACTTGAGTAAACTTTTTTGGGCAACTGATACTTTTAGAGTACATTTAAAAATGGTACTTTTACTCTTACTCAAGTACATTTTAGTGAAAAAACGGTACTTTTACTTCGTTACTGTGGGCGACGCTCCTCTCGTTACTTTATCTTAATGCAGTAACGTTACAAGTTAAAAATCCTTCAATTTATTCCAAACGCGCCGTCTACTTTTCTCTGGGCAATGAGCGATGCGCGTTCGCAAATGATTCATTCTTTTGAGTCAATTCTGTTCGAAGGTTTGATCAAACCAGCAGGCAAACCAGTGAATTGGTTCGCGAATCAGTTTGAATGATTCATTCAGTTCCCTGCCGCACGCACTGAGTTGTCTGAAGCAGTTCTCTCTCACGCCGGTTTCACACTGCACGCGTAAGCAGCGCGTATTTTTTTCGGCGCCCATGTTAACAGATGAGAGCGTTCACACCGCACGCAGAGGCGGCGCGGCAGCAGCAGAGCAGAAGCGGCAGTGCCGCGATAGTTTCGACGCCGAGTCTATTTTTGCTGCGCCGCTTACGCTGAATTAAAGCCACAGTGCATTTTTCTTGATCAAAATTCACCTGATTAACATGAAAAATGACACATTTCACCGTAAAATCATGTGAAGTGTTTCGTGTTTCACAATCACGGGGTAAAAGGCACACAGTATTGATAAATACTTCAGCTAAAATATTGTTTTTAATACTAATGTCTAAGTTAATACTTGTTCAAAACAATCACTTTAGCAAAGTTTGTAGTAGGATATTTTCTGCTTATTTTGATAAATACTGTTCAACAAATATACTGTCATTAAAATGTTAATATAAAAAATATATTTTAAAATACAGAAACAAAATAAAAAGTAAAGATTCTGAAAGCATTGAAGGAGATCCCATAATAACTTAATAAAGATTTACAGTAGTAACAACAAATTATATTTTATTAGGCTATATGATATGATTAATATCATGTTTTTAAATATGATGTTTTTTTTTTTTTTTTATAAACATGGTGATTATCTCTGAGGTGGACACCCAACATAATAGGTTATATGATATTTACCATCTAACCATGTCATGTCAACCATTGGAAAATCAGCCATCTATTAATTATCATGTTAATTATTGTGCCTTTCGCCCCAACAGCGGGGGTGCTTTTTACCCCAAATACCATACTTTTACATATTCTTCTAGTTATTGAAAAACTGTTGCTTTAATTATTTTAAACCATATCAAAAGACCTTTGTCTCAAAATATATTCAATCATTTTAGGATGCTACTTAAATCTGCAACATTAAAGAAAAAAAACAAAAAAAAAAAACATGAAATATTAGAGTTAGTACAGAATCAACTATACGAAAACACATCACTGCCAGGAGTTATTGCTCAAACTTCAAAGACCTGTTTAAATGATTAAAACTAGAGACATTTATTAACTTTAAGATGACTTTTTATCATGTAAACTATATGTACAGCGTGTTATATGCATGTGACAGAGGGGAACACGGCCGCACCACTGTGTGCTGCCCATATCAAAGCACTTGACAGTCGGAGAACACCTGAAAAGCATGACCGAATGAACGATACTCGTCTGTATTTGCAGTACACAAGCCACGGTTCAGTGTGAAAGCACAAGGGGCGCGCGCCGCTTCTGCTGCCTACACTCTGCTTACGCGTGCGGTGTGAATTGTGAAACCGGCGTCAGAGTTGTAAGAGCGTTGAAGACGTGGCTTTGGATCTACAGTCAGTTGAAAGCAAATCTGCAAAGGCTATGGTTTGCTAGCTATGAAGATCTTTATTAGATGAACACTGCGTGTGCTGTCGGTTCCATAGATTCGATTACAGTACACGATACCACTATGACATTACCAGTTTGTTGTACATGTACCTTACACATTAAATACAATATAATTTATTCATTAAATAAGCCGTCACAGAGTATGAAATAAACACCCACCAAACCCGCATTAGTTCCAGGAAGAATGCCTTTGCCTAGACACAATTAATATTGATATTTTCACAATATTTACGCTTTCGTTATGTTCAGATGTTCAGTAGCGGTCATGTGAGGAGTTTTCACTCTTCCCCGTGTCAGAGGTTATAAACACATACATTTATAATATATATTTAATATACTTTAAAATATAATTTAATTTAATTCAATTCAGTGATGCAAATCAGAATTTTTAACAGCTGTTACTCCAGTTTTCAGAGTCATATGATCCTTCAAAATCATTCATATATATCGATTGTGTATAAATATAATTCGACCAGTGTTGTTGAAAAAACCAGCATATGCTAGTTAGTTATGTTTTGAAGCTGGGATGCTGGTTAGGACCAGCTTAAGACCAGCACATGACCAGCTTAAACCAGCTAAGGACCAGCATAAACCAGCAAAGGACCAGCTAAAATCAGCTCAAAACAGCATCCCATGCTTCAAAACATACATTACCAGCATATGCTGGTTTTTTGTAAACAGGGAACAGTTTTGCTGCTTAATATTTTTTGGAACCTGTGACATTTTGTTCAGGATTCTTTTATGAATAGAAAGCTATAAAAGAACAGCATTGATAATAAATCAGGCTGATAAAAATTCTGATTTGCATCACTGAAATAAATTACATAAAAAAAAATAAATAAATAAATAAAGAGTAAAAATAAATAAAAAAACATTAAAAGTATTTTGAACAGCAGTGTGTGTGTACACTGCCCTCCAAAAATTTGGAAACGGCCTAGAAAAGTGGGGTTTTGGACTATTGGCATGAAAACGTTTTAATTTGTGATAATTTTGCACTGATAAGTGACAAAACAAACTACGAAAACATTTTATTACATAAACAGTTTATACATAGAAAATACTTAAATTTTTGATTCATCAAAATATCCACCATTAGCAGCTATTACAGCTCATTCATAAAACAGGTTCATTGTATTCTAAACTTAATTGGCAATCAATTGTTGAAGCTATTAAGGTGTGCTGACCCAAAAATCTTTTAAAAACCTGGGCCAAGTTTAAACCAGTAACCAGGCATCACAGCTGGCAAAGGGGCATGTCTGACTTTGACATGTATATATTGCCATTATTTTGTAATCAAAATGAAAATTATTATGGCTGGTCTTCAATGATAATGTCAAGTTACTTTAATGTACTGTATTTGCACCAAAAAATGATAAGGATTTATGCTGATCTCATCCAAAAACCACACTTGCCAGGGGTGTTTCCAAACTTTTGGAGGGCAGTGTGTGTGTGTGTGTGTGTGTGTGTGTGTGTGTATATATGTGTGTATATATATATATATATATATATATATATATATATATATATATATATATATATATATATATATATATATATATATATATATATATATATATATATATATATATATATATATATATATATATATATTATCTAAATATCTATATATCTAAATAAAGCCTATATTCAGTATATGATCCAAAGTAATTAGTAACTAACTACTTGAGTAGTTTTTATTTATTCGATACTCTTTTACTCTTACTCAAGTAATTATTCAGACTATTACTTTTACTTTTACTTGATTACAGTTTTTGGGTACTCTACCCACCTCTGACCCTATGATAAGGTGTCTTGAGACATCTTGAGTCGCTTTTCAATTGACAGATTGTGTTCCGAAGAAACACAATTAGAGATGAGCCACGAGTTTCAGATTTTCTGATTGCACGCATTTACGTCACCAAGAGTTTATCCGATGCATGTGAATGTCTTGTGAATTTTTGTTCATCTGCAGTGTTAGCACAACATTTAGCTTTAATACGTTTTAAAATGTATCCAAATTTATTCTTTGGTTTGCACACAAATCTGAAATATTTTATAAACATTTTATAAAATACAATGTGATGAACATGAAGTACTTTTGCATCATTTATGCATTTGGCAGACACTTTTGTCCTAAGCATTTTTCTAAATGAGTTCATGCATTCCCATTTTGTTTATTTATGTATTTATTTTGTCATCTGCAGTCTGCACAAATTTCATGTAAATTGCCAGATTTATTTCAATGCACCATTTTACAAAAAGAGCCAAACAAAGCAGAATTAATTTCTGTTGTAAATCATTTGTAAAACCATTCTTACATAAATTGCTGTATTTATTTCAGTGTTACATTTTACATGAATACTGGACCATTCCAAACACAAATGTCTGTGCAAAATGTGATGTGATGAAACCATTCTTACATAAAATTGCAATCGTTTTACATAAATGTTTTTAACAATGATTTTGCTCTTGGTTTCACAAATGATTTACACAAAATTGTTATTTATATATCATTTATGTATCTGGGAGACACTTTTGTAAGCTTTTCTTTTTTTAAAAAACAGTTTAATGTATTTCCTGGCAATCGAACCCATGATTTTGATAGTGGCAAGCTCCACTGTTTGAGCTACAGGAATCTTTCATGACATTTGTGTTTACTTTTTGTGTGAAATTAGTTTATTATTACTTTTGCTATTACTTGGAGATTTGAACAAACATCTAAGACTAGGTTTTAAACTTAACTCGTCCCACACTGTTTGTGTGGAAATAAATGCACAGACTTGCATCGAAGAAGAATGTCATCAAGACCTGTTGTTGGACTCTTCCGACTCAAGCCAGTGAGAAACCACTTTGAAACAGCATAGCAATGCTCATGCAATCATCCATAACCTTCTAGCACCATGGCAGAGAGTTTTGCATGGTCATTTTCTTGGGAAAACTTTCATTGACAAAGTAAAGTGGTTGTGACCTTTTCTAGAGACAACGGCAGGTGGAAAGTGGCTCAAAGTAGAAGAATTTCTCGTTACTCTCGTTAACCTTTCAGTGGTATTTTTACTTCCGGTGAAGGTTACTCTGCACTTTGATTTCCCTCTGCTGAACATTGCTTATCTCAACAGAATTCCTGCTCAAGTCTCTGAAAACGGAGCACTGAAAGTGATACAAGAACAGTTGCATATGTGCTTCTTGTAAAGTTTCAGATCTTTTTTAAGATTCCACACATGTCTTCCTGCAGCTCTGTGCGGAGGCGATGTCCGGAGCCAGAGGGCATCATCCTCTCTCCTGGCTTTCCAGAGCTCTATCCTAACTCATTAAACTGCACGTGGACTCTAGAGGTCAGCCATGGCAAAGGTACGTACACAGGAGATTTCTTCTTGTGCTGTCAGTGGAAGATGAGAGCTCGTTTTTGACAGATCAGATCTGTCTTAGGTGTCCATGAACTCATCCAAGTGTCGATATGTATTTATTGAACACCAGAGTTGGGTAGACTAGCCAAAAACTGTACTCAAGTAAAAGTACAAATACTTATAGAAAGAATTACTCAAGTAAGAGTAAAGTAATAATCCTAATAGTTACTTAAGAGTAAAAATGTATCCAATTAAAAAACTTCTCAAGTAGCCAGTTACTAGTTACTTTGGATCATTGTGTATACTCATAGTATACTCCAGAGTTCTCCGCATGATGCCTCTGATTGGACATTGCATCCATAAGCTCAACAGAAACGTGTGACTGGTTATAATGCTTAACCCTGCAAAGCGTGCTCAAAAAGAAATCTGATGCAATGTAATAAAGCATCTACTATAAACGAAATGCCACAATGGACAATTTTTTTATTCGTTTCACTTTAACCGTGACAGGCATAATAGATCTAGCTTACCACTACTACAAAGTATTACTTATGTGAAATGAAATTGAATCTATACCTGTGGAATCGTTCACAGACAGCACACGTAGTGTTGAACTAATAAAGATCTTCATCGCAGGCAAACAGCAGAATTTGTAGATTTAGCTTCAATTGACTGTAGGTTCATGGCCACTTCATCCAAAGTTCTTTGTTCTCAATGTTCTTAAATTTTCCGGTACAAATGAGAAACCGCTTCAGATGATTCAGTGCTTGTAGGGAACTGAACAAATCATTCAAACTGATTTGCGAACCAATTCAGACCGTTTTGCCGACTTGTTTGATCAAGGCCTTGAACAGAATCACTCAAAAGGGTGATTCATTCGTGAATGGGGCATCGCTCATGACCCAAAAAAAAGAGACAGCATGCTTGGAATAAAGTATGCATTTCTTAACATGTATTGCCTTAAAATTATGTAATGAGAGGAACGTCGCCCAGTGCAGCGAAGTAAAAGTACAGTTTTTTTTTTTTTTTTTTTTGTTAGAAATGTACTCGAGTACCCACCCACCTTTAAATCCACTCTTAAATGTACAAATTCTCTAAAACTTTGCTCAAGTAAATGTAACGGAGTAAGTGTGCCTTGTTACTAGCCACCTCTGTTGTGTGTGTGTGTGTGTGTACCGAAAAACTACAGCATTGTTTTAATCACTACATGTGTGGAACTTGATTTAAAACTTCTAGTTTTATATCTTCATTTTAATGAATCGATATTGATTCTTAAATGCCAAGATTGATTATTTAGACTGCTGTTTCAGTTGACGCAACAATGAAACTTCACTATATAGTGCGCCTCCCATCCAATAATCACAATAAACTTTGTGTTTTGTTACTTTTGATAAGAATCAGTCGCATCTTTCAAATTCTGTCTATTTTATCAGGAAATTCAAACAATAAATACAATTTTGACACTCTTTGACAGATCGCTGTATAGACGCGTCAGTTCAAATGGCAGTGAAGCGTGAGTGAACACAATCGCCGCTGCTTCTTTACTACTAGTTGCTCAGTTACAGACATTAGGACGTCAGTAAAACAGCTTGTGAACAATGTCACATAGCATTACATTTACCTCAGGCCAGCAATTCAGAAGAGCATCTCACCAAATATATGCACTGTATTAGCCTATACAGTGCCACTTGAAAGTTTGTGAACCCCTTGCAGAATCTGTGAAAATGTAATTTTGACAAAATAAGAGAGATCATACAAAATGCATGTTATTTTTTATTTAGTACTGTCCTAAGATATTTTACATAAAAGATGTTTACATTTAGTCCGCAAGACAAAAAAAAAAAAAAAAAATAGATGAAATTATTAAAATAACCCCATGCAAAAGTTTGTGAACCGCTGGTTCTTAATACTGTATGTAGTTACCTGGATGATCTACGACTGTTTTTTGTTTTGTGATGGTTGTTCATGAGTTCTTTGTTTGTTCTGAAAAGTTAAACTGAGCACTGTTCTTCAGAAAAATCCTCCATGTCCTGCAGAATCTTCAGGTTTTCAGCATCTTTTGCATATTTTAACCTTTTCCAGCAGTGACTGTATGATTTTGAGATCCATCTTTTCACACCGAGGACAACTGAGGGACTCAAGCACAACTATTAAAAAAAGTTCAAACATTCACTGATGCATTACCATGATGCATTAAGAGCCAGGGGTGAAAACTTTTGAACAGGATGAAGATGTCCAAATTTTTCTTATTTTGTAGGAAAAAAAAAAAAAAAAAAAAAAAAAAAAAAAATATATATATATATATATATATATATATATATATATATATATATATATATATATATATATATATATATATATATATATATATATATATATATATATATATATATATATATATATATTTTTTTTTTTTTTTTTTCCATTTAGTACTGCCTGCATGTTTCCCAGAAAACAAATTAAGTACAATTTACCTTGATCTTCAAATTCAAAAAGTTTTCACCCCCCGGCTCTTAATGCATCGTATTTCTTTCAGGGCCATCAGTGAATGTTTGAACCTTTTTTTAATAGTTGTGTTTGAGTCCCTCAATTGTCCTTAGTGTGAAAAGATGGATCTCAAAATCATACAGTCACTGCTGGAAAGGGTTCAAATATGCAAAAGATGCTGGAAACCTGAAGAATCTGCAGGACATGGAGGATTTTTCTGAAGAACAGTGCTCAGTTTAACTGTTCAGAACAAACAAGGGACTCATGAACAACCTTCACAAAACAAAAAACAGTCGTAGATCATCCAGGTAACTACACACAGTATTAAGAACCAACGGTTCACAAACTTTTGCATGGGGTTATTTTAATAATTTCAGATATTTTTTTTTTTTTTGTCTTGTGGACTAAATGTAAATATCTTTTATGTACAATATCTTAGGACAGTATTAAATAAAAAATAAAATGCATTTTGTATGATCTCTCTTATTTTGTTAAAATTACTCACATTTTCACAGATTCTGTAAGGGGTTCACAAACTTTCAAGTGGCACTGTAAATTCATTGTTTTACATTACCTGTTCCTGATGTCTTAATTATTTAATGCATGTTTACATTAATCTGGCATTAAAACAAGTTATGACAGCAGTTTTTTTTTTCATTTTTTTATTTCAGTGGTAATTATTACATCTAAAAATAAAGCAATTTAATAGCTTGTACTTTGCTGTTAATTGTAACCTTTAATATTATAGTAGTAAAAGGGCTCCCTATGTAGTTTACAGCATTAGCTGAGATAGATTTATTTATCCTTAATTTATTTGAAGACAGCCATAATTTCTGTTTATATAATTGGTTTAATAATTGTTTAATAATTGGTGTCCTCATCTGATGCCTCCTCTTCTCAGGTGTGCAGTTCACATTTCATGCGTTTCACCTGGAGGATCACCATGACTACCTGCTCCTGACGGAGAACGGCAGTTTTGCGCGGCCCCTTGCCCGGCTCACCGGTTCGCAACGACCCCCGCCAGTCAACGCCGGGCTGTATGGCAACTTTAAGGCTCAGCTTCGCTTCATCTCAGACTTTTCCATCTCCTTCCAGGGCTTCAACATCTCTTTCTCAGGTGAAAGAATCAGTGTGTCCTATTTGAATTTATGGTTCATTTTGATTTTACTTATTGTTGTTCTATCTATCTATCTATCTATCTATCTATCTATCTATCTATCTATCTATCTATCTATCTATCTATCTATCTATCTATCTATCTATCTATCTATCTGTCTTGATTTATTTATTTATTTATATATTTATTTATCCCTAATTTATTTATTTATTTATTATTATTATTATTATTATTATTATTATTATTATTTTCAATTAGTTTGTTGCACCCCCCCCCCCCCCTTTTTTTGTTGCAAAGAATAACATTAAATACTAAGAAATAGTTAATCTGAAGTGAAAATTGTGCAATTTTTTGTGCATCCCAGTATCATTCCATGCTTATATGCTGTTATACTTTTTTCAAGGATAAATGTGAAGAATTTTTACACAGCTCCTTTTCATTTAACTAAGCTCCAGAAAAGGCCAAAAATCATCAACAGAGCAAAACTTTTTTTGATTAAACTATTCCTTTAAGGTCAGAGTGATGCATTGTTAGAGGACACGTCGTTCTGATAGAAAGCATCTGCAATACACACAATTTTATGCAAATGGTTGCATTCAATTTGATGCAACAGTTATGAACAGAGCCAGCTATTCTGAGCAAAGTAAATTTAATTTTTCTGTAGATCATTCATAAACCATTCTTACATAAATTGACGTAACCAGTTCAGTGTGACAAGTTACATAAACATTGATATTCAAAATTTTCTGTGCAGATTGGTTGTAAAACCATTTTTACCTAAACTGTGAAATGATAAACCCATTTTTTCCTAAAAAATTGCTAACTTTTACACGTTAAAGTTTTACAAAGATTTGCTAACATTTACATAAGAATTATTATTTTTTTCCCTTTATGAGAGTGGTGGCTGTTACCATCCTTTAGTATAAGATCTAATAATGAATCTTAATCTGAGGATAATATCGAAGGTTATTCTAGGACAAGAGCAGCCGCTATCGTCATCAGTGCCTACAAGCCTGTTTCTATGAAAAGTCATAGCAGCAATTAGATATAGATGTTGCTCGGTACATTGATAAAGGTAATCAATTGGCAACAGCTTGAGCTTAGTTTCAGTGGCTTATTGAATGTCTGAGACTTATCAGTGTAGCCGGCAGTTTTCTCGTCAGACTTTAGCGGTGAACTGCTGGATGATATTAGAGCTGGCTTTGGGCTGCATTTTTCATTAGTCACAGATCCCCACTGGATCATCCTGCTGTGCTGCACGGTCCCCACCCAATAGCCAATGGGCACTGGGTTAAACTGGGCTGCCGTCTAATGGAATTAGTTGATCCACCTTTTGACGTAAAAGTGGAAAAGAAACCTATTTGACAGCTAAATATGAGCTCATAGTCAAGAAACCGCCAGGAAGCCAGCTGTATTTTAAAGCAGTTGCACCAAATACCCGTTCATGACTGGTTACAGTAACTTTTGCTAACACTTTACTTACTAAAAAGCCTTTATATATAATGCATTATAAAAGTAGTTTTATTGCATTAATTATGCTGTGTAATGCACCTTATTATGCATCTTATAATGCACTGTGATCTCATGAAAATTTTAGAACCACAGAAAAAAAATACAAAAACACACAACTAAATAACTATAACTTAAAAATTGTGTGTATAAATGAATGTGCAAACAGAAAATATGCAAATAAAATATAATTTAAACTATTACCAAAAACAGTATATATATGATACTAAAAAAAAATATCATATATATTCCATGCCTTCCAGTTGGAGAGATTTTTCATTTTTGGCTGAACTATTTCTTTTAGGTCAGCATGAGGTCTACATTGTTAGAGGACATGTCATTCTGATAGAAAGCCAAGTTGTGAGAAGAGCCCATAGGGTTTGGCTCATGTTTACTGAGCCATCATATACATTAATTAAGGACTGAGTTATGAATACCCATACAATTATCCAGAAGCCAAGTTCTTGTATTAGCCTAATATATATTCCCCAATGAAAACTGCGATTGACCTTTTTCTGGTACTGAATATTGATGGGATTGACAGAAGCAGACATGCATAATGCGAAAAATATCAGGCGTGAAACTGCAGACAAAAGCTTTCCACCATTAACATTCCAGCATTAATGTTGAAAGTTCAAGGACGAGAACTGATATCTTTAGGTAATATGAAATCTATTTGATTTTCTATACAGCCACAGAGTGACAAGGTGGAAGCGTTCATATGCTGAACACATCGTGTTTAAATAGATTTGAAAATTTGATATTAGAGCTCAGAGGAAGCAAAAGTGACAAACAAGCAATTCACGACATTGCCATCGACCATCAAACATCTGAACTCATTGCTCCTCTGCACCAAGTGCCAGGATCTAATTGAAACCGCAGCTGCAGTCGTAAACTAACCGTTTCTGCATATCATTTACATATGTGGAAATGATTCACACTGTTCCTATCATAGCTCTAATTGATTGTTTGAGTGTTTGCAGATAACCCAGGGTAAATGTTCGCTCTCTGTTTACTCTGTGAATCACGATTTGATGTTAAGTGAGACATTGGTTGAATATCAAAACTGAAGTGTCATGCTAAAATAAAGCAAAAAGAAGACCTGTGTGTCATTTATCAGAAACAAATTTTAAAACATTTAATAACAATTATTGAGACAATTCTGCCAAATACTTGACAATAGTTTAAATATTTGCATAATCTGCAGTAATTGGCACTCCTCAGGCAATTGAAAAACTTCCAATAGAATGGGACATTAGCAAGTTGCTAAGCTAACTGTACATCACTTTAAGCATAAAAACACAAAGTACACAAAAAAATGGATAAAACTGTGTTTTTTAAAGTCTGTTTAGACTGTTTTTATCAGTACTTTTTGGACATTTAATAGCAATTATGTTTTTTTCTGCCTTTCTTTTTCTTTTTGGATGCTGCTTACTGTTTGGAGCAGACTTTGCATCTAGACCGCATTCTATGATTCTTAAAGGATAAATAGTTCATCCGAAAATTAAAATTTGCTGAACATTTATGCAGGCCATACAAGATGTAGATGAGTTTGTTTGTTATCGGAAGAGATTTGGAGAAATTTAGCATTACACCACTTGTTCACCAATGGATCCTCTGAAGTGGATGGGTGCCGTCAGAATGAGAGTCCAAATCATCACTTCTGACCAAAATACGATTTTGTATTCCATAATAATGCTTCCTCCAGTGAAAAAGTCCATCTCCTGTTGTCATCTCACATCAAAATCCAACAACATGTTTGTTTAGAGCTGTTTTGGACTGTTTTTGCTTGTAAACGGTGCTTGATCTGTACATATTTCTCTCCTGATTCAGACGAGACATCTATTTCACTGGAGAAAGCGACATTATGGATAGAGTACTCATATTTTACCTGCAAGTTAAAAAAAAGTCTTTTTTATAGATTTGTTTATTACAAACATATTCATTTTCAATCCACAAGACACTAATGGACTGGAGTCATGTGGATGTGATGTGATGTTTTTATCAACTGTTTGGACTCTCATTCTGATGGCACCCATTCACTGCAGAGGATCCATTTGTGAACAAGTGATGTAATGCTAAATTTCTCTAAATCTGTTCTAATAAAGAAACAAACTCATCTACATCTTGGATGGCCTTAGGGTGAGCACATTTTCTGCACATATTCATTTCTGGGTGAACTATTCCTTTAAAATGCTGCCTATATCAGCAGCTCACTAGGTTTCAGAACAGAGCCAAAGAGCTTATAACTAATTTCTTTTTTTTTTACACTTTACATGAATTGTGTTTGTCACATCCTGCAATATTTTTTAGCATACAATAAGGTTCAACCTGTATAACATAATGCACCAGCAAATGATGTCATCTAGGAAAGTTTCCGGCTAAACTTTTTGCTGTTTGTTTTTTTTCAGAATATGATTTGGAGCCATGTGAGGACCCTGGTGTGCCCCAGTTTGGCAGACACAGCGGTGGCAGATTTGGCATCGGCGACACCCTGACGTTCTCCTGTGACCTTGGTTACCGCCTGCAGGGCGCTCGAGAAATCACTTGCCTGGGTGGTGGGCGGCGCATATGGAGTGCACCTCTGCCAAGGTGTGTGGGTACGTGGTCAGCTGCTCTCATTCGCTTGGACGTCCAGAGTTTGACAAGTCTCCATGGTTGCATTCGAGCTCAATGACAACAGACTATTGAGTTGTACTCTATGTTCTGAATGAAGTAGTAGTGTACTACTCAAAGCATACTGCACAGTATACTACTTATTATACGTATTATAGACTGGAAAAAGAAATTTACTTAAAACAATTTTCACTCCAAAATTGCTTGTAAATTTCATAAATAATTAAAAGGAAATGGCAAATGATACAATAATTTAAATGTGAAATTCTGAAGTAGAAAGACTGCAATTGTATTTTCTCGTGAAATGTACTCTAATAATTTTCAAAAAAATCATTTTTTACAATCTACTTATAGTTCTACTTATTAAATAGTGCTTTGAAAAGCATGCATTTTACATTTACATTTACATTTAGTCATTTAGCAGACGCTTTTATCCAAAGTGACTTACAAATGAGGACAACAGAAACAATCAATTGTAGTATTAAAACAACTAAAACTGATCCAAAACTGAAAGCTAAAACTTTATAAATACTATATATACACACACACATTAAAAAAATAATTAAATAAAAATGACAAATGTATACAACAAAATTTCTAAACTTAACATTTAAATGAAAACAAAATAAAGCTACAAACAATTCAAAATATTAAGAGAACAAAAGGTACAAGAGTATAATAATGATTCTAACATAACACTAAGCCAAAGACCAAAAACAACTGTGCGCGCACACACACACTCACACACACATCCATAAATTCAATATTATTTCATTTCCATTTAGTTTGTTGAAGTACTAAAATAACTCAAATTAAATAAAACTAAAACTTAATAAATAACACATACAGATATAATAAATAAACTAATAAAATGGCAAACATTACTACAACTGTAACTAATATTAAAATAGATAACATATACAAATCAAACTACATTAGTTTAACAGTAATCCTAAAAAAAAACACTGAGCCAAACATACAAGGAAGATATGGTTATAAAAACTAAAACAGAAGTGAAACAAGTAATAGGAAAGAGAATAAATGAAAAATGATACTTATCCCTCGCCGGTGTCCCTGTCCGGTGGAGTCGCACGGTAGAGTCGATGGTCTTTACACTCTTTGGTCTTCACACGACGGCTGCTGCGACCGCTGCCGCGTTTTAATAACCTTTTTTTTTATACCCGCCTAACAAATCACTAATTGAATTCAGCTGGACATACTTTCCTGTTAATCACAATAAATGGCCGAGCAAGCGCAGACACTGACAAGGTACGTGATACAGTACGAGATCAAACGCGATTTCAGCACGTCTCTACACAGTAAACAAAACAACCAGTTTCCTAGCAACGGCAACTGCGCTAAACACTAATGAGACAAGTAAATACACTTATTTTAAATGATGTTATCCTAATTGTTATAACATGCAAATAAGTTTCATGTTTAATTTAGTGATTTGCATCTAGTTTTAGAAGTAAATATGATTGTGGCATTTTTTAAAACAATTTTTTTTTAGAGTGTACTTGTATACTTTAATAGTACTAAAATAGTACTTAAATATTATATAGTATGCATTGATGAACATTTTAAATGGTATTATCTAATTGGTATAAAATACAAGTGCGCTTCATGTTTAATTCAGTGATTGGCATCTAGTTATGGAAATAAATGTGATTTAAATTTTTTTAAAATCCAATTTTGATTACAGTTTCTTACCCTTTGGCAGTGTAATCAAATAATGAGTCATGAAAGAGAAACTGCGGATGATTTTTCTTCATATGTTGAAAATGGAAGGTCAAGTCAAGCGCATTGCATTGATACAGTACTGACTCTAATGCAACTAATGAGTGACCAAATGTTGTTCGAGATGTTTATTTTTTTCTAATCTACTGCATGTTTCGATGATATATTGTCTTTCTGAATACCTACATTTTTACTTTTTCCTTTATTTCCCCAAATTTACACTTTTTACGCATTGCTTTTCTACTATGTCACTACGGTTCCCCATTGTCCATAGCTGAGTGCGGCTCAACTGTTTCCAAGAATGCCGGTGTCCTGTTGTCCCCAAACTACCCCCGCAATTACGAGAACAACCACGAGTGCATCTACAACATTCAAGTACAAGCAGGAAAAGGAATCAACATCTCAGCTAGCACCTTTAATCTGGCTCAAGGTGACGTTCTCAAGGTAAATATTGCCTATACACTCATGCCAGAGTTTAAGGGTGCAACTTCTAAAAAGTACCAAAAACACTTAATTTAATTGAAAATGTACTGTTTTATGCAATATGCTTCTATTTGCAATGCATATTAATGCTTCTAGCAGTGTATTGTTTGTTTAGCAATACACAAACGCAAACGCTGCATTCTGGCATTTTATTGGGGCGTTAAGGTCCTTGCACACTGAGTCTGAAATTTTCGTATGCGTTTTTCGTATTCGTCACCCAAACCTTGCACGCAGTCAGATGCGTCAAAACACCTCTCAAAATGCTTGCTACGGAATGCGAAAAACACAAAATTGAACCCCATCCAAATATTTTTATGATGGATGAAAGTTTCGGAGGCACTGTGTAAACGTGATTGACAGAACACGAGGTTGTATTTATTTAACATGCGAAATTTTCAGACTAGTGTGCAAGGACCTTTAGTTTTTTTGATGTTTCTTGTTTTCTTGCTACTTGTTTAAGATGGTTCGGAGAACATTTAAAAGTAACATTCACATAAAGTTTTTTTCCTAACATCCACATAACCAAGATAAAACATTTTTACAACATTTAAAAAAAAAATGGATTTCAGAGAATTTTCTGAGAACATTCAGAATTAAAACGTTAGTAAAATGTTCTTAGAACATATTTCGTTAGCTGACTCTATAGACTTTTCTGGTCTCTATTTCCAGTTGTATGATGGTCCAGACAACTCTGCAGAAGTTCTTGGAGGTTTCTCGGGTTCCTCTTTGTTGGGTCAGTCATTGACCAGCACATCGAATCACCTGTGGCTGGAGTTTTATTCTGATCAAGAGGATACAGCCGAGGGTTTTAAGCTGGTTTACACCAGTAAGTCTTCTCATGCTCTTAGATTACATGACTTAAGTAGCTCTTCGCAAGCTGTAGCTTTTATCACCAAAAAGTGAAAATAGAGTCAACCTACGTTCATTAGGCACATGCTGCAGACATCATTTGAGTTGAGTTCATTTGGGGTGTTAAAATTCTTGTGAAGAGCTCAGAAACTCCTGAAACTAGTCGAGTGTCGCCCACAAGCTAACAGAAGCAATAATCGAGTGGGACATGTAACATCAACAGCGTTTCACTAATATTTCAGACTTGATGAGCTTTGATAATTAAATTCAGTCCTACCAAGACTGCAAATGACTGTACTTTTATTAGTCCCATCTGGATTTCATAAAGTTGCAATTAAAAAGGCTTTTCTTGCACAATGCTTCACCATAATTTACTGATAAATGAGAGTCCGCTGTGGGAATGTGTCTGCGTGTTGAACTCCTTCACTCTTGCAAAAGTTCCAATGTTTCCACAGTCCTCTTAAAGATTTATTAAAAACTCTAGGCTTCGTAAGATTTAATTTTTTTTTTTTTTTATTTATTTATTTTTTTTTATGTTTTTCAATGAAGTGAAATAACGGTTTTCTATTTGAATATATTTCAAAATATAATTTACTCCAGTGATGTAAAGCTGAATTTTCAGCATAATTACTCCAGTCTTCAGTGTCACATGATCCTTCAGAATATGCTGATTTTCTGCTCAAGAAACATTTCTTCTTATTATTTATTAATGTTGAAAAGTTGTGCTGCTTAATGTTTTTGACGAAACCTTGATACATTTTTTTTTTTCAGGATTTTCTGATTAATAGAAACTTCAGAAGAACATTGCTTTTTATATATAGAATTTAGTGTAACATAAATATCTTTAGGGTCACTTTTGATCAATTTAATGCATCCTTACTGAATAAAAGTATTAATTTATTTCTTTCAAAATTTTCTTTACCAAATCCAAACTTTTGTACAGTAGTATAAAGGTTTACATTTAAGATGCTGTCAGTGCATTGATATTGTACAAAAATGGTCAAAAATGAACACTCACCAAGTGTCTAATGTCATTAAAAATTGGCTTTGCTAAGTAAATAAAATGTTACTGTATGTTATTTACAAAACTGTAAGAAATGATCTTTATTAGGAACTGAAACTTATGCATGTTTTATCAAATTGTAAGAATGATAATCTGACACGACTTCCAAATGGTATGCTAAAGAAAAAAAAACTACAGTTTGTCACAAATATACAGGGAAGCAAAGTAATTACAACAAAATAATCTAGATGTCACTGGCACAAAATATTTATTTATTATAATAAATATACAAAATACAGTTTTATGGGCAGGTGTAGTAAGTAGTTAATTTTGGACACTGTGTGTACATTTCTACGTACGAATGCCTACAGATGTGAATGAGATTTCCCGCTCCCTCTCAATCTTTGTGTCATAAGCCACCTCACAGCGGAATATATTTGCTCAATTAATTTTCATTTCTGGATTAATATCTTCATTTCATTGTCAGCTTGAACTGTATAATTGTTCCCAGCACTCGCTGCACCACACATACGGTTTATTGCTTTTGTAATGAAACCCTTTGAATTAGTGGCATTTTATGCATGGATTATTAGTGCCATTGTGAAAGCACAAAGACTCTTAATTTCCTTTGTTTGAAATTATAGGTTTTTCTTTACTCATGAGAAGTTTTCTAATGTGTCTACCACAGTTCACAGTGCCGTTTTATTTGATATCTTAATCATAAAGCGTGCACAGGCTCTGCAGCAGGATTATAGCTGGTTGTAGCGTAACCGTAACGTCCCAGTGCGAGGAAAACATGATTGTGAATGAGGTTAATGGCAGTACTGAGCACTGCTTCGGCTCTTTGACAATGGAGGAGTGACTTACTAATGCCCAGTGCTGGAGGCGTTCAGATGGACTTGCTCATTTACTGCGTGGCACTAACAGCCTCTCTTTTGTCTATCAGGCACTGATAACATGCTGAATTACATCCCATGCATTTGGATTTTGACCTTAGCTGTGCTAAAAAGAAAAAGAGAGAACTCAGAACAAAGTGTCTTTTAAAGGAATAGTTCACCCCAAAACATCTGCCATTATTTAGACTCACGCCATTTCAGTTTGTAGATTTTATAATATAATATAATATAATATAATATAATATAATATAATATAATATAATATAATATAATATAATATAATATAATATAATATAATTATCGAACAATGTATCTTTTAAACCAGTAGTTTGCTCAGATTATTCTATTCCATTCCATTCCATAGATAGAAAGGTATGTAACAAAACATGGTCAGGTCAAAGTGTCAAATACAATTTTTGGTCCCAGATTTTTATCAGTTTTACTGGTAGTCCACTGTATGAAGGATTTTTGGGTATAATATGTCACAGTTTACTTTATTTTGCTATCCTCACTTATATACTGAACTATAGCATCCTACGGAGCCCCTTAAAGGATATGGTGGTGGGAAAAAATGGAAAAAAAAAAAAAAAATTTAAATATTTTGCGTTCTCTCGCAAAACTTTTGCGTTCCCTTGAGAAACTTTGCGTTCCCTCGCAAAACTTTTGCATTCCCTCGCAAAACTTTTGCGTTCTCTCACAAAGATGATTTAATGCATTAAGCTATGCGCGTTTTCCTTGTAATGTTTTCAGTTGGAAGAAAACGCTTAACGCGTAATTCTGGACTCATCTGCTTGTCTGTAAATAGAGTTCTTTATTAATAATGTGTTTACTGAGTCTTTTTAAAACACCGTTTTAATGCATTAAGCCACGTTAAGTGTTTCTCACGTTAAGCGTTTTAGAATGTCCCGTTCCGTTCATATTCTGGGCATATTCTCATACTCTCTGCTTTTCTGTCCATAATATATTTTTAATAAACAGATTTGGTCTTTTTAAATCACCATCTTTGTCCATTAGCTTACCTTAGGCTAAGCGTTTCTATGGAAGCAATATTATTAATAAGGTTATTATTAGTAATGTTATTAGTATTGACAGTAATTATTGACAAATCTCCAATGTCACTGTTTTAAACATTAAGCCACATTAAGCTTTTTAGAATGTCCCAAAACCTTGCCTTGAACTAGCACTGACTGTATTTCTTTATACTTTAGTCCAAGTTCAAAATAAAACTCTATGAACCGCTGCATTGTGAACCACGGCAGCTGTATGAACCACTACAAGCAGGAAGCGTCTGTCTGAACTCAACTGGTTTTGCGAGGGAACGCAAACATCTTTGTGAGAGAACGCAAAGTTTCTCGAGGGAACGCAAAAGTTTTGAGAGAGAACGCAAAATATTTGAAAAATATTTTTTTTCTCCCACCCCAATTTTTTCCACCACCATGTCCTATAAGGGGCTCCATAGCGTCCTGCACTCACTAGTTAAAAAAAAAATCAAAAATTATATCTGGTGTCTGAATAATTTTTTGTTTGACTGTATAATATATCCAGTGACAAGCATCATAAAAACATCAAACATTAAATATGATCAAACAATGTATATTTCAAAGGAATAGTTTGCCGGTGTTTTATTTGATTTGATTTGATTTGATTTGATTTGATTTAATTATTTTATTTTATTTTACTTTATTTTATTTTTTATTTTTTATTTCATTTTCATTTCATTTCATTTCATTCCATTGAATACTGGATTCTGATTGGCTAGCAGGTATGCAGTATAACCGTTTAACTGCACAGGTAGTTCCAAGTCAGTTTAATCACCGTTCTATATTAATGCGCTGCTTTAATTGAAGCACACTAACCAACATGCATCACTCACACACACACACACACACACACACACACGCATGGAGAGCGAGAGGTCGTGCTGCACACACACACAAACTTCCAACGCTTCCCCGTGATTTTTATTAATAAAATAAAAGATAGATACTAGATCGTTACATTATATTCCCCAGCAATGGGGTGATCAAATCAGTGTTTTTGAAGTACTTTTTTTGTAGAGAGAGACGTGCAGACGCAGCAAGCAGGTACACACAACTGTCCCCCCCCCTTTCTCTCTCTCTCTCTCTCTCTCTCTCTCTCTCTCTCTCTCTCTCGATCCATCGATAATTAATTGAAATACATGCTATAATTCATTCAAATAAATGTGGTCTTACCGCACTATTTCATCTCTGTGTCTGATTTGAAGCTGGCAGAATGCTAGTGCTACGCTTCGCGTCGGGCGGTTCTTTGCCTCCACGTCGTGCATTAAAATCCTTTAATGCACGGCTAGCCGTTGATTATTCCTTACATATTATTTTATGTTATGTTATGTTATATGTTATGTTATATGTTATGTTATGTTATATTGTATTATATTAAAAATCAGTTTGTAGAATTTTAATATAATATAATATAATATAATATAATATAATATAATATAATATAATATAATATAATTATCGAACAATGTATCTTTTAAACCAATAGTTTGCTCAGATTATTTCATTCTATTCTATTCTATTCTATTAAAAAGTTCAGTTAGTAGTGTTTTTTTTCATAATATAATATAATATAATATAATATAATATAATCAAACCAAAATTTATTCAGAGACCTTCAACATTTCTCACATTATCAGTTTATTAGTTTAGAAAATAGTAATAAAATATGACAGGAACTCGAGTTAAACTATGTCAGATAATATAATATAATATAATATAATATAATTTCCAGTAACAATGTAGTCAATTTTCACAAAAATATTAATATTATTTTTTGATCACCAAATCATCATTTTAGAATGATTTCTGAAAATTCTGCTTTGTCATCACAAAAATAAATTACATTTAAAATATAACGTTTTACTGTATCAGATACATGCAGCCTCAGTGAGCATACAATACTTCTTTCAAAAGCGTTAAAAATCTTAATTATTCCCAACTTCTGGCCAGTATTGTCTATAAAAACCAATGTTATGTCTGTCATAAACTCTCAGCTTATTCTGCCCACTTACACATGTAGTGGTGGACTGGTACATGTTGAAGTGGGCAGAATAATCTGCCTAATTTATGCCAGTAGTCAAGCGTACAGTACTTTCTGAGTTTACTGTGTCAATAACATGAACGTGATATTCTCTTGATTAATTCTGCTAGTGCTATCTGATTTGATATGAGTGTTCACACAAGACTAGATTCTAGAGCTGAATAAATCCACCGTTATCCATGAACTCTATAACATCCTCTGTATTTTCATCTCCTGTCAGTAAAGTCTTAATTAGCAGGCACAGTGTTGCTCGTGTTATTGTTTCGCAGTTTTATCAAGCTGCATGTTCATATAAATGTGAATATTATTATGGCTGTGGATTTATTTCTTTGTTTTATGTGCATATCAAGGTTACATTATGCAGACTCAAAGTGAATTTCATAACACCGTGTGTCGGTCCGCTGGGACGGTAACTCCTGGTGGGCTTGGATTGTGATTCTTTCACCCACACCTAGTTTTAATGAATTAATTAGCTGTATCATTCACTCTTTAAAATCTAATTAGGATTAAACGGTTGAAATATTATTTGTGCTTCTGTTCACTGTAATTGCATATGACATAGGAAATACACAGGAAATTGTGTTTGCTTGTAAAATTTAATTGTACAAATCAGAAAGGAGAGAGTGGGAAACTTCATTTGGAGGCTCGGGGACAATTTTGGAGCCCTGCAGTTCAGTTGATTTCAGAGGTTAACTTTGTTGATATGATTGTTATGAGGCAGGAAAACAATTTGGAAAGCCTTTCGAAATTTCTTTTTACACATTAAATGGTCAAAAGTATCTGGGCACCCCTTTTGATTAATAGGTTTTGCTATTGTAGCTTTACACATACAGTACTGTTGGTTTGTCTGAATGAGTGAATTCCTACATCCTTGTTCCAGCATCTAGTGGAAAAGCATTCCAGAAGAGTGGACAGTTTTATACAGTAGCAGTAGGGAGGCCCGACTTCGTATTATTGCTCATGGTTTTGAAATTAAATGCTCAGCAAGCATGTTTGGATGTGCATACTTCTGGTCTTGTATTGTATTTTGAACTCCAGCAGCTTGGTGTAATTCCACACATTGCTGGGTGGTCTCTAACACATTGGTTAGGTGATTCTTCAACTGTGGCCACCTTTGGTCATGTTAATGTTTAGAAGATAAATATTCTTAAAACACACATTTCACACTCTCTCTAATATATTTAGGTTTGTCTTTTTTTCTTCCTGATTTCTGATAACATTTTGTGGTGGAAAGGACACTAACCTACCTACTTTATTTATTTATTTATTTATTTATTTATTTATTTTTGTAATTTAAGCATATTTTGTTTTATGCTCGCATTTTATGCATCCTACTAAATATTTATATAGATAGATAGATAGATAGATAGATAGATAGATAGATAGATAGATAGATAGATAGATAGATAGATAGATAATTCAAAATGTTAACTATTAATGATACTAAAATAATAATGGATGATAATTTTAAACTATGAAACAATTTTTGAATTTTAAAAATATTAGAAAATATTTTAATGGGAATTTTCATCTAAAAGTATGGGTTTGAGATGAGTAAAAAAGTAATAATAAAATAAATAAAAGGTGAAAAGAATGAACAAAAAAATGAAGGCATGGTAAGATGTTTCCAAGCAAGAAGTTTTAAAAGATGTTTTAATGTGACCTTCATATAGCAATGATTTTGAAATCTTGAAAAACTAAAACCGCTCCCTGGGAGCACTTAAAAACACCCACTGATGTTCCTCTTTCACATGCTTTTCTCCTCCAGGTTTTGAACTTTCTCATTGTGATGAACCCGGTGTGCCTCAATTTGGATCCAAAGTCAGCGACCAAGGCCACTTTGCTGGCAGCGTGGTCACGTATCACTGTGATCCTGGCTACAGTCTCCATGGCAGCAGCATATTGAGATGTATGACGGGTGAGAGACGGACGTGGGACCACCCGCTCCCCTCATGCATAGGTAATCCATTGCAACCCTTCGCAGACATCGGCTGTGTTCAGAATGTCTTACTACCATACTTACAGTATCTGTAGTGAATATATAAAACAGCAATGCATTTTCATCACATGCTATTTAAAAATAGCATGCAGTGCACCGTATGTACAGTACTCAATAAGTGTTTTGTTCCAAACATAGCCACTGGCATGTGCATCCTTAATCCTGAGAATTTATCTTTACATGGATTCCACTTAATTGCAGTTGCAGCTGTGTCCGTTGTGTGTCTACAAATACCTCGCATGTTTTTGTTTTGAATAATTGATCTGCAAGAATGCGGCTGTCACGCGTCCTGCTCAGGCAGCTCCGTGTTTGATGTGTTTATAGCCTGATTTCAGTCCTTCACCATCTTACACGTTTTACCCAATTAAACTTTGATCCCGACGCATTGTGAGGATTTGTGTAATTGTCCTGTTTTGTTCACCTTGTATGGCTGCTTCATGTAAACACAAGACTTAAGCTGACGTGTGCAATTTTTCTGATTTTGAGTACTTTCTTTTATCCCAATTTAATATATAGAGACAATTTTAAGTAAACTATGGTTATGCTTTACAGTAAGGTTCAGTTCATTGACATTAGTTGCATTAGGTGTCATCAACTAACAGTTTTTGGAATGTATATTAAAGTAAATATGTTGCATCATTGATTTCTTGTTAACAACATCTTAGTATCGCCTGCTTATTTGGTCATTCAAGAACTACAAATCATTTAGCTTAGCAATGCGATCTTAGATGTTTACTGGTTGTGTTTGTATTTTGCCGTTCAAGGATTCATTTGCATTGTTAATCAGAGATTGGTTCATTGCTTATATCCTGAGTTTAATGTGCTTATAAGAGCTCGGACTGTTAATGACTAGATAATCTCTTACTCACGTAGCCTTGAGATTTATACAGTGCAAACATGAAATACTCAAGGGGAAAATGTTTTTTGAGTACATACTCATTTGGAGAGTGAATATTTATAATTACTATGTTGAAAGACCAGCATATGTTATGTTTTGGATGCTGTTTGCTGCTTCCCCGAATGGGATGTTTTCCAGGATGGAGATTCGGCCACCAGCTGCATAATTATAGACAACTGAGATGCTCTAACTTCTTAACCTGTTAATCACATTAAATTACTAGATGTACAACTTCTGCATGCTCCTCCACTAGTTTACCCAGCAAGACATTAGTCAGTTAAAGCATATTGTTTGCTGGTTATCAGTATAAGTATGTTTTGGGTACTTTCATATTCATTAAGCATGGCTATATGGTCTGCTCTACCCTCAGCTGACATTATTTTATTCTTGTATAAATTCTTAATTATCCAGCATGCTGTTTTTATGACCCCAAATTAACTGAGAGACCGCATGGATTATTTATACTTTTAAAAATGAATTTGTCGTGCTGCATGACCATTTGAACTGCAAAAATTTCAAACCAGTTATAGCACATAAACACATATATTTTCTAATGTATAACTTATATTTAATTGTATGTTGATAAAAGTGCATATTATTTGTCAACTGCCCAACTAAACAACAATAACCAGGTTGCGCAGGTCAGCATTACTCATCTGAAACCATATGATATCTTGAAATTGTTATTATTTATTTGTGTTTATCAGTGTGAACTATGAAAGCTTGTTTCAACCATGGAATAAAAGTGTTAATTAATTGTGACTTAACCCTCAATTGTGAGTTGTAAAGTTAGAATTGCGAGATATAAACTTGCAGTAAAGTCAGATTTGTGAAATATAAACTTTGTTACTTTTTCTCAGAAATGCGAGTTTATTTCTTGCAATTCTGAGTTTATTACACACAGTTGCAAATTATAAAGTCAGAATTGTGAGAGATAAACTCGCAATTATTAAAAAAAAAGTATTTTCCTCAGAATTGTAGTAAATACAATTTTGTGTTTATATCTCACAATTCTCAAAAGAGAAGTCATCAGAATTGCGATTTCATATATTAATTTTGAAACATAAGTCAGAATTGTGAGATATAAGCTTAGAATTCTAAGAAAAAAAGTCAGAATTGCAAGATTTAAACTTGGAATTCTGAAAAAAAAAGTCAGAATTGTGAGATTTAAACAGAATTCTGGAATTCAGAATTGTGTAATATAAACTCAGAAAGGTCAGAATTGTGAGAAAAAAGGCAGAATTGAGAGAGAAAAAGTCACAATTACCTTTTATTTTATTATTAGTTTTTTTTATTTATTTTTTTTTTATCCCATGCTGGAAACAGGCTTCTATAGTGAAGGTCTACTAGCCAAACCGGCTCTAACCATCATAAAACAGCCTGGAATATGTGCCATATTTTTTTTCAACAGGGAATTGTCTTTAGTTTCTTTTTCTTTGTTTCCAAATCAGTCACTTAGAAAGTTCCATTTCAGATGCTGCCTTAGAAGGCAGCTGCCTATGTAGTCAGCACAGGTAGATCACAGAACAAAGCCTCAGTCTCAAAACACTTCAATCCCAGGCGAACTATAAAAGAACTTCACACAAGTTGATTGGTCTCATACAGTCATCAATATTTACGAGTCCAGCGTATACTTGCCTTTTGTATGATGAAATTGATGAAGAATAGAGCAGTCAGGATGAAGTAGCCGTGCTCTCTGTAGATGGTTTCCGGTGAGCAGATGCTGGAAGCTTGCCTCGGGGGTCTGCTTGCTCTTATGACAGCGCCTTGGGAATTTAGACATCAAAATGGTGCACATTGAGGCTGTGCTAAATATTTCATGCAAAAGCTTGCTGATAAATGTCTCACTTTATACAGCTATTTTCCCTCTTCACAAAACAGATCACAAGCAATTATAAAATGCAATGTAAAATATTCATTTTGCTAGGTTCTGGAGGTTTTCCTCAGTTACTAAGCAGGTAGTTGTTCACCATACAGATCACTTTCTGCTGTTATTTCTATTAAGATTGATTTTTTTTTTAATCATTTCTATCTGGGTTTTTAGAGACCTTAGTGTTGTAAAAAGTCAGTAAAGTAGTAAAGTAAAGTAGTATTTCCCGCAAGCCCAAGTTAATACTATAGCTGTTTAAATTTTTGCTAGGGTGTGGCTAGGTGGTTGATAAGGTGTTCTGAGCTGTTTAAATGCTGTTACTTTTGCTCATACATTGGGTTAAGGCATGACAAGTTTGTCATGCATGTTTGAACCACATAGTGAGCATAATATCATAGAGTCTTGGTGGTGAGCTTTTGCGAATTGAATCATTTTAAGAAAAATTAGTTTGTGCACTTTTAGGCTGCATTATTTTACTTGCGTTATTCAGGCTTCATTGGCAGTGCTTGTCTATTAGTGCCACAACCTGGTTATTGTTTTAGGTGGATAGTTGACAAATAACTTGCACTTTTTGTGTTTTCAAGATGCATTTCTAACACATAATATCATATACGCTCAGAAAAAAAGGTACAAAACTGTCACTGGGTTGTACCCTTTTGAAGGATACTAATATGCACACTTTTGGTGCTAAATTGCACTTTCATAGTGTTAATATGTACATTTTAGGGGTAAATAAGATTAATTTTATTGCTTGTACCTCAAGGTGACAGTTTGTACCTTTTTGGGGTTTACTTCAGGGTATGCTTTTGTGACTTGGACCATTTTAAGAAAAAATAGTTTGTGCATTTTTTAAGTTTTTTAAATTCATTTAAAAAAACTTTAAAGTGCACAAACAATTTTTTCTTTTTTTCAGTTTTTTCTTAAAAGGAATAGTTCACCCCAAAATGAAAATTGTATCATCATTTATTCACCGTTCCAAGCCTGTATGAGTTTCTTATGTTGAAGACATTTTGAAGAATTTTGAAGAACCGTTGTTGGTCCCCATTGATTTCCATAGTGGGGAAAGAAGTACTGTGGAAGTCAATGTTTGATTATCAACATTTTTCAAAATATCTTCTTTTATGTTCAACATAAGAAAGAAACTCATACAGGCTTGGAATGACATGAGGGTGAGTAAATGATGACAAAAATTTTGGGTGAACTATTCCTTTAAATTTGATACGTAATATCCAATATTATTTAAAGCATTTCTATGCATTTTTAAAACATTATACATGTAAGAAAATGTATACTGTAGGTGCTATTAACTGGTTGCACTGTTTCACATTTCATTTAAATGATCGTGCAGTAAGACTTATAAATAAGAATTAATTTCAAAAGAATTGCAAAAATATTGACTGTTTTCAAACAGGTTTCCCAAACCCTCCACTTGCTTTCCCATTGGTTGAACAAACGTATAGTCCCACCCTGAACTCACATGATTGATTGATTCAAAGTGTTGCTCTACGCTTGTGGTGCTCAAGTAAATAGAGCAATGTTTTGATTTTGTGTTTACGCTGTGTTTACACTTTTCAGGGGAATCAGCCTATGAATGGTTTACTTAGTTGTCTTTGCATATTGAACTTGAATATATGAATGTATTTTTAAAAAAATTGAGACACACTCCAGCTTTAAAGGGGCCATTGAAAATATATCAGACATAATAATCTCTAGGGGCAGCTGTCTTTTTCTCGAGTGTTTGTCTGGGCCGTTACCATTGTAATGACAGTAGTTTCTTTGTCACGAGGAAACCTGATTGCTCACAAGAAGAGCGTTTGCTCCGGCTGATCCATAATGCGCTACAGAAACAAGTGCTTTAATGAGCGATGTAGTGCAGATATTGTGTCTGAGACCACCGTAATGAATATGATAATACTTCCTTTATTTTTGTGATATATGCAGCGCTCCACGGCTTTTCATGCAAGGCCGAGCTCATAAATAACATGGACAGAGTTTTAACATTTAATTAATGACATGCACAAGCAACGTAGTTAAAAGCGGCATCTCGTGCATGCATAATTACGGCCCATTGTTGCACGGCCACGTCGAGATGGTGAGGGGGCGGCGTGGTCGTGTCAGACTCTTGCAGCCCGAGTCTCCACAGAGCTCATCATTAACGGCAGAAAGAAAGCTCTGACTGAATATATCATCTTCGTGGGTGGGAGTTGACAGCGTAATAACTTCTTGTTTTGATCTATTGTAGCGGAGTGTGGGGGAAGTTTTAAAGGTGAGTCATCCGGACGGATACTGTCTCCTGGATACCCGTTTCCGTATGACAACAACCTCCGTTGCACGTGGACCATCGAGGTGGACTCCGGCAACACTGTCAGGTGACTGATTATTAAGTTGGAAACGCAGCTCATTAAGTCACTGGCGAGAGAGATTAATTCATATTTTAGCTTGATGTGTACTGTCAGTGTCTTGGTGATATTGAAGCACAGAGTGCTGAAAGCCATAATGGGTATTTAGAGAGCCAGTTAAAGGCATTCATTTGAGGAATTGCACAGGAGAGAGTCAAGATTATTAATGTTAAACAGACTGCATTGATCCTGACCCCAAGTGATGTATATCTACCTCTACATGTTGGAAAATGTCATCTTATTTTGTTATGATTGAGGTCTTTGACCTGTTTACGGTGCTGCATGATAAATAAATTATTGAAAGTGTTCTTTAAATCATTATTGGTAACACTTTACTATACATTCCCATTAATTAATGTTAGTTAATGCATTAAGTTATTGTTAGTTAATACTTTAGTAAATACAAATACAACTGTTATTTGTTAGTTCATATCAGCTCAGGTCCAATAAAGGTAAAGTGTGTCATTTTTTGCCATACTGGCATCAGCAAACCAGCAGAATAATAATGTTTTTCAAACTGTCATAATTTCTTTTATTGTGCTTTTATGATGCTTTTTTGTAGCTTGACAGTGTGAGAAATGTTGCCAGTTGAAGTACAAAAATGACTAGAACTAAAAAAAATCAAAATAATTTAAAGTTAAATATGAATATTAAAAAAGTAAAATGTCAAAAGCACATGACAAAATTACAACAAATGAAGATTAAAACTTAAAATAAAATAAAAGCCCAATTAAAAAAATGAATAAATACTATACTAGTATATACATAATACTAAAATAACACTGCCATAAAATTATCAATTAAAACTATATTCCCTAAAATCTTTCTTTTTTTTTTTTTTTTTTATGATCTGCTAATTTGTTGATGCTAGTATGGCAAAAATGACACACTTCACCTGTAACAGATACAACTTTTGATTTTAATAATGTGTTTATGTGCTTTAGAAGTACTTTAGAATGTTAAAGGGACAGTTCACAAAAAAAGGAAAATTCTGAATTTCTTTCTTCCATTGAACACAAAAGAAGCTTTTTTGAAGAATGTTGGTAACCAAACAGTCGGTGGTCCCCATTGACTTCCATAGACCCCATAGTCTTGTGAACAACTGTTCTGTATGTGTTTTATGGCCTTATTTCAGTGACTTCAAAATTTTAGTTTTTCACTAACCACGCTTAAACATTGCTTTCTCAAAAACACAATCACGTACATACATGCTGCTCTCATATTATTGTAGCCCAGTTTGTGCTGTTTACAGTGTTATTAGACTTTAGCAATTTATATGTTTATAAGCAACTGAAAAAAGCACAAATGTCAGGGCATGTCAAAACTTCTCCAGGCCCCCAAAACACCCTCAGACCCCAGAGGGTTAAAAAAATAAAATAAAATAAAATAATAAAAAACCAGCAACTGTTTGGTTACCAACATTCTTCAACATATTTGCTTTTATGTTGAAGAACAACTTATTCCAAACCTGTATGAATTTAAATCAGTAAATGATGGCAGGGCAATGGAACCCTGTTGTGAAGTGTTACCTAATTATTTGTTTGATTAAAATACACACATTGGTACATGGGAATTTCAGTCTATTTAATTTTCTTTATGTAAATGTCTTTTTTTAGTCTGCAGTTCTTGGCGTTTGACACAGAGGCATCGCATGATATCCTGAAGGTTTGGGACGGGCATCCGGAAAATGAGATGGCTCTGAAGGAAGTGAGTGGATCACTGTTACCCGACGGCATTCACAGCACTCTCAACGTGGTCACCATCCAGTTTGAGACGGACTTTTACATTAGCAAATCTGGATTTGCCATTGACTTCTCAAGTAAGTACTTTTCTTTAAAACCAGAGTTACACAGTACACAGTTCTAGTATCAATTAAAAAACAAAGTTCAAGCTAATGAAGATGAACGGTGAAACATCTTTAGTAGGGGTGGATGGCATGACTAAAATTTTATATCATGTTCTAAACTATTAATTTTATAGTACAGTAATAGTGTGTCATGATTATAGTTATCTGTGCTGGAAATTGGAGTTTGATTCATCTTTTATGAATCATTCCAAACCCTTAATTTCAATGAATCGATTCAAAACTTTGATTCGTTTGTGTCATGATTCAAAATTTTTCACTGATGTCCCCCATTTTTCAAAAATAGTTTGAAAAATAATTTTAATTAAGATAACATACTGTATGAACATAAATGTGGCTGTTTATTTCTGTGAGGTTACATGGGTGCATATGAATAAAAATAACTAATTATACTACTTAAAAAATTTGAGGTGGAATGACATTTTTTGATATATTTTTAAAAGAAGTCTCTTCTGCTCACCAAGTCTGGATTTATTTTATCCAAAATACAGTAAAACTGTAATATTGTGAAATATTACTATAATTTAAAATAACCGTTTTCTATTTGAATGTATACTAAAATGTATTGAATTTTCAGCATCATTACTCCAGTCTTCAGTGTCACATGATCCTTCAGAAATCATTCTAATATGCTGCTCAAGAAACAATTCTTATTATTATCATTGAGAACAGTTTTGCAGCATTTGAAATATAATTTTTTTTGTAACATTCTAAATATATTTACTGTCGCTTTTGATTAAATTAATGCATCCTTGCTGAATAAAAGTATTAATTTCTATAAAAAAAAACAACTTTTAAATGATAGTGCATGTTCCTTTTAGTTTTAGTTGGAAAAAAAAAAAAAGTGTAGCACACATGCATGAATTGTTTTTTTTTGTTTTTTTTTTTAAATGACATTTTTACTGAATCTTACTTTTAGCATGCAACACTTTGAATGTAATTGCCTAAAAAGGTAGCTTGGCCAGAATAATGCTTCCTCTGCCTGAAGAAAGTAAAAGCCTTTTCAAAGTTAAATACATAAAGAGACTAAAAAACCCCTGCATCCATTAGCAAGTGATTTTGCAGTCGAGCAGGGACTGCTGTACAGTAGCTCAGACTTATTCCACACCTGTATTAGACGGTGTTCTGCTCAGCAGAGCCCCCAGTGAGCCATTGTTCGCTACTGAGGCCATGCAACCTCATTTCCGAGCGGGAAATGCTACTTCCTGCGGAGATATACTGGTAAATGAAAAGTGAGCACAGCTGGTCACCGTTCCCATTTTGCAGGTTCAGTGGCGACCGCCTGCAGGGACCCGGGGACGCCCATGAACGGCAGCCGCAGCGGAGAGGGCAAAGAGCCTGGCGACACGGTGACCTTCACATGTGATCCAGGCTATGACCTGCAAGGCGAGCCCAGGATCACCTGCATTCAGGTGGACAACAGATTCTACTGGCAGCCCAGCCCTCCTACATGTATCGGTGAGATTTATTCAATTTGCAGCGATGCCGTCTGAGGCCTTTAAAATACGGGCGGCCTCTCATTTCACACTTGTCAGCTCTGACAAAATGTCTAAAATAACTAGCCGAAATGACTTGAATCACCCTTTATAAAAGACCTGGAATAATAAATCTTTTTGATGGAAATTTTTGATCACACGCCCAGTCAGCGCTTAAACTTCTGGGTTGGGGCAAACTGGGGTGAAGACTTCCCATGATAAATGCTTCTAGGAAACTGCATTTATTTTCTGGATACCGGGAGTCTGTGAAACCTATTTTCTTTCAACTGCCTTTAAGTTTGAGTCACATTTAGACATTTTAAAGGTCAATCTGGTTTAAAGGCAGAACAGGAGCTTAGGAACGATTTGAACAGTGGGGGGCGGGAACCTATCGGCTTTGCTCATGAATATTAATAAAGTGATTTGAATTTGACTCATAGCTAGTTATTGAATGATATATTAGCCAACATGGTCATTTACGCATGGGATAGCTAGCCATTTTGAGATAAAATAGCATCGCTCGCACACTACGGGGAGGAGAAATTTCATATACTTTATTAATTTATAAACTCATCTCTTCCAGCTCCTTGTGGTGGAAACATTACAGGCTCATCTGGATTCATTCTGTCACCGAATTTCCCCCATCCGTACCCGCACAGCAAGGACTGCGATTGGTTCATCACGGTTCACCCTGATTATGTCATTTCCTTGGCATTTATCAGGTAAGATTGTCAACTTGAAAGACTAAATGTCATTCTGAAAACAGGAATATTTTTGTTAACAGAAATTTTTATCCAAAAGAAAAAAAAGAAACATTTTAATGGCTATAAAAAGTGGTGTAAGTATCACTGAGATACTATAATAGCATCTATTAAATATTATATAGCTATTATAGTTTTTATTAATATTTTATATTTTATGTTTTTTTAGTTTTTGTTTTATTTTATTTTTATAGTTTTCATTTTAATTTTAGTTGTTTTGTTGTGTTTTTGTCATTTTTATTAGTTCTTGTTAGTTTTAGGTATATCTGTATGTTTTTATTCATTTTTATTTGAGTTTTAGTTATTGTAGTACATTAATTTAAACTATGGAAATTAAAGATGTTGCCTGGTTTATTTTACTTCAGGTACTTATTTCAGTACTTAAAAACCCTTTATTTCAAAAAAGGAAATAAAAGGAAATAAAAAGAAAAAACCTAATAAAAAGATTATTCCAACCTACTTTGTTTGTATTCCAACCTACTAGTGTTTTCCTCCTAAGAGTCTCAGCCTTTTAATGACACTTTTTATATTTCTTTATTGCTTTTTTTTTATTTCTCAAGATGGATAAATTACCTAGACATTTTGACTTTGTCCCACAAAAAGATATCAAACTGAATTTTTGAAAAGGTTAATCATAGAGGAAATGTTTTCAAGTCATTGTCAGCGTGATTTGCAATTTTAATGTTTCTTTGAATAAATTATTACATCTGAACATATAAAATGAGTGTCACATCACTGACCCATAACTGGTTCCATCTTAGACTGTAAATTAGAATATGGTATTGATATCAGACTGTGATCTGCGCACAAAAAACTCAATTAATTTCAAATTAACATATGACATAGAATTGTGTTTTTATCAGTGTAGTAATTGGGAAAAGATCTCTCTAGATAGATATTCTCTGTGAGGCGTGCGAGTCATAATTTCAAGTGACATTATTACAGTATTTACAAATTTTCCCAAATTAATGGCATATTGTTGGTGCATTACCATTGCAGTCTCGGGACAATAAACAAATCTTTATAATGACATTAATACAGCCGTCTGCTCTCATTGCAGTACTTAATGTGAAGTGCAGCATTTTCTGACTACATTTTCCCAAAGTATCGCTGTGCCATTTATGTGCATTTTCCACCCACATCGGATGTTTCCATTTCATAACATTTCCCCCACCTGAAACATACAGAAAAGCCTCTTCAAAACATTTTCTGCCTCAAATGACCCAAAAGGTCTTTTAGGAAGATCACAGGCACAGGTTTTAACAGCCTCAGCCGAGCACATGCTGGAAACTGGATGGAGCTTGTGATGTTGTCAACAAGCACTTGATGAATGTTCATGTTTATAATAGGATTCTGCTTATTTTCTCTTTCCTGTTTTACAGCCATCACACTTTACAAGCAATTTGCATTTGCACACTGCAAAAAAATGAGAGATTTTCTTTAGTTTTAAGCATAAACTCACTTCATTTTATATATTTTTCAGAAAACAAGACTTAATAGCTTAAATAGTTTTGCTTCTGAAGTAAATGTATTTTGATTTAAGAATATTTAGATATTTGCACTGGAAAACAAGACAAAAATACTGAGGAATCAGTTCCTTTTGCAAAGATTTAAAACGCTAATACACTCAAAAAAGGTACTTAAGAAGAAAAATTACGTAACATATTAAGTCTTTTTTTCTGAAAAAGTTTGTTTATGCTTAAGATAAGAAAAAAAATATCTGCAAATGTGATAAAAATAATCTAGTTTTCCCTGTGAATTAAGTTAATTTTTCCTATTTTCAGATGCTTTTCTTGTTTTAAACATAAACCCACTTGATTCTGATACATTTTTCAGAAAACAACATAATCTCAAGTCATTTTTCTTCTTAAGTAAATGTATCTTGATTTAAGAATTTTTAGATAATTCTCATGGAAAATAAGACAAATACTAAGAAATAAAGTCATTTTTGCAGTGTAGATAATATAAAGTGTGATGGCTGTAAAACACGAAAGAGGAAACAAGCAGAATCCTATTGAAAACATGAAAATTTAACAAGCTTGCTTGTTGACACCGTCGCAAGCGCCATCCAATTTTTTTCTCCTCAAGTAAATTTATCTTGATTTAAGAAGGTTTAGATATTTGTACTGGAAAACAAGATGAAAATACTGGGTAAGAAATCATTTTTGCAGTGGTGGCTGATTCACCCAAAAAGCAAGGTTCCTTCATTGCTGATTGTTTCAAACCTTTATACTGTTATAGTACACAAAAGGAAAATGTGCAAATCTTCACACAGCTGTTTTTCATACGACAGCGTTTAGTGACCATATTAAAGTTACAAAATATACAAAAAAAAACAACCATATGTACTATCAGCATTTTCCCAGCCTCACTAGCTGCTGGCAGTCTGTCAGGAAGCTGGTGATCCATTGACAGACAGAGGTGGGCACGGAGAGCTGAGTTAATTTGGGCAGGAGGAGGTTTGGAATGATAGCTCGGCCTTTAACACTATCATTCCAAACCTCCTCCTGCCCAAATTAACTCAGCTCTCTCTGTCAGTGGATCAACAACTTCCTGACAGACAGACAGGAGCTAGTGAGGCTGGGAAAATACACATCCAACACCCGCACGATCAGCACTGGCACCCCCCAGGGCTGCGTTCTCTCCCCACTGCTCTTCTCCCTCTACACCAACGACATCTAAAGCACATATAAAGACCCCTCTGTCAAGCTCCTGAAGTTTGCAGACGACACCACACTGATCGGCCTCATCCAGGACAGTGACGAGTCTGCTTACAGACAGGAGGTTAAGGAGCTGGCTGTCTGGTGCAGTCTTAACAACCTGGAGCTCAACACGCTCAAAACTGTGGAGATGATCGTGGACTTCAGGAGAAACCCCCCTGCTCTCCCTCCACTCACCATCATGAACAGCACTGTGACTGCAGTGGAGTCATTCAGGTTCCTGGGCACCACCATCTCCCAGGACCTGAAGTGGGACATTCACATAGACTCCATTGTTAAAAAGGCCCAGCAGAGGCTGTACTTCCTTCTCCAGCTGAGGAAGTTCAACCTGCCACAGGAGCTGCTGAAACCGTTCTACTCCGCCATCATTGAATCCATCCTCTGCACTTCAATAACTGTCTGGTTCAGCTCAGCTACCAAATCTGACCTCAGAAGACTACAGAGGGTAGTCCGGACTGCTGAGCGAATCATTGGTACAACCCTCCCCACTCTCCAAGAACTGTACTTATCCAGAATGAGCAAAAGGGCTGGTAAAATCACTCTGGACCCCTCACATCCAGCACACTCCCTCTTTGAACTGTTACCGTCTGGTCGACACTACAGAGTTCTAAGCACCAGAACGACCAGGCACAGGAACAGTTTCTTCCCTCAGGCAATCCATCTCATGAACACTTGACAATAATAACACACACTATTTATACACTTATTTATCTAACACACATACTTAGTCTACATTTCAATTTGCACATAATATACCTGTACATACAAAACTGTCTACTGTTATATACCTGTACATACAATTGTCAATTTGTATATTGTTATTCCTTATTTACTTGTTCTTTTTAATTCTTCTTTTTATTACCTGTCTTTTTTGTTCTGTCGCTGTCATTCTGTTGCACTGTGGAAGCTTCTGTCACGAAAACAAATTCCTTGTATGTGTAAACATACCTGGCAATAAAGCTGATTCTGATTCTGATCGAAGTAGTTTAAATGACTGTGTGCTATATTCCTCCTATTTTCTAAAACCTCACTTTTTGATGCCTTTTTTGTCATCTGCTTTGTGTGAAATGATTCGCAATGACATGCTGACAGAATTTTCATTTGTGGTTGAACTAATCCTTCAGAAGGAGTAAACTGCGTAGAAAAAAGTCAATAGATCACTGTGTTTTGATCCTATACTTGCCTTCTCTCAGTTTCAGCATTGAGCCCAACTATGACTTCTTATACATCTACGACGGCCCTCACAGCAACGGTCATCTAATCGGCACATTTCAAGACAGCAAACTCCCAGAAAAGGTGGAAAGCAGCTCCAACATCATGCACATTGCCTTCCGCAGCGATGGATCCGTGAGCTACACGGGCTTCCATCTGGAATACAAAGGTAATTGCTCTTTTGTTTTGGCCGTTCTCGAACTGGATTTGTGCCCTTGAGAGATGCACTTATTGATTTTTATCGATTGAGGGTGAGTAAATGAAGACAGAGTGTTCATTTTTTGGTAAACTGCTTCTTTAAGATTGCCATGATATACAGTTTCAAGAAGCTTGAATGCAAACTGGAAAGTTTCAAAGGTTGCCAGTGACTCACCGCTTGGCATTTTCATCCCTTCAGATCTTTTCATCTTCTACAGCTTTATCATACACCATATGTCTTGTGTTCCACTCCCGTATAGCTAAACTGCGTGAGGCTTGTTTTGACCCGGGCAGCGTGATGAATGGCACTCGGTTGGGTGGAGACTATAAGCTGGGTTCCACTGTGACCTTCCACTGTGATCCAGGCTACCAGCTCCAGGGTTATTCCAGTCTCACCTGTGTCATGGGTGACACCAACAGACCCGAGTGGAACAGAGCTCTGCCCAGCTGCCAAGGTACGCTCACATTCCCATCTGTATTGTGCGTGAATACAAGAAGAACATCCCCTTACGACCCAAATACCTGCATGACGCTCTATTTTTGGAGCTGTGTGGGATACAGCCTCTGTTTGCGTGTTTTATCCTCGTTTTGCTTATGAATGAAAGTCAGAATTGTGCAGGTTTTCTTTTCATCCAAATTAACGCGAGGGTGTTTACATGATCTCCAAAACACTGATAACTTTTGAAAACAATCATTTGAAAAACATGTTTTGCAAATCAATAAAGCGCATACTAGAAAACTGCCTCTGTACATGTTAGACAGAGAGTAAGATGTCAGAAAAGGGCAAAATTGAGGTGTGACGACCTTTCGCTAATAAAAGAACATCATTTGAGGCATTTCTGTGACCTTACACGTACCCTGATTAGGCATAATCAGAGTAAGATGTGCATGTGAACTCTCAATGAGTGTCAACAAAATCCTGATGATAACTATCAAAAATCACCTCATTATAAGAGTCTGGTTTATGAGTTTGATGCAAATCAGTAAGCCCACAGAAACAAGAAGGTAAAAGTTGCATAATCTGAAATATTTCTGGCTGAGAAAATACTGTATGTAGGAAGGAGATTGATTTTAGTTTATTTGAGAAGTTGTTTCAGAGGAGGAGCAAGTCAATACATTTTGACGAAAGATTATGAATTAAAACTATTTTATGTTGAATAATGTTGAATCATTCTTAGTAAGACCAGTGATATGTATTAAGAAGTTAAATCAATTTTGATTTCATGTTGATTTAAAATGTAAGGCAAACAATGAGTAAACTTGCAAAACGCACTAAAAGCATTTGCATGTAGAACAAAATTGAGGTAACTTAAATTTCAAGGTAGATTGTATTGATTGGGTTTGTTACTAATTTATAAGATTTCACAGGTAAAATTATATTGTTTAAAGTGTAATATTTCCTTGTGCAAAAGCATTTTTAATAAAAAAAAAAATGCTGGACAGGACTTTATGCATTAAAAATTGCTTTGATCCAGTGTTATTGTTAACTATAAAACTAATAAAAATAGTTTTCAATAATTGAAATAAAGCTGAAATAAAAGGTAAATATTAAAAGAAGAAACATAAATGAAAGTTAAAAATTTTGCCTTAGTGACTAACTGAAAGTTGAAGTGCTAATATTACTAAAAATATACATAGAAATAATAATAAAAAAAGACAAAAGCACATAAAATTACAAAATTAAAAACTGAAAATATACAAATAAAAGCAAATTCAAAACATTAATAAATGCTATACTATTATATAAACAATGCTAAAATAACACTTATGGGATTGTGAAAAATTGGCATTACATTACTGGAGTCAAGTGATTGAATGAGCGGAAGTGTCAAAAATCTAGGCATGTCATCCAGGTTTAGATTAAATTTATGACATTTTTCAGATGAAATATTACTGTTGAAGATGGTTGCATGACATTGCATGCTATCAGATTATTAATTGTAAGTGGTGTAAGGTCTTTCTGATGAGGCTGGCTGCCTAAGGGACGCTTGCTAGGCTTAAGCTATTGAGAAGTCTGGTAGAGACCAAGAATCAGTCAAAGCTCCCTGTGCAAACAGAAATGTAGTTTACAGAGAGGTCTTTGTATCCTCGTATCTTATAGAGGACACAAGTGGATGGTAGAGAAATGAATGACAAAGAAATGACACAGAAGTTTTCACATGTTTGTGCATGAGGTGTCTGACACAGCCTTGAGTTGATACCGCACAGATCCGGACTGAAGGCTGGTCTATTGATTTCTGAGTTTTTATTTTCTGCATGCGTGCTTGCATGGGTGGCCTTGCTATAAACCTCTTTGGATGAGTTTATGTTGGAAATGCCTCGTGTGGAATGAACCGCCAGTCCGCTGGAACAAAAGCAATGGTTTTTGGTTACAGTGCAGCGGGTAACAACTCACAATGATTCAGTAATGGCTCTTTGTTCTGCACTATTTTGCAAATGATCTTCACAGAGCTGCTGATATAAAGCATCGCTCCCCACTTCTCCTAAGAGACAGTGGAAATGTTATGGAAAGACTTTATATTCAGCATATTTTGTGATGTTTCTCGCTATGCCTGGGAGAGTTGGACTGAAGACGAAAGTTTTACTTTAGCGTGAGCTGTTTGACTAACTAGTTGCTGACTAATCAGATATATGCATGTTCAGTAGATTCAGATCTCAGTGGACGGTTTCACCAATATTAACTCTGCTGTTTTAATACATGCTCCTGGTCTGATAATCACAGTTTTTCTTTGTAAACGTTTAATAAAATGTAATAACCTGCTCAGTCTCTGAAACAGCTTTCCTTTTTGGTTGATGTTATGAATTCTTGCATTTTAATATCTATTACAGTCACCTGACTCCATTCTGGTATATACAGGTATTTAAGTTTTTTTTTTTTTTTTTTTTTTTTTAATAAAAAAAATACAGTAAAACAGTATTATTGTGAAATATTACATTGTAAAAGAACTGTTTAATATCTTAATCTGTTTTAAAATGTAATTTATTTCTGTGATGGCAAAGCTAATCATAAATATTAAAAACCATCTTAATATTTTTGTGGAAACCGTTCAAAAGTTTGAGGCCAGTGATTTTTTTTTTTTTTTTTTTTTTTTTTTTGTTTAAACTAAATTAATACTTTCATTCAGCAAGGATGCATTAAATTGATCAAAAGTGACTGTAAAAACATTTATAATAACATTTATAATAGCATTTAATAAAATTTAATAAAATGATAACATTTTTATAAAAACATTTATAATATTACAAAAAAAATATTTCAAATAAATGCTGTTCTTTTGAACTTTTATTCATCAAAGAATCCTGAAAAATACATTCACAAATAATTAAGCAGCAAAAACATTTTTCAACATTAATAATAATAAAAAAAAACATATTAATATTAATATGATTCGAGACGGAGTGAACACGGACAAAGGCGATTCATTTATTCATAACTCGAAGTCTAGGATCGGCACTGCCCTGAGAACTGCAGTAATGATCCTGAAAATTCAGCTTTGCATCACAGGAATAAATTATATTTTAAAAGATATTCAAATAGAAAGCAGTTTATTTAGAAGGTAATAATATTTCATAATGTTACTGTTTTTATTGTATTTTTGATCAAATAAATGTAGCCTTGGTGAGCATAAGAGACTTCTTTCAAAAACATTATTTAAAAAAGTAATTTGAAACTCAATTTTCATTATTCAACTAAATTTTTCTCACTGAATATCCTATTACACATTCAAAATTGTCAAATTACAGATGTATAAGTAAAACTAACCTTCAGTTAGTTGTGCCTCAACACATTTTTTCTCTGTTTTTATGCCTCAAGTGCTAGTCTATGTCTAGATCCGTCTCCTGCCAATTACTCTGCTCTCTGTGTTGTCATGGAGGATGAGACAGCGGTCATAACACTCTTCATTCCTGCCACTCTCTTCATAGGTGTTGTTTCAGGCTTGTGCTCTTCTGCCTAGAAAGCATTGATTAATAATGTATGTGTTTGTGCTGGGGTCTCGTGTATGGACTGTGTCACCCTGCCACGTGTGCTCACAAACCCACAAGGGCTTGATGGGGCATCTCATGGCTCTCTTTTACACTTCCTCCAGCTGTGAGAGCAGCTCACGGGTGTGAAGAGATGCTGCATTATGCGCTGTGGCTTAATTGTGCCTCTGGAGATGGCTGAGACATGGTGTACATGTGCATGTGTGGAGAGTGTGAATTATGGGGGAGTTTGAGAGGACTGATCCTTCACAATGGAAGTCAGAATGAAATATACTTATGATCTGGCTTTATGTAGGTCTATAGTAGAGCTGTGCGATTTATTGGATCTTTACAATATAGTCACAGTGATTTGACAACATTGTTAAAGTGCTTTTTATTTGACCGTTAAGTTTCCAGAAGTGCATGTGATTATCAGACTAGTTTTACTATCTTTTCTTCTCTCGTGTGGGAGAGAACTTTAACCAAATTTAAAATAAAAAACAAAATATAAATAAAAAGTATTAAAACTGTAATACAAATTATAATAATATCACACTAATACTAAAATCACACTGATTGCTGCATATAAATGTAAATAATCAAACCATTTTTCTAGTTCATTTAGTTATAAAAAATGTTTAAAACATGCCTTGGTAATTTGATAACATACTATTTTTGCTATATTTTACTTTTTGCATGAGATATTTTGATTTTAATTGGCTATTGTAAATATTGAGAAATACAGTATATTCAAAAGATTGAAATGATCAAGTTTCTGTTCAAGTTAGATCAAATATTGCACATGCAGTGTGTATATTTCTCCAAAGTGAATGTTTGAAGCTTTTGTAATAGTTGTGTATGAATCCCTAAAGTGTCATCAGTGTGAAAAGATGGATCTCAATAATGTAAGCACTTTTGGAAAGAAATCAGCACCCTTTGAAAGCAATTTTATGAGTTGTATAGGTTATTGCATGTGTGTACTTCTTCCTTTGAGACGCAGTCTACATTTATAGGTTTGTGAAACTCCAGTGCTGGGAGATGTTTAAATTGACATGAAACATTGTAAATACTTTTCTTGTCATCTGCAGAGATGAACAATTAAAACATGAGTCACAAATGATGATGTTCTTCGACTCAGGAGTGAATGATTTCAGCGCTCTGATGTATTGACTCTGTCACCGCATCTTGTTTGCTAATCCTCTGAAATTAATATTTCACCACAGAATATTGTGGGATCAGCAATAATAAACCCATACTGAGACTGAATTTCACATCAAACAATGTAAATGGGGCAGCAGTTTTCCCACTTGTGCAAGTCAAAGGCTATAAATGTCACTCGAAGAAAAGATTTATATTTTGCGGAGTCGTATGACTGGATGAAAGCTTCTGCCTGCTCCATTAGATCCTAATCGCTTTTTATCTCACTTTTACTGCAATTATTTTTGCCCGTCTCACTTGCATTATGCTAAATTGTTTCGCTTATTGTGAAGAAATAATTCAAACGGCCCTCTAATCGATGACTGCATAAAGACTGTATCTTAAAAAAGACTGTATAGGTTGTATTTTAGAGTATGAGATTGAAAAGTATTATTTTCAGGCCTATAATTCTGTTCTAGCTGGTTGATGAATGACTGAGCGCTGTTAACAATGCTCGTTATAACTCTAGCGCTCCCGCCGCAGCTGTCATATCGTGCCACATTATATAGATTTACACCTTTGTAGCAAATCAGCTCAAAAGGGAAATGTATATAAATAATTATAATTAATTACAATTATTTATATCAGCTGCCAGTAATAACTGTAGCAGAATTTAATTGCCATCAACTAATCTGTTCATCCAGCAAACATTCAGTGTAAGTTCATATCAACTCTAAGAAAGGATATTTCCGTGGCCACAGAAAATACTTCCCTATTAATGCATTAAAGCATGTAGCAAGGGTCAAAATCATAAAGGGACATTAATTTGCAAGACAGAACCAGAAACTCATGTAATTTGTGCACAAAACTTTAATTAACTAAACACTAACACACATAACAAATACAGTTATGGAAAGAGTCAGTTAACCACCTGAGTCAAACCATCAGCGGCGTTTATAACGGGGTCTATAGCTTATACTAAACCTCTGTTTCGTTTAGTTAAATGTACGATACTTGCATGGCCTTGGTCGTTGACGAGTGTCCGGATGCAGTCCTGGATGAAAGTCTTGATGGTTTCAAGGTTTTGGACTCGCGATCACATTCTTCCGGGTTGAAGAGTGATGAATTTTAAAGATGTCCTGACTCGATGGTGATTGGGAGTTTCTTCCCAGGTAGAAAGTGAAAAAGAGCTAAGAAAGAGATCTGCTGAGATCCGAGGATCTTTTGTTGAATGGAAAGTCAAGGCCGCAAGGCCTGGCGCAAAAACTTGAGGGTTGCTGAGGAGCTCACATCCTCCTCATCCTTTTAGGATCTAAAAGAACTGCAGACTGGCCAGCGGATCACTGATGTGAGAGCTTTATCTGCTGTAGAGGTCACTCCTTTCAGGTGTCAAAGAGCCAATGGTGTTTTGAACTTTTGGAGGGAAAGTTTACGACTCTTTGTCTCCAAGCATGGTAATTTGCATATGTAACTGGATCAGAAGTTGATATACAAACTAGTAAAGATTCTTAGAACACTAATATGTTGCAGAGGTATCAACATATAATATACACTCTCAATTAGATCATCCGAAGATGAATTAATAGAGACCAAACATGGTATAAGTGAGGTGATATTAACTAGTGATCTATCATAAGCATGCATAAAACAGTATACAATACACAAGAACATATACAAGAACAGTAATAATATACACAATAACCTGAAAGATATGTGTGTTCATTCAAAGAAAGGTTTTTCTATGAATTAATTAGAGAAGAGTCCATTTTTATGGCATAATGGCATAATGTCTTTCCTAAGGTTCAAAGATGGTGAGAGGGAGAACTCTCAACATCCCATTAGGTCATAAAGTTTATCTGGTCTGGCTGAAGTGTCCTGGTTGCCATGGTAATCGGGGGCCTGGACTCATTCACAGACATACTGGCACCCAGTATGTGTATTGGGTGAGGGGTCTGTGATTATTTGTTAATCTAATAACTAATTGATTTGATAAATTTAATGAAAAATTGTGTGTCTGATTGGTCCAAATGCTACACCTTTCTGTATGTTGCCTTTGTTAAACATGGTTCAGGTACATAGTTCCTCCTCAAATGAACCTTCAGTTAAAGGTGGACTAATTTTTTATCTATTTTTTTTTTAAAGTTTGACTTTATTTTCTTTATATACTTGTTGTTTTTGACAAATTTGTTTAAAAAAAAAAATGTAGACTTGCATGAGATGGAGTCTCCTATCGGTGCGTTACAGTGGAACTCTTCCGTAAAAAAAATGGTTTTGGCAAAATGAAAATGTTATTTATGCCACATTTTTAAATGAAGTGTCAGAAGCAATGTATATTTTGTATTATATTAACGTTTATAACATGAACATTTCTTTACAAGACAGTTTTAGACCAAATAATGTTTATTGCAAGAACTTTTATAAGAGTTTGTAATTAATTCAGCTATAATGTAACATATTGGACACTTGATCAGTATAAATTCTTAAACACTTTTCTACAATTGTGGCAAAGTAAGTGTGTGTACAACAAATTAATTAAATCAATAAATAATTGTTGAAAACATACATTTAAGCTATTTAAACAATTCCAGGAAACAATGCATCACAAGTGTTTTTTTAGTATTATTTATATACTATTATAGTATTTATTATTATTTTAAATTTTTATATTTTCAGTTTTTAATTTTAGTTTTTGTTCTTTTATGTGCATAGTAATTTTTTTACATTTCGGTTTAGCTTTTATTTTTCTTTATAGTAATTTTAGTGCTTCAACTTTTTTGCAACAATTTCTTTAATCTAATATTTAATTTAATTACATTATACACACACACACACACATATAGAGAGAGAGACAAAAAAATATTTTATTTCAAATTTATTTTAATACAAACATTTTTATATACATTTTTATAGTTTTGTTTTTAATGCACTCTGTGTTCCTGCACAAATAGATGTTTTGTTGTTGATTTTCATCTTTGCCAGTGTTTTTGCACCATAAATGTTGCATTTTTTAAAAGAGTCTGGCTAGTTTGAGACCTAAAACACATCAAAACAAGAAAGAAAGGAAGACTGATCCACATGCTTGATTGGTCTTTAAAACAAGCAATAAATGATTTAATCCACCTTTAAAGTTGTGTTAATTGCATATAGCTGAACATTTGGATGTGTTTTGTATATATACATGCATTCAAACTGCATTTAACCTTTGTTTCTTTCTTCCAGCTCCATGTGGAAGCCGGTCGATGAGTTCAGAGGGCACCATTTTGTCCCCAAACTACCCTCATAACTACACCGGGGGCCAGTCCTGCGTGTATGAGATCTCAGTGCCAGGAGAGTTCGGTAAGAAATAAACTTTCAACTTTCCCTCTAATGAATACAAGTGAACGTCAAGGCTTACTGAAAGCAGACCCTATGCTGCTATTGTACAGAACATACGTGTGCCGCTATGAAAAGAACCCTTTTAGTGAGGGGGAAAAAAACGGAAATTGAGAGGAAAAAAAATGTTCTTTCTTTTCATTTCTGAGAATTGCAGTTCCTGTAATTGAATGGCCACAAATGAAATGTGCATTTGTGTATGTTTCTGCAACAATGCCAGAAATCCTTTAGTCTTAATGGGTTTCTGAAATCAAAATCAGCGACTTTTCTCAGACCGCCTCTTGAGTCGTTTTGCCGAACATCAGGGACATCAGTGCGGCCCAGCAGGATCAGAACTTCTGAAATGGTTTGGACTTTGTCTCTAGGGTAACTGAGATCATATTTGGAGCTTAAATCCTCACATCAGAGCCTTATTTATCAGAGCCTCATATTTTATGCATGTATGCACTATTTATTTAGTTTTTGCCCATAACAAGCGACATCAACTGTGCACAGCAAGATACCTAACCATCCAGAAACAAACAAAGGAAAATGCTTTAGTGACCTTACATGAACTGTAAAAACTTTAACTCTCAAGACTACGGAGCTTTAACTACGATTGTTTTTGTTGTTCATGGTGTTCTGTAGCTGTGGGCCACAACAAATGACACTTTATTGTACTTCGACCAGCCTGTGAAAGGTTCAGGGCTGAAATGAAACCTTGAGATGAGACACAATTGATCAGGATCTTCAAGTGCAACTTTTTTGTGTGACTCTAAAGTTGCTGGAGTTAGACAGCCTGCGTTTCCATTGTGATGTATGAGACTGTCTACTGTGGCGTCCACAAGTCTGACCACTTTAAAAATGTGAGGTGTTTTCGTGGAAACCCCAAAATAAACAATGAAATGTTTAAAATGGGTATTTGTGAGATAAAACTTAACTGAGACGAGCTGAATAATAGCACTATTGTCTTCTGTAGAGCTGCTTTACAGCTCAAATTTATTTTTTTTCCTAAAATTGATGAATTTTACAACACTAATTCTGTTATTTCTGCACTGTTTTTAAGTCTTAAATGTAACTAGTGACTCTTTTGTACAGATGGTCATTTTTTTTCTTCAGTGGAGACAATTTTCTCAAAGTCGTGTAAAAAAGGTTTTATTTGACTTATTTTTTTTTCTTATAATATATTTTATATAAGCAATATCACATGAGTGGCAGTGCTATATGGCTGCGATATATCACAATGTGCTAATATACAGCCATATCGCACCGCTACGAGTGCGATATTGCATTTATACAACAGTTCGACTGCACAAGTGTGTAAATAAAAAAAGAGACAACAGCGGAGTGTCTTTAAAAGCCCTCCTTTGTGCAGAACTACTTCCTTCCGCCATGGATTCAAATCTCAGTTTGACAGTTTAAACAGCTGAGCCCAAGCCTCCATTACTAATTCAAAAACATCACTTTAGAACTAGTAACAAAGGAACGTTGAGAATGACATGTTAACTCATGTTAGCAAAATACTAAAACATGTTAGCAATGTGCTAATCATGCTAACAACATGCTAGCAACATGCTAATCATGTTTAAACGTGATAATCAGGTTAAAAACATCTTAGCAGCATATTAATCATGCTAGAAACATGTTAGCCAAATGCCAACATTCCAATTATGCTAACATGTTAGCAACATGCTAACAATGTGCTAATCATGTTAACAACACGCTAATAACATGCTAATCATACTTAAAAAATGTTAGCTAGGGTCCTAATAGATAGATTCCCTGTTGAAAAAAAAAAAACAGCATATGCTGGTTAGGTAGGTTTTGAAGCTGGGATGCTGGGATGCTGGGAAAGACCAGCATAAATCAGCAAAGGACCAGCATAAACCAGCTCAAACCAGCATCCCAGCTTCAAAAACTATCTAACTAGCATATGCTGTTTTTTTCAACAGGGTTGATTAGATAAATGTTGATAACATGTTGCTAGCATGATTTAGCAGATTGCTAACATGATTTAACATGTTGCTAGCATAGGGTGCCCATACGTCCTTTTTTCCTGGACACGTCCTAGTCATGTTTTCCATATTGTTTAAAATGTCTGGGCTTTGGTTTTGTTTTCCTGTTTTCATATTTGCTGAAGGTAATGATCAAAAAGTAGTTTGACCAATAACATGCAGGCATTGGTCATAATTGACCAATCGTGGTGCGTGAGAAGGTGATATCTACAGAGAACGGTCATAGTGATGCTACTTTTCAATCATTACCTTCAGCAAATATGAAAACAGGAAAACAAAGCCAAAACATGTACATTTTAGCAATATATAAATCCTGGCCAGGACGTGTCTGCCGTTTGGTCACACTATGCTAGCAGTGTGTTAAACTTTTAAACTTCAAGCTTTTACAGTTGCTTCAATCTTTCAGGCTAGGCTTTCTCAAGCCAACTTCAAAGTTTGTTAACAAACTGTACTCATCTAGTTTATTATAACTTACATCATACATTATTTTATTCTTTTTTTTTTTTTTTTTTTTTTTTAATGAAAGTATTTTTGCTAGTTGTCTCTGACATTTTGGACCCCACATCTAATTTCATGACATGACTATTGCTTTTTTTTTTTTTTTTTTTTGACTCTTGGTTTGTTTGGTCTATAGCTGAGTTAGATGACGGCTGTCATACTGTAATATTTGGTTCTGAACCGCGTTACGATTTCATCATCAATGTGCGTACCGATGGGAATTCTAGCGGCAGCTGTTTACCACTGTAGCAAGGGACTGTTAGAAGAAGATGCCGGTTTTGCTGTTTTATTTGTGTTTTTGTTACTTTGTTCATGTTTTTACTACCAAAACTTTAGATGCACAGAAAAAACACTTCTGTCGGTTTGCCAACAATGCAATGCAAAAAATGCACCAATTGCAAGCTATTGAAGGCCACTTCAGTGACGAGCAGTAATGAGAAATGCATTATTTTTTAATTGGTAAACACAGTATATGTAATGAATTGCGATTCATTTTTGAAGTTCTTTCATATCAGTTTCAAACCTTACATGAACCGTCCATGAAGGCAAAGGTTTGCACCAAAAACTGTAGTGTGAAAAGACACATCCTGAAATGAATTTGACTTAACAGGAATTTGAATAGCCTGTCTTTCATGTGTTTTATCAATTTCAAACTCTCTCAGTTTGCAGAAGTTTATATTAATAAGTCCGTTTTAACTCTAAATGTTTTCCTGTGAATGCTTGTAAAATTAGGGTACCACGCCGTAGGGCATCTGACTTCATTATGAAAGTGTTCTGATTAAATGTAACTGTCTGTAGGAAGAGAGACACAGAATAGAGAACAGCAACCACTGAAGGTCTTCCTAAAATATCACATCAAGCAGGACTTGAAGTTCTCAACTCTTCAAAAAAAAAAAAAAACCTCTCATCTCAGAGTTTTAGACGTTTTCATCCTCAGATTCGAAGTAGAACGTGGTCAGTGACTTTCACTCGGTAGTATTTTAAGACTCTAAGGACAGTGCCTTATATATTTTTGTACAAATATTTTATGCAAATAATTCCAATCCATTGTTTGAACTGTTTTACTTTGACTTAAATTAATTCAAAGAAATAATAAAACTTGTCATCTTTCAAAGAAACTAGTATTCGGTAAGCAGAACTTTGGGTTCATGAACTGCAAAAAAGAGGTGGGAAATAGCAGTTTTAGAGTTTTGCTTAGGAATTCATAGATTTATTCTTCTGGCTGACTTTGGCGTTTATCAATAATGATGGTGTCAGTGTCCTAACCAGGCAAGTTTGCAGCAACAAGTAACAATTTGTCTTTCCACACTGATTGTGAAAATGCAGCATGATGTGAAACAATCACAGCCAATCAGAATATATTTGATGAACATATTTAAAGTGGGCGGTACTTGTAATTTTTAAAAATATATTTAAATAGAAAACAGCTATAATAATATTTCCTAATATTACGGTTTTTGGTCAAATAAATGGTAATTTTCTTTCAAAAGCAGCAAACTATGTGTATATTAATTTTCTTCTTTTCTAGATGTAAAGTAAAAATTTTTACTTTCTTAATAGTAGTTGCCAGGTTAATTGTGAGTGACTTTTCGGATAATGGTATCCCAAAGCCAATAAATAAATAAATAATAAAGGCTTTCCCACTTTTCACAATCTAATCAAGTTTCTCTTTGTGTTAATATTCCTCAATGACTGTCCTTGGAAATGTGTTATGGAAGTAATTTTATGACTTTAATACCTGAAAGGAAAACTCATCACCAAAACGTCCATTAAGGTTTTTGTTAAAAACACATTATGTTGGAGAACAATAAAGTGTTTGTGCATTAACTTAGGGATATTTTCTCCTCTGAAAAGAACTGTCAGAAGAATTTATTTCTCATTTAAGCTTGTCAATTATACAGAACCTTTTGAATGGAATAATCAGGCCGTTCTCTGTTTCTTTGGCCAGCTTTAAATGTTTAATTATTCTGTCACAAATAATAAATCCAGACATTTTTTAAATAGCATCTGTCGTTTGAGAGCAAAACTGAATTATTCACAGCTGCCAAACGAGCGCCTTGGGCATGAATTGTACATATTAGACTCCAGCGTGCATGTTTATAGAAAGTTGTCGACCAACCGTACATTGTGCATCTGGGCAGTACGGCAGAAAATCTGTTCCCGTTGTACCGGAGTCCCTCAGCGTTTCCAGCGTATGAGAAATCTTGGCAGCGTCGTGAGAGCTGCTACATTAGGGACTCTATTAGATTCATGTAAACCGCAGGAGACAGCTTCATGTTTCATGCAGTGCCCGGGTCTTTTTATGTCAATCACAATGTCTTCGATGTATAGTTGCATTGCTCACGCTAATCCCAACTTGCTCCCTGTCAACAGTCCAAATTCACACCCCCTTAAACTGGTGGCAAATGTTCCAGAGAGCGTGAGCGCAAAAATCTCGCCCCGAGGACACGTGGATCGTCCTGGTACGGGGGCTGCGCGCATGAGCACAAGGACGTGCCCGCGGGCCTGTGTCGCATCAAAACCCCTGCGAAGGACTGCAGCCACCCACGTGCGTAGCTGTGTATTCAACAAAGCCGTTGTACGCTCAATCACCAGAACTCGTTTATTTCCACATTTGAGTGGGGACATCGGTCGTTAACAATTGTTGCACCTTTGCGCTCTCCGACTCGAGTCGAACTACGGGTTAATGCAATTAACATGAAAGCCAGTATTGAAGAACTGAGCTCTGAATAAATATTAAAAGGCACCTATTGTGCTTTTTTGATTTTACTTAGTAGCTGTTTTTGTTTGTGAACGATCTGCAGAGTTGCAAAGCACAAATGATGCATTCAAGTCATGTCAGAAAGATCATATTTATGAGTTGAATGAACACCACCATAATGTTTCAGTGAGAAAATATGGGAAATGCAATAAATGAGGCATCTGCGTTGATGGTAAATTTGTTCAAATAAGTGAAATTATTCTTTCTTTCCATTTACAATAAAACTAGATACATTACATTTACAAAATACCACAGTATTGTACACTTACGATTATGGGAATGTATAACAATTCAATTTGCAACACCTTCATAAACTGAATAACAAAATAAGCAAAAACACAATTGATGCACATTCTTTATTCATCATTTTGTAGAAGTAGAGTTTAAAAAAAATTGCTGAAAAGGTACGTTGCCATCTTTCTCCAAGTGAACGCACCTCACAATTACGACTTCACAACTTGTAAATACATAAAGAACTCACCAAAAGTCCACACCAACATCTCTTTCTAAGTCTTTCTAATTCAAAATTTCAGATCCAGTTCTATTTGTCACTTGCCGATTTGTGAAACCTAAATGCAATTTCTAAGTCAATTTCTTTTTACACCATCTTTTTTCAGTGCACTTGCCTGAAACATTTTAGAAACAATTTTAGCTCAGAAATTACTGGTAAATTTCACAAATAATTGCATAAAACGCAAGTAACACATTGGATATGATGTGAAGTTTAGAAGCAGAAAGACTGAAAAAAGTATTTTATTGTAAAACATAGTCCAATAATCTTTATTTACTTTGAAAAATATTTTTTACGGTGCAGTTACAACTGCTGATGAAGCCCATTATGGTATGACACATTCAATTTCAGGCACATGCTTTAATCGATTGACCAATCACAACAGACTGATCCAGCTGACCAATTAGAGCAGACTGGGCTTTTCTGAAAGTTCTGATTGATGGTAGGCCTCATTGATCTGAGCTCATGCACCTTAGTTTTTAAGTGAAAATTGGCAAAATTATGTACAAATAATAATGCTTTTTTTTCCCATTTAAAAACTGAAGTGCATAAGCTCAGATCAATGAGGCCTATGACAATCAGTTCCAAAAATAAATACAAAACCTGTGCTCACTGAAGGAATACAAGCTGACAAAATCCAAAATTTGGTAAGAATGTAGCATAATATGAGATTTACAAGACATTTTTCTAAAAGGCCTTTCATTTTTGATTTTCAGCAAGTGTTAAAGAGACAGGAATTAAAACAGAGTGTACAGGTAGAAGGTGAAAAGAGTTTCTGCAGTAATGTAGAGTATGAGATAAATGTCTGTTTCTCTTTAAATAACGTAAATGTATTCTAGCAGACCCCAAAAATAAAATTGTAAACTTTTAAATGAGCATAATATGGGCACTTTAAATCGATGTGGGCCAGCAGTCAAGATGAGGGCCGAGGAGCATGTAAAGCATTAACTCTCAAATTGTTTTAGCGTGAAACTTTTCCTTCATTGTCACTGGAAAGCAAGTCGTCGGGGTTTGTGAACATTGCCTGCGGCTAGCCTGGTGGGTTAGTAGCGGGGAACATGCTGAGAAGAATCGTACTCCAGAGAGATGAGTCACAGAGTTTTATCTGCTGCAATACGACTTTCAGCTCTCCGCCGCTTTGCTACCACAAATGTTTGTCGTTGTTGTTACTGTCTGTTGCGCCGCCTTGAATAATTGACACTGAGTTTGTTTCAAAGCGGTGGGGGTTTATATTCATGTTGTCTGCGAACGTTTGAAGTTCTGTATTGTGCTAGCATTGAGGCGTAGCATCGGGCCTCCCCGTGGATGGGGATGTAGTTTGAGCTCCAGGCCTTTTCCTTTCTTCCCTTCATTGTCGCGTGGAGGTCTAGTTAGCCTCTAATCCACCTGCTGACTCTCTGTTGTTGAAGGAGCATATGGTGTTGACCTTATTTTTGACAATTTTTTATGTTTGTACTCCTCACTGTACTGGAAATAGGATAATGTGATGGGCAATTTTGCAGTAGTTTAACCCTGAATGGACGCGTTAATCTCAGACTTGCATAAGACTTAATTCTTACCGTTGTAAATAGAGTGCAGTCGGGTTCCTGGAAGTACAATTCCATTTATTTTGTCTATAGAGAAAGTGGCTTTTAAAGACAGTGTTTAAACCTTTCGAGACAGATTTACCATGAACTGTGAGGTAGTTGGATGATGATTCTGCAGAAGCCATAAACTGTCATGTTTACAGTAATGCAAAAAAAAAATCTGACTGAATTGTCGAATCCTCAGTGAACAACAAAAATGCCCATAATTGGAAATTTTTGTAGTTTACTTGCTAGCTAGCTAGTTAGTTATGTAGTTAATTTTAGTATTTTATGCCTGCCAAACTTCATGTACTAACTAGCTATCATTGAAATTAAGTGTTAAAATTTAGTGTTCAATTTTTTTTCTTCACTGTAATTACCATTACTGTAGTACTTCAACAATTATTATTATTTTTGATGTTATTTAATATTTATTTTTTATTTATCTATTATCTACTATTATTTTACTATGTATAGTTTTACAATTTTTTTGTTTCTATTTTTCTGCCAACGTTAATGTACCAGCTACCATTATTAGTGTTTAATAGTAATAATAATATTAAGTGTAAATATGCAGTTTTAGTATACTAAATATATGTATATGTATATGTATATGTGTATATATATGTATATGTGTAGTAGTAGTAGTAGTAGTAGTAGTAGTAGTAGTAGTAGTAGTAGTAGTAGTGTGTGTGTGTGTTACGGAGCCGACGAGACGTGAGGCATGCGGATCCATTTGCAGACTTTTATTTGACAGAGACGTGGTCATAACAGGCATGGTTCAAACAGTGGCAAACAGGTATAACACGGGCAAGACAAAGAGTATTCCTAGGACAAACGTGGGTCTTCGATCAGCGAACAGTATCCAACAGGGTAAGGCAAAGAGAAATAATCCAGGTACACGGCAATAATCCAGGCAGGGGAAAACACAATCCGAAACAGGCAAGGCAAGACTAAGACTAAGCAAACTACAAAAGGCTCTGTAAGGTAGCTATCGGCTAGGGTAGCGATAAGTGCATACAATACTCGGCAGCTTGAACAGGAACTGAGTGGGTATTAAATAGACAGCGTGATTGGTTACAGGTGGGCATGTGATTAGGGTGAAATGTATTGTGGGAACTGAAGTCCAGTGTGAGTGTAACAGTCTGTGTAGCGTGAGAGTCATTGTGACTGAAGAGTGACCTCTGATGGAGAGGACCAGATTCGTGACTGTGTGTGTGTTATGTGTGTGTGTGTGTGTGTGTATATATATATATATATATATATATATATATATATATATATATATATATATATATATATATATACATACATACATACATACATACATACATACATACATACAGTGTGTACGGAAAGTATTCAGACCCCCTTAAATTTTTCACTCTTTGTTATATTGCAGCCATTTGCTAAAATCATTTGTTCATTTTTTTCCTCATTAATGTACACACAGCACCCCATATTGACAGAAAAACACAGAATTGTTGACATTTTTGCAGATTTATTAAAAAAGAAAAACTGAAATATCACATGGTCCTAAGTATTCAGACCCTTTGCTGTGACACTCATATATTTAACTCAGGTGCTGTCCATTTCTTCTGATCATCCTTGAGATGGTTCTGCACCTTCATTTGAGTCCAGCTGTGTTTGATTATACTGATTGGACTTGATTAGGAAAGCCACACACCTGTCTATATAAGACCTTACAGCTCACAGTGCATGTCAGAGCAAATGAGAATCATGAGGTCAAAGGAACTGCCTGAAGAGCTCAGAGACAGAATTGTTGCAAGGCACAGATCTGGCCAAGGTTACAAAAAAATTTCTGCTGCACTTAAGGTTCCTAAGAGCACAGTGGCCTCCATAATCCTTAAATGGAAGACGTTTGGGACGACCAGAACCCTTCCTAGAGCTGGCCGTCCGACCAAACTGAGCTATCGGGGGAGAAGAGCCTTGGTGAGAGAGGTAAAGAAGAACCCAAAGATCACTGTGGCTGAGCTCCAGAGATGCAGTCGGGAGATGGGAGAAAGTTGTAGAAAGTCAACCATCACTGCAGCCCTCCACCAGTCGGGGCTTTATGGCAGAGTGGCCCGACGGAAGCCTCTCCTCAGTGCAAGACACATGAAAGCCCACATGAAGGACTCCAAGATGGTGAGAAATAAGATTCTCTGGTCTGATGAGACCAAGATAGAACTTTTTGGCCTTAATTCTAAGCGGTATGTGTGGAGAAAACCAGGCACTGCTCATCACCTGTCCAATACAGTCCCAGCAGTGAAGCATGGTGGTGGCAGCATCATGCTGTGGGTGTGTTTTTCAGCTGCAGGGACAGGACGTCTGGTTGCAATCGAGGGAAAGATGAATGCGGCCAAGTACAGGGATATCCTGGACGAAAACCTTCTCCAGAGTGCTCAGGACCTCAGACTGGGCCAAAGGTTTACCTTCTAACAAGACAATATCCCTAAGCACACAGCTAAAATAACGAAGGAGTGGCTTCACAACAACTCCGTGACTGTTCTTGAATGGCCCAGCCAGAGCCCTGATTTAAACCCAATTGAGCATCTCTGGAGAGACCTAAAAATGGCTGTCCACCAACGTTTACCATCCAACCTGACAGAACTGGAGAGGATCTGCAAGGAGGAATGGCAGAGGATCCCCAAATCCAGGTGTGAAAAACTTGTTGCATCTTTCCCAAAAAGACTCATGGCTGTATTAGATCAAAAGGGTGCTTCTACTAAATACTGAGCAAAGGGTCTGAATACTTAGGACCATGTGATATTTCAGTTTTTCTTTTTTAATAAATCTGCAAAAATGTCAACAATTCTGTGTTTTTCTGTCAATATGGGGTGCTGTGTGTACATTAATGAGGAAAAAAAATTAACTTAAATGATTTTAGCAAATGGCTGCAATATAACAAAGAGTGAAAAATTTAAGGGGGTCTGAATACTTTCCGTACCCACTGTGTGTGTGTGTGTGTGTGTGCATATATATATATATATATATATATATATATATATATATATATATATATATATATTAGTTTTCACTCTGTAATTAGTACTTTAACTTTTATTATTATTATTGCTGCTGTTGTTGTTATTTAATATTTATTATTTAATATTTATTACCTGTATTTTACTATCTATAGTTTTACCATTTCTTTGTTTCTGTTTTTCTGCCAAAGTTAATGTACTAACTAGCTATCATTATTGGTGTTTAATAGTAATAACAATAATAATTATATATATTATAATTATATATAGATTTTGGCTAAAGTTAATGCACTAACTACCTATTATTAAAAATGTTCAACTGCATTAAAATGCTCAGTAGCCTAGTGTTATTGATATCTTCTGATGTTTTATATATTTGTACTTGTATTTGTATGATTATTTTGCAACTTCATATATACTGTATTTTATTTATATATATATATATATATATATATATATATGTGTGTATATATATATATGTGTGTATATATATATATATGTGTGTATATATATATATATGTGTGTATATATATATATATATATGTGTGTATATATATATATATATATATATATGTGTGTATATATATATATATATATATATATATATATGTGTGTATATATATATATATATGTGTGTATATATATATATATATATATATATATATATATATATATATATATATATATATATATATATATATATATATATATATATATATATATATAAAATCAGGGATTGTATTTAGTTTTATTTTGTACTCAGTTGTTTGATTATACCATGAGTAGTTCATTCATTCAGAATTTATTCAAGAATTAAGTGCGCATCCTTGTACTGTTTTTCTGATTTGCAAATAATTTTTGCTTTATATCAGATTCATCTTTATTTTCCAGCTCAGCTTTCTTAAATGCTATGGAAAGAAATGAATGGGTAAAATACATCTGAAACCAAGACAGCTGAGAAAGTAGCTTCTTTTGTTAGTCCTTCATCTTAGACAGAAGATTTAGCCTGAAAAGAACCTCACTGAGAGCCACCGCTGATTTATTTGTTCACTGGTCTAACACACAATCACCCGGCACTATAAAAGCCTGGAGGCGCAGTTAGATTGGTACGGACAAGAACAGCCGTTCACCATTACCCTTCTAGATCACAATGGTGACCTCAGCTGTAAAGATGTCTGCTAGATTTGGTTTAATGGTCTTCGCTTTCCTTGTCGAGAAAGAAAGAGGTTGCCTAGCCAACGATAGTGCCATTTCCTTTACTTAATAAACCATTAAAAGTTGACGAGGCCCTGAGATGTTCGAGTCTTCGTGTTAATGTCGAGCTTAGATCATTTTGATCGGTCCTGCATTTCATTTTCCAGTCCTCAGGGGACAGTAATGTCCAACCAGACGGCATGTGTGACCTCCGTACGGAGCATGTGGAGAATAATGTTACTTATTTGACATTGTGTGAAGATCAAACACCACATGGTTCTTGTATAAGAAACAACAGAAGAGCCAATTAGTCAGCAGCCTTTGTGTCTGTCAGAATTAATCGTGCAGTGAATGCATGATATTGATTTGTTGACTAATATCCTGTACCTGTATTATAATAAGATTGGATAAGCTTGCCAAACCACATGCCCGAAAGGGACTTTGGCATCTCATTTGCTGAAATATTAATTCCAGGAGTCGTACGCTCCCACTGAGGGCTTGTTATTGACTGCTGATAATAGAGGTGGCTACAAAAGGAGCTGATATATAAGGTGTAATTAGTAAAAACACAATGCATCAAGTAGTTTGTCTGTCCACAGTGAACATGTGTGACGTGTGACAGCTGATCAGAATCTGATTAATGTTTAACATTCAGTTATGAAAAGCTGGGTTTTGGACCAGTAAGATAGTGTTAAAAACCTTGATGTGGCTATTAAATAATATTGACAGTTTCTGATTCTGAATGCATACATGCATGCATAAATCAATCAATAAATAAGATTACAGTAACACTTGTAACTACTAAAAAAACTGTATCATTCATTAAATAAATTAATTTATTTGGTTATTTTTTTATTACGTTAAAATAATTAATACCTAATTTCTAAAGTATTTTTTTTATCATTATAATTTGATGTTTAATTGTTAAACTGCAGATATTTCCCAGATATCCAAATGAACACACATTGAAGATTAGCATTATTGAAATATTTATAAAAATAAGGATAATGGTTATGTAAAAATATTTAAGCAAACTTAAAATGTTAGAGGATGGAAATTTATACTATAGCTAAGACATGTCTCATGAATATTAATTAGTTTCATGAATGGGCACTTCAGAAAGTTCACCTAGCAATGTTGAACATCATCATATTAATATTCACGAGACAAAGCCATGTGAATATGTCATTAACAGTCTGAGTCAGGGGCGGACCTAGAAAATAATTTTTAGGGTGGCAAAGGGGTGGCATGGGGTCTACGAGGGGTGGCAACACCAAAACAAGCCCTCATGCACAGTTTTTGGGGATTTATTGTCTGACATGCACAGTTGTGTTCACAAATATTGCCTTACCATTAAGTAATCATCTATACTGTTATAATAAAAAATAAAATAAATAAATAACAACATTTCAATATCCATCATGGCACCAAGTCAATACTATATAAAAAACTTCAACAGGTTATAAATGTTTCTGAACTTGTATCATTAAAGAAGACATGCGGTTCTATTAATATTACATAGGCTACTTAGATGGTATAAATCATGTTTTAGTGCAAGTTTAAGAGTAACACTTTTTAATTTACATTAGAAAGAAATACAATAATATCGAAGTATTGAAACTGGATCAGTTTTGAAAACAATGTTTCATTTTCTGTTATTACCAGTGGTGGGAATGTCTGTAATCACCCAGAACACACTATCAATAGTCTAGCAACACCCCAGCAACTGCATAGCAAGAGCCTAGCAACCACCCAGAATATCCTAGCAACCAACTAGCAACACTTTAGCAAACATCTAGAACATCTAACTGACCAAACTATTTATGTTTCTTAAACAAGACGGTAACACTTTAGAATACTGTTCCATCATTAATGAATAACTACACAAGAACACGAGTAATGCAATATTATCACTCTAGTAACAACTAGTAACTAACAAGAAACTCTGATTAATGAATTAGTAAGTGATAGTGCTTAGTCGAATGTGGTAGTTCACTATTAGCTAATCAGTAACTATTATTTTTTCATACCTCCCTAAGACCTACTGTATACAGGTTCGTAATTAATATGAATAATACATAATGTACAATTACTTCTAAAGTAAAGGTCATGGTAACCCACTAGTAATGACTCAAGTATTATGAAATTCCTCAGAAGGAATTACTAATTATTTGGATCAGTATTCTAAAGTGAAGATCATGATAACTCCCTAGTAATGACTGAAATCATTGTAAGCTTTTGAGAGTTTTGTAAAGTATTGGATAGTAAGTATTCAGGTGGTATTACATCCTTCTAAAGGAATTACTCATTTTTTGGATCAATATTCTAAAGTGAAGATCATGATAACTCCCTAGTAATTACTGAAGTCATTGTAAACTTTTGAGGTTTTTGTAAGGTTTTGGTTGGTAATCCATTTTGCTAGATTTGGTAACACTTAAATCATTACTAGTGGGTTACCGTGATCTTCACTTTAGAATACTGATCCAAATAATTAGTAATTTCTTCAGAAGGATGTAGTAACACATGAGTCATTACTATCCAAAACCTTACATATACCTCAAAAGCTTACAAGGACGTCAGTCAATATTAGGAAGTTATGATGCTTTTCACTTTAGAATACTGATCCAAGTAATTAGTAGTTCCTTTAGAAGGATTTGGTAATTCTTGAGTCATTACTAGTGGGTTACCATGATCTTCATTTTAGAATTAATTGTACATTATGCGTAATTCACATTAATAAAGAACCTGTATACATATATATGTATGTATGTATGTATGTATGTATGTATGTATGTATGTATGTATGTATGTATGTATATGTGTGTGTGTGTGTGTGTGTGTGTGTGTGTGTGTGTATACTATATAGTTCTTAGTAGTTCTCCATGATATATAGTAGTTATTGATTAGCTAATAGTGAACTACCAGTTTCAACTGAGTGCTATTACATACTAAATCATTAATCAGAGTTTCTTGTTAGGTAATAGTAGTTACTACAGTGTTAATAGTGCATTAGTCACTTGTTCCTGTGTAGTTATTCATTAATGAAGGAACAGTATTCTAAAGTGCTACCAACAAGACTTTGACAACCCAGCATAAATTTGTCTTTAAAACTTTTCAATCTAGATATTACAGGTATTCTTAAATGCTTACACACAATTCAAATACACAGATGACTTTCCTGCCCAGTGAAAACTCATGAGATCAATAACACTTAACAAACTCTTATTAGGATTCAGGAATTATTTTTGCAGCTCAGTGTCTATTACAGTATACAACATAAATTAAATTACAGATAATAATAATAATTCCGCAATGAACTTTTGGGAACAGATAATTTTTCATTTTACTACTGTAAAGTAATCTTGCAGTAGATGAAAAACACTAGAAAAGTTCAAATACCAAAGAATTGTATATGAACTTGGTATGCACCACAATACAGTACAGTAAAAAAAAACAAAAAAAACAAACAAAAACAAAAAAAACAAATACCGGTAAATTCAGCATCCTCTGCACATTTGGTCAAATTTCATTACAGTATACAGTACTATAGCAGTTTCCTGGTCTCCTGACACAAGACTAGCTATGTCTCTAGGCAGTCATTTCTCTGTTGCAGTACACATAAAAAATTGTTACAAACAAAATTTGACAGTCTCACGTTTGAAGGTGTACAACATGTGCTACAGTTTACTGTACATATAGAATAGTGAAATTTCCATCATCTAATGTACTGTTACTGTACTGTAATTATACTGAATGTGTAAGTATAAAACCCATGTATATTATTTGTTCAGCTCTCTCCTCTCTCTGTTGTTAGGATGCAGAGATTCTGATTGGTGTAATCAGTTTTGCTACCTAATGTTTAACTTACTTATTGTTAAACTTTTTGAGAAATGTGTCTTTGTTTTGAGAACTGAATTAATGGTTTGGGAAAATGGGCCAACTAAAATCAGTTATATTATGTTAACAATCGAGAAAACTGCAATACAAGATTCTTACCTAACTCTGCTATTAGTTTTCGTGGTCGGCATCTTCTTATTGGTTTCATGTTATTGTTTCGTCCAATATGGCAGAAAGGCCTATATCCATGATGAAAGTGGAGCGAGCGGTCGGAGAATCGGATCACCAAACAATTACGGGATGAATCTCAGACATATCCGGACGGGATTAGATTTCTCAGAGGACTTCTGAATAAACTGAGAAGCAGTATCTGATTTACGAACAAATGTAAAAACAATTCGTTAGTGAACAGGCTGCGCTTTGTGGTTTTAACTCAAAAAGAACCGGTTCATAAGTCATTTGTTAATGAAGCCGACTACACTGGGCGCGCTGCGTGCGCGTGCAGCCATCGTGCACAGTTTAGTGAAAGACTTGTTTTTTTCTCCATTATTTTCCGTTACAGTGTCATTGCCGCAGCTGAAAAGTAGCACATGAAACACTGCTTACATTTAGATTTTATTCTGTGATAATTCTGGGGTGGCAGGTGGGGTAGATCCTCCCCGGTAGATCCTCCCCTGGTCTGAGTGAACTTGTGATTTTTTTAAACCGGTGGACGATAAAACCATCGCAACTCCAAAGAATTAAGATTTTTCTTAACACACTGGAAGATTTATTCATTTATTTTATTTTATTTTTTGCTTGTTTTAAATATAAATGTAACAAAATTCAATTAAAAATGTAAAGTTTAAAATGTAAAATTGTTAAAATGACATTAAACGTGTGTGTGTGTGTGTATATATATATATATATATATATATATATATATATATATATATATATATATACAGGTGCATCTCAAAAAATTTGAATATCGTGAAAAACTTCATATTTTTGTAACTTATTTCAAAAAGTGAAACTTTCATATATATTTTTGATTCATTACATGTAAAGTAAAACATTTCATAAGGTTTTTTTGTTTTAATTTCGATGATTAGAGCTTACAGCTCATGAAAGTCAAAATCCAGTATCTCAAAATATTAGAATATTTCCTAAGATCAATCAAAAAAAGGATTTGCAAAACAGAAAAGTTGAAGTTCTTTAAAGTATGTTCATTTATGCACTCAATACTTGGTCGGGGCTCCTTTAGCACAAACTCCAGCATCAGTGAGGTGTGGCATGGAGGCGATCAGCCTGTGGCATTGCTGAGGCACTACTGAGCCTTCAGCTCGTCTGAATTGTTGGATCGACTGTTTCTCATCTTTCTCTTGAAAATATACCATAGATTCCATATGGGGTTCAGGTCAGGCATGTTGGCTGGCTAATCAAGCACCGTAATATCATGGTCAAAAAAGGCAGTAAAGTCTTCGCCAGCAGAAGATGGTGTAAGAAGTAGTCTTTGAGAGAAACAGTCTATCAGCAGAAGTTAAAAGTAGCTCGCAAGTGTATTTACTTGTCTCATTAGTGTTTAGCAGAGTTGCTGTTGCTAGGAAACGCTTGTTTTGTTTACTGTGTGGAGATGTGCTGAAATCGCGTTCGGTCTCGTACTGTATGGCGTACCTTGTTAGTGTCTGCGCTTGCGTGGCCATTTATTGTGATTAACAGGAAAGTGTGTTCAAGCGCCAGCAGAAGACAGTGTAAGAAATAGTCTTTGAGAGAAGCAGTCTATCAGCGGAAGTTAAAAGTAGCTCGTAAGTGTATTTACTTGTCTCATTAGTGTTTAGCGCAGTTGCCGTTGCTAGGAAACGCTTGTTTTGTTTACTGTGTAGAGACGTGCTGAAATCGTGTTTGGTCTCGTACTGTATCACATACCTTGTTAGTGTCTGCGCTTGCGTGGCCATTTGTTTTGATTAACAGGAAAGTGTGTCCAGCTGAATTCAATTAGTGATTTGTTAGACGGGTATAAAAAAGGTTATTATACCGTGGCAGCGGTCGCGGCAGCTCTCGTGTGAAGACCTTATCGTGTTAAGACCGAATTGTGTAAAGACCATCGACTCTACCGAGCGACTCCACCGGACAGGGACACCGGCAAGGGATAAGTATCGCTTTTCATTTATTCTCTTTCCTATTACTTGTTTCACTTCTCTTTCAGTTTTTATAACCATTTCTTACTTGTATGTTTGGCACAGTTTTTTTTAGGATTACTGTTAAACTAATCTAGTTTGATTTGTATATGTTATCTATTTAAATTTTAGTTACAGTTGTAGTAATGTTTGTCATTTTTTTTTTTTTTTTTCCATTATGTGTGTATAAGTTATTTATTAAGTTTTAGTTTTATTTAATTTGAGTTATTTTAGTACTTCAACAAACTACATGGAAATGAAATAATATTGAATCTATGGATATGTGTGTGTGCGCGCATATGTGTGTATGTGTACATACACGTAGTTGTTGTTGGTGTTTGGCTTAGTTTTATGTTAGAATCATTATTACACTCTTATACCTTTTGTTCTCTTAATATTTTGAATTGTTTGTAGCTTTTTGTTTTCATTTAAATGTTAAGTTTAGAAATTTTGTCTCATGCATTTCTCATTTTTATTTAATTAATTTTTTTAATGTGTGTGTATATATACTATTTATAATGTTTTAGCTTTTAGTTTTGGATCAGTTTTAGTTGTTGTAATACTACAATTGATTGTTTCTGTTGTCCTCATTTGTAAGTCGCTTTGGATAAAAGCGTCTGCTAAATGACTAAAAGTAAAGTAAAGTAAAAGTAAGTCACCAAACCACTTGGAAGTGGTTTTGGCACTGTGGGCAGGAAAAGGAAATCAGCATCTCCATAAAGCTTGTCAGCAGATGGAAGCATAAAGTGCTCCAAAATCACCTGGTAGACGGATGCATTGACTTTGGACTTCATAAAACACAATAGACCAACACCAGCAGACGTCACGGCACCCCAAATCATCACTGACTGTGGAAACTTCACACTGGACAGCTTGGATTCTGTGCCTCTCCAGTCTTCCTCCAGACTCCAGACCTTGAAATGCAAAATTTACTTTTATCTGAAAAGAGAACTTTGGACCACTGAATAACAGTCCAGTTATTTTTCTCCTTAGCCCAAGTAAGATACTTCTGTCGTTGTTTCTGTTTCAGAAGTGGCTTGGTAGCCCTTTTCCTGAAGACGTGTGAGCATGGTGACTCTTGATGCACTGACTCCAGCTTCAGTCCACTCCTTGTGAAGCTCTCCCAAGTGTTTGAATCGGCTTTGCTTGACAGTATTCTCAACCTTGCGGTCATCCCTGTTGCTTGAACACCTTTTCCTACCCAATTTCTTCCTTCCAGTCAACTTTGCATTTAATATGCTTTGATACAGCACTCTGAACAGCCATGCCTGTCAGTAATGACCTTCTGTGATTTAACCTCTTTGTGGAGGGTGTCAACGATTGTTTTCTGGACCATTGTCAAGTCAGCAGTCTTCCCCGTTATTGTGGTATCAAATAACAAGAGATACCCGGAATTTATATGGTAAGGATGGTCATTTAATGAAACTCAAATATAAATTATTAAATTAATTAATAGAAATATAAATATATTTTGAGATACTGGATTTTGACTTTCATGAGCTGTAAGCTCTAATCATCAAAATTAAAACATAAAAAACTTTTGAAATGTTTTACTTTACATGTAATGAATCTAAAATATATATGAAAGTTTCACTTTTTGAAATGTTACAAAAAAATGAATTTTTTTACGATATATTACGATATATATATATATGTATATGTATATGTGTGTGTGTGTGTGTGTGTGATTTATTCATGAGATGCAAAGTTGAATTTTCTTGATTTCGTGATCCTTTAAAAATGATTTGCTGATTTGCTTCCAACAAACATTTCTTATTATTATCATTGTTGAAAATATATTCAAATGGAGAACAGTGATTTTAAATTGTAACAGTATTTCATGATATTAATGTTTTTGTGTTTTTATTAAATAAATGCAGCCTTGGTGAGCAGAAGTGACTTCTTTAAAAAAATATTAAATATTACGTATTCCAAACTTTTTTTTAAAGAAGTAAAAAATATTTAAGGATATAATTTTATTATTACCGAAATGTGTTTTCAGGAAAAACTTTGATAAAGAAAATTGTTTTGTAATGAAACTATTAGTTCTAAAGTATTACATTTTGTGATCTTTTTTCTTTTCAAATTATAGAAAGTTACACTCTAAAACAAAAATGTACAGGTGTTTTTTACTTGTATTTTGAATTTTGCACTTTTAGGGATGGATAATGTTCCGATAATGAGCTGCCAGTACTTTTTCTGTTATTTCACAGATGTATTTCTTACAGTCTACAGTCTTTTGTGTGAGTTGACTGTTTCTTTGCTTTACCTCCCCAGGTTAACATCATGTATTTCTGAAATTGACTTAGTATGTGCTGCTTCTTTCAAATGAAATAAATGTGCAATTACCGTACCTCGTCCAATTACAGGAAATATATTTCTTTCAAATGCCTGAAAGTAGAAAGAGCGAGGAAGTTTGACTGTGAATTATTCATAGGAAATGACAAAACTATGGCTCTGTTTTTCTCACCTTGTGCTCTGGCGTTCTATAGTGTTTTATCATCTGTCTAATGTACGGCGATTGCCTGAAGGCAGACTCTGTTGCGAGGCCCTTGGGCGAACCAGATTCACTTACTCTCTTTAGAGTTTGAGTATCGACTCCTCTGCTGGTTTATAGCTTTATTTAGAGTTGCAATATTAATTTATTGCATTTCCCTGCAGAAGTTTGAATCTCTTGTTAGGGCTTTTGTGCTCTGACTTTGGTAGAGTTGGTTACTGCTAAATTCAATAAGTGATGATTGTGTTGGGAGCACTGCTATAAGGGGGGACAGAAATATGAGCTATATTGTTGAAGGTGTCATATACTGGAAGTTTTATTAGCTCTAGGACTACTTGTTTCACCCGAAGTCCCTTTGAAAGCCAAGGGAGAATGCCATTTTTATTACGCCTTCAACCCAGAAGAACCATCACTAATGAGATGTCTAATATATCAGTTGCATTTCTCAATGAATAAATGAATAGTATTATCATATAAATTAATTGTAATAAAATTAACTAATTAATTGTAATTAAAATGAATAAAAATCAATGCATGATTAATGAATTAAATGTATTTATTTGGTTATTTTGTATTAATTTAAAATAATAGAAATACTACTACTATGAGTACTTCTAACATTAGCCCCCGGTTTCACAGACAAGGCTTAAGCCTAATCCTAGACTAAAATGTAAATCTGAGCTGTTTCAACTGAAAGAAACTTGCACTGACTGATCTTAAAATATATCAGTGCCTTTGTTTTGTTTCAAAATGCACACCAGTAAGTTTTATTTCTAAGTACATTAATAAAAATGACTTAAATGTCCTAATTGAACTATGGCCTAATCCTGGCTTAGTCTAAGCCCTGTCTGTGAAACCGGGCCTTTAACTACTAACATTAATAGTTATATAAATAGCTATTTATAAATATAAATAAATAGCTCGATGTTTCAAGATGGCGCCGTGCATGGCTGCCATGGTGTGGAGCTCTCCCATTCTTTTACTGTTTCTGTTTGTTTGTTCTGTGTTTAGTCATTCTCTTAGTATCAGTTTTACCAGAGACGAACTACTGAACATAAGGCAACACACACCAGACAACTTTTTGCTGGTTTTTGATTATTCAGACGCTTTGTTCGATGTTCTAGTAGGAGGGTCAGCGATCCTACTCAAACGCGCGCTCAGACGCAAATGAGGGAAGCACGACAGCGTGCTGGTTAAGCTCCGCTAATGCGGCTTCCGAACAGCGCTTCCTAGTATCCATCTAGCGAATCTCCGATCCCTTCCTAACAAAACGGACGAACTTCTTCTCACCCGCACAAACAAGGACTTTTCAAAATATGCTGCATTGTGCTTCACTGAAACCTGGCTGAGTGAAGCCATTCCGGACAACGCGTTTCTTTTGCCGGGCTTCCAGATGTTCAGAGCGGACCGCATCACGGAGTTAACGAGGAAAACGAGAGGTGGTGGACTATGTTTCTACATAAATGAACGTTGGTGTTCAGATGTAACAACTCTGAAGAAGGTGTGTTCTCCTAATTTGGAGGCGCTCTTCTTAAACTGTAAACCGTTCTATTCGACCTGAGAGTTTTCCTCTTTCATTCTCGTGAATGTGTACGTTCCTCTGGACGCGTGTGTGAGCGCCGCAATGGAACAGCTGGCCGAACAAATAACTGAAATGGAGCAACGGTACCCGGACTCTCTTTTAATCATTCTTGGGGATTTTAACAAAGCAAATCTCTCCCGTGAACTGCCAAAATACAGACAGCACGTTACTTGTCCCACCAGAGACAGTAATATATTGGATCACTGTTACACAATTAAAGATGCATATCACTCTGTCCCACGAGCAGCTTTGGGGCTCTCTGATCACTGTTTGGTTCATCTTATACCAACCTACAGGCAGAAACTGAAAGCAGCTAAACCTGTATTAAGGACTGTTAAAAGATGGACTAATGAAGCAGAGCAGGATTTACAAGCCTGTTTCTACCTTACTGATTAGAGTGTTTTTGAATCTGCAGCCACTGATCTGGATGGGCTCACAGAGACTGTAACTTCATATATCAGTTTCTGTGAGGATATGTGCATCCCCACCAGGACATTCTTATCATTCAATAATGATAAACTGTGGTTCACAGGGATACTCAAACAGCTTCGTCACGTCAAAGAGGACGCTTACAGAAGTGGGGATGAAATCTTGTATAACCAGGCCAGGAACAGACTAACAAAGGAGATCAGAGTGGCTAAAAAGAACTACTCTGAGAAGTTAAGAGATCTTTCAGCAAACGACCCGGCGTCAGTATGGGCTGGTCTGAGGAATATCACCATGTACAAGACACCACCCCCACAGTCTGTGGAGAATCAATGACTGGCTGATGATCTGAATGTGTTTTACTGTCGATTTGAAAAGGCCAGACTGACACCCAGTACCCACTCTGATATGCACTTCACACATTCACCTACCCCCCCTGCAACCTTCCTCCCTCCCTCCCTCCCCCACCATTCTACCTGCGCTTAAGGTCTGTGTAGAGGATGTCAACCGAGTCTTCAGGAAGCAGAAATCTAAGAAAGCTTCAGACCCAGATGGTGTTTCACCTACCTGTTTAAAAGTCTGCGCTGACCAACTGGCCCCCATCTTCACACAGATCTTCAACAGATCTCTGGAGCTGTATGAAGTTCCCTGCTGTTTCAAATGCTCCACCATCATTCCCGTCCCCAAAAAGCCCAAAATCACTGGACTTAACGACTACAGACCTGTCGCTCTCACGTCTGTGGTCATGAAGTCACTTGAGAGACTGGTCCTGGCCTACCTGAAGGACATCACTGGACCCTTGCTGGATCCTCTTCAGTTTGCCTACAGAGCAAACAGGTCTGTGGATGATGCAGTCAACATGGGACTGCATTTCACCCTGCAACACCTCGACAAAACTGGGAATTATGCAAGGATTTTATTTGTGGACTTCAGTTCGGTCTTCAGTACCATTATGCCTGGCTTTCTCAAAGACAAACTGACACAGCTCTCTGTGCCCACCTCCATCTGTCAGTGGATCACCAGTTTCCTGACAGACAGGCAGCAGCTAGTGAGGCTTGGCAAACTCACATCCAGGTCTATCACGATCAGCACTGGCGCCCCTCAGGGATGTGTTCTCTCCCCACTGCTCTTCTCCCTCTACACAAATGACTGCACCTCTAAAGACCCCTCTGTCAAGCTTCTGAAGTTTGCAGACGACACTACAGTCATCGGCCGCATCCAGGACGGAGACGAGTCTGCTTACAGATGGGAGGTTAAAGAGCTGGCTGGTGCAGTCACAACAACCTGGAGCTAAACACTCTCAAAACAGTGGAGATGGTCGTAGACTTCAGGAGGAACCCCCCTGCACTCCCCCCACTCACCATCATGGACAGTAGGGATGCATCGATCCAATACTCAGTATCGGTATCGGCTCCGATACTGTCATTTTCTGCGGATCGGGTATCGGTCAGACGAGACCGATCCAAATCCGATATTGTGCGTATACTATTCTGTGTTATTGTTAAGCCCCATGAAAGCACAAAAACATTATAAAGCACCATAAAGTCAAAGTCCAAGTGGTCTGAAGCCGTTCCATAGTTTAATGTGAGGTACAGATGAATATTTAAGTCGTTAAATTCAAGTTCACGTAAACTCTTCTCTCTGCTGCGTCTGTCTGTCATCCTCCATTCAGCATTCAAACTGTCACGTTCGGTTACGACAGTAAAGACGACAAAACTCTCAAGAGCGCACAATAACTAAAATTTCAAACTGTTAGAAGAAAAGGCTCAATAAACTATCGCACAGATTTAATAAGCTACGCATTAATATCTCTTTCCTTTGTGCTTTGAACTTCTTTATGTGGAGCTGTGCGCTGTGACTCAGTGCTGCTTCAAGTGCATCATTCTGCGCAAGGGAAGCGCATAAGCGCTTTGTGCCGCTCTGTATTGGAGCTTTTCGTATTATAATGCTTTTGTGCAATGAAAGATTATTTATAGCGTTTCTTGTTCTGTTCTATCAATATCCTCAATAATCTAATGTATAGCACAGTAATAATGGAGGAGGCAGCAACATATGATAGATAGGACTCCTCTATCATATGTTGCTGCCTTCATTTCTGTGCTATACATTTAAAAGAAATGTCTTTTAATTTTGTTGTTTGTTTATATATATATATATATATATATATATATATATATATATATATATATATATAATGTTACTTGTTTTCATTAATGTATTTTACAACAATACAAAGAGCAATGTGTATCATTTTACCAGATTTAGTCCTTCACATATTCATTTTTATTTGTTCCCCACTAAATAATGTTATTTCACTAAATGTTTAGATTTTATAAAATTGTGCACTCATGATTTTTATAGAATAACTTGTGGTGCTAAATTATCCACTAACCTAGTTTATAATAGTATTTTTGTCATAGATTATGAATGTGCCTGTTTACACCTGGTCATTTCATGCGCGTTTTCGCTAATCGGATATCTATCTGATTTGTTAAAACGTTTCCATTTACACTTGGCCACATAGTCGCAAAACAGATATAAATCCGATCATCAATTCCCGCGCTATAGTTAAATTTATCGAAGTTCACGTCAACAAAATCAAAAGATAAGCGCTGCATTTTATTAATTATCAGCTCATTTCAAGATCAAATACCGCAATAGGAGAGCGTGCGAGATCAGCACTGGAAAGATAAGTTTGTCTTACTGCTTGTGATGAAGATGATTGTGTTGAGCGTCTGCGTCTTACTTTCAGTTTCATTCGCGGCAGTTTGCGTATGTCTGCTTGTTGAAGAGATACTCAGCTACTCGTCCGCGGCGACGCGTGTTGCATTATATCTGACTAATGTCATAGCCTGTAACACGGTCTCACACGTTTATTATTTTTTACATTTTGGGAGGAGTAAAATTTACATATGTGGTTTCAACAACCAGATGCATTTACACATGTCCAGTTTCGTCTGGAATGCGGCCCAGACCACCTCCTGAAGTGGTTTGAGCAATCGGATTTATTACAAAACGCATGACCAAACGTTTTACACAGCCCCTATACATTTTTTCATGTTATTTTTTCATTAAAATTAAGTTGTCTAATAGACTGTTTAACACACAAAAGAGTGACACAGAAGTATAGAAATTCTACATTGATTTAAAAAAAAAAAAAAAAAAAAAAAAAAAAAAAAAACTGCGCAGGTATCGGATCTTATCGGAATTGGCCGATACTCAGAATTTTCTGGATCGGATCGGATCTAAAAAAAATGGTATCGTTGCATCCCTAATGGACAGCACTGTGGCTGCAGTAGAGTCATTCAGATTCCTGGGTACCAACATCTCTCAGGACCTGAAGTGGGACCCAGCAGGCACCAGACGTCTATGTAACGTCAGGTTGACGTTGGACATGACGTCGGACAGACATTGCGTCAATATTTGACGTCAATTTGACGTTGACTTAACGTTGGATTTTGGTTGCACAACCTAAAAACAACAATCTCAACGTCAGCTGACGTCGGTATTGGACATCAATTTAACATTGACATTAGACGTTGAATTTACGTTGAATTTTGGTCACCCGACATCGCAACCAAAATTTAACCAAATATCAATGTCATATGACGTTGTGTGCCTGTTTTGTGCCTGCTGGGGACAATCACATTGACTCTATTGTGAAAAAGTCCCAGCAGAGGCTGTATTTTCTCCGCCAGCTGAGGAAGTTCAACCTGCCACAGGAGCTGCTGAAACAGTTCTACTCTGCCATCATTGAGTCTGTCCTGTGTTCATCTATAACTGTTTGGTTTGGTTCAGCTACCAAATCAGACATCAAGAGACTACAACGGACAGTCAGGACTCCTGAGAAGATTATCAGTGCCCCTCTGCCCAGCCTCCAAGAACTTTACACCTCCAGAGTGAGGAAAAGGGCTAAGAAAATCACTCTGGACCCCTCACACCCAGCCCACTCTCTCTTTGAACTGTTGCCCTCTAGCCGACGCTACAGAGCACTGTGCACCAAAACAGCCAGACACAAGAACAGTTTTTTCCCCCAGGCCATATCCCACCTGAGCAACACATAACACACCTCAGTACTGGACATCTGTATACAACTCAACAAACCTTCTTTGGTATTTAGCACATATGCATATTCACAGTTTTGTCTGGATATTTTTCCTTTTTCTGTATATTTTTATTACTACTGTTATTTATAATTTATAATGTATTTTCTCTTTAATTAGTGTTTTATTACCTTAACTTTATGTATGTTTGCACTATGTTTGTACTTTCTGTACCGGAAGCTCCTAACACCAAGACAAATTCCTTGTGAGTGTGAACACACTTGGCAATAAAGCTCTTTCTGATTCTGATTCTGATACTGATAAAAGATTTTTAAAAGTATTTTATTAGTAAGAATAAAAATTGGTGCATCATTTATTACATTTATTTATTTATTCGCTTTAATTTAGATTTTTTTTATTTTAAAATAATAGAAATACTATTTCTGTGAATAAATAAATAGGCAGAGATCTTCATATGAACTTAAAGTCTTATCAAATTCTTTCATGATCAAATAATCTATTCACATTCATCTATTACTTCATGTCAACAGAAAGGATAATTTGCAGATTTTCAACCAGTGTTGTATTGTTACAACATCAGTAATATAAGTAAATGAACAATTGTATTATTTTTCTGTTACCTGCACCACAATTTTATAAGAACTACAGATTGTTCCTCTGCATGTTTGCATTCCCACTCACGGATATTCTGATGAAGCCCAGTGCATTGTGGGTGTTGAAGTTTTCCTACTTTTTTAAATTTTTGTTTTGTTTTTTGCCACAGCCCTTTTTCTCTATACATGTAGCACTGATTCAATAAAGAAAGAAAGAAAGAAAGAAAGAAAGAAAGAAAGAAAGAAAGAAAGAAATTGTTTCTCTATTGCATAAACAGCCAACTTTTATTAAACCCTCATCTTGCCAGCGGTGACTTACCACTTACCACTAACTCATTTTGTCTACATCTATTATAAAGTAAGTAAGGTCATGTTTAATTTCAAGCTGACTTGATTTCATTCTATGAAAGAGCAACATCTCAGCAAAAAATACTTCCTTTGGGAAGTGATGCCAACTGATGAAAAATTTGTAGAGATGCTATACTGACCTGCACAGATATAAATACACAGTAATCAGGTCTTATATATTAAAGCAAATGAGTTATGTAGAGTAAACAACAGCGAATGTTATAGTTTGTGCCGGTTTTTAAGACTCTGTTTTTTTTCCCTCTGTCTCTCACTACAGTTCTCTTCGGCCAGTTTATGTTCTTCCAGACGACCCCTAATGATGTGCTGGAGATCTTTGACGGGCCCTCGACAGAGTCTGCGCTCCTCACCTCTGTGCACGGCTCTCACTCAGGTAAAAGGCTTTGTTTACCGCCACCGCGTGAGACCAACTAAAGGCACGTCTGCCGAGACGAGATGACATTAAACTACATCTAGGACTGCTGCAGTCAGATCTCATTCCCAAAACTGTTCCGCTGCACTGAATGTCATGTTGTTAATTTGGTTAGGTCGAGATTCCTCTGCAGTTGTCGTATGTTGTAAAAAACGTTAAATATCCATATACGCCATGCAACAGGCAATCAGTATAGGCTATTTTCTGCCAAAATGCAGATTCATCACGCGACAACTTCTTATGCAAATGAGATTGGGGAAACCATTAGTAAGTTTGATTATATTTATTTATTCATTTATTTACAAAATAACAATTTTAAATATATTAAAATAACTGCATAATGTGCATATTTACTTTTGAGTTGAAAACATTATTAATTAACAAATATTTAGTAAAATCTTTCAATTGTTAGGTGGGGCCATTTTAATTTAATGTTTAGTATGTGTTTCCATGTATGTAAGTTAAATTTAGTATTTAATTTAATGTTTTACATACTAAACATTAAATTAAAATGGTTAATTAATGCTGTCACTCTAATTTTGGGTGCTTTCACACTAGCATTTTTGGTGTGCGCCCGGGTTCGATTGATGTCAGAGTTCAGTTCATTTGGATGATGTGAACACTGTCTTCTGAACTCAGGTGCACTCCCGTACTCGAGTCTGCATAAAAGAGGTGGTCTGGGGTATGGTTCATGTGAACTCCGGTACAGTTCGCTTCTGATGTGAACGCAATCATACCAAATCGCAGAAGTGAACCGCTGTTAATGATGTATCATTTGATAAAAATGTGTGTTTGTGTGTGTGTTTCACTCACTTTACTGATGAGCGTGACTAACATGCTGCGAGCAGAGAGCTGTATATGTCATTTCTGTTCACCTTCAGCATTCTTTAGAGCATTTGCTGTACGACACACGTAAGTGCCGTTATGTACTGAAGTGTGAAAGCACCCATAGATTAACGCTCCATTGCATTATATTATATTATATCATATCATATCATATCATATTATATTAATATTATATTATATTCAGTGTTGGGGAAAGATACTTTTAAAATTAATGTATTACAATATTAATTGCACTAATTGCATTACTCTACATTTTATGGAAAGTAATGCGTTACATTACTTTTGCATTACTTTTTGTCACCTGGGCTTGGCTTGCTAACAAAAATGAATAATTTAAAAAAAAAAAACAAAAAAAAAAAACAAATATGATGTTCAACTAAAGTCATTTTTGTAACTAAAGTAACTTGCTTTACTTATTTGAAAAAGTAAATCAGATATTTTGTTGTAAATTTTACAGTAATGTGTTACTTTACTAGTTACATGAAAAAAGTAATCTGATTACGTAATTCACATTACTAGTAATGCGTTACCCCAACACTGATTATATTATATTATATTATATTATATTATATTATATTATATTATATTAAATGAATGACATTAAAGTTTTTTTTTTTCAGTTCAACTTTTCACTTAAATCATGCTGATACTGTATATAATTTGTAATAAAACGTTCTCATAGTCTCAGACCTTTGGACCGTTCTTGTTGGTGTACTGAAGGCACATGATTTCCTTTAACCCTGTCGATGTGGCAGCACTCAGCAGATGTATTGATGGTCTCATTTATGCTGTTGTTGTAGCTGCAGACAGATAACAGAACTGATTTTCTTTTCCTCACCTCCTCAAATTTCCCATTTGATAGGAGAGCCATTGCCGCTGAGCTCAGCCAATGAAATTACCATCAGGTTCAAAACCGAGGGACCAAACACAGCTAAAGGTTTTCATTTTGTCTATCAAGGTATGTTCTTCTCAGATAATCTCTAATAATCTTAAGGTTACTTGTACTATTTTTGCAATATGTGCACAACATGTTTTCAGTATGTAGTCAATAACTCTGTATGCATATATATATATATATATATATATATATATATATATATATTATGTATATGTATATATATGTGTGTGTGTGTGTATATTTGTTTTGCAGCACAACCTTTTTCTTCTTTTCTTCATTTCTGCAGCTGTTCCGAGGACTAGCGCTTCCCAGTGCAGCTCCGTGCCCGAGCCTCGCTACGGGAAGCGCATTGGGAATGACTTTGGATTGGGCACGGTGGTGCTTTTCGAGTGTAACCCAGGTTACACTCTTCATGGTGCCAGTGCCATCAGGTGTGAGGCAGTGCCCAACACACTGGCCCAATGGAACGGCACTGTGCCAACATGTGTCGGTATGTACACCCCCACACGTCTGTGTGCTCAATACTGCCCCCTGCTGCTGAGGAAGACCTGTGGCGTGGACGTCAGCTATGACCAGATGACCAGGCTGAGATAGAGGCTCTGTTCCAAAACTTAGTGCACTGCCCTCATAAGGAAGCATTATTAAGCGCATCCCAGGGTGTTCTGAAATGATTGTGCAGACTACTTTAATGCCTCATTTTTGCCAAATTTTAAGGCAGCATTGCATACATTCATGGAGAAGGTAATCCCATAATGCACTGCAAAAGAGCTCAGCAAAAAATGAGAGAAACGTTGATTAGACATATCAAGAATTAAATGTTAATATGTTAATAAATGTTAATATAGTTAATCAAAGATGCTATACTTTCATTATATTTCTTACGTTGTTATTTATATAATAAATATAACACAATATATTTTTAATGAAATTAAGTCAATTAAGACTACATTACTATAGTATTACTTAAAGTATTATTTATTTTCATATTAGTATTTATATATCTATATTATAATATATTAATATATTCAAATAAATACATTTGACAACAAAATAAAGAAATTGATCCAGAATAATCAAGATAATATATTTAAATAAATTTCTTAAATTATTTATATTATTAATATTATCAGTATAATATAGTAAAGTATATTTTTAATGAAATTACACTGAACAAAATAATAAAGGCAACACTTTTGTTTTTGCCCCCATTTTTCATGAGCTGAACTCAAAGATCTAAGACTTTTTCTATGTACACAAAAGGCCTATTTCTCTCAAACATTGTTCACAAATCTGTCTAAATCTGTGTTAGTGAGCACTTCTCCTTTGCCGAGATAATCCATCCACCTCACAGGTGTGGCATATCAAGATGCTGATTAGACAGCATGATTATTGCACAGGTGTGCTTTAGGCAGGCCACAATAAAAGGCCACTCTAAAATTTGCAGTTTTACTGTATTGTGGTGTCCGGGGGGGTCCGAAAACCAGTCAGTATCTGGTGTGACCACCATTTGCCTCACGCAGTGCAACACATCTCCTTTGCATAGAGTTGATCAGGTTGTTGATTGTGGCCTGTGGAATGTTGGTCAACTACTCTTCAATGGCTGTGCACCTGTGTTCGTTGTCCATAACATACGCCTGCCCATACCATAACCCCACCTCCAGCATGGGCCACTCGATCCACAACGTTGACATCAGCAAACCGGTCACCCACACGACGCCATACACGCTGTCTGCCATCTGCCCTGTACAGTGAAAACTGGGATTCACCCGTGAAGAGAACACCTCTCCAAAGTGCCAGATGCCATCGAATGTGAGCATTTGCCCACTCAAGTTGGTTACGACGACGGACGACGAGCATGCAGATGAGCTTCCCTGAGATGGGTTCTGACAGTTTGTGCAGAAATTCTTTGGTTATGCAAACCGATTGTTGCAGCAGCTGTCCGGGTGGCTGGTCTCAGACGATCTTGGAGGTGAAGATGCTGGATGTGGAGGTGGCTGGTGTGGTTACACGTGGTCTGCGATTGTGAGGCCGGTTGGATGTACTCCCAAATTCTCTGAAACGCCTTTGGAGACGGCTTATGGTAGAGAAATGAACATTCAATTCACAGGCAACAGCTCTGGTGGACATTCCTGCAGTCAGCATGCCAATTGCACGCTCCCTCAAAACTTGCGACATCTGTGGCATTGTGCTGTGTGATAAAACTGCACATTTTAGAGTGGCCTTTTATTGTGGCCAGCCTAAGGCACACCTGTGCAATAATCATGCTGTCTAATCAGCATCTTGATATGCCACACCTGAGGTGGATGGATTATCTCGGCAAAGGAGAAGAGCTCACTAACACAGATTTAGACAGATTTGTGAATAGTATTTGAGAGAAATAGGCCTTTTGTGTACATAGAAAAAGTCTTAGATCTTTGAGTTCAGCTCATGAAAAATGGGGGCAAAAACAAAAGTGTTGCGTTTATAATTTTGTTCAGTGTAATTGAAATGTAGTTTCAAATTTTACTATTACTAAAGTATTACTTAAATTAAGTAATAGTGTTTATTCATTTTTATATTTGTATTTCTAAATTAAGTAAAATTAATCAAATATTATATACTTTTTATTGTTTTATTTATATTATTATTATCAATATAATATAATGCAGTATATATTATTAATGAAATCAAGTAGAATTAATTTATTTTAAATGTTACTAGATTACTGTAGTATTACTTAAATTATTAATTAGTAGTATTTATTAATTTTATCTTGGTCTTTATAAATTTATATTCTGTTATATCAATATGTTGTAATAAATGATCATTGTAATAACAATGAAATAAATAAATGTACCCAAATTACTTAAAGATTATATACTTCAATTATATTTCTTAAATTGTATTTATTATAATATAATAACCATATGTTTTTAATTACATAATTTTTATGTTTAGATGTTACTAATTAAAGTTTTGCTTAAATTATTTAAATGTCTATTATTTTTTATATTAGTGTTTCTAAATTTATATTATATTTTAGATTAACATAACATAGCATAATATAATATAACATAACATAACATAATTAACATCAAAATAAAAAAAAAAGTACTATTTAACCTATTATTTGTGTGTGCTGTGAATTTTTAGGCATGATTATTAAGTAATTTGATTATCATGAACTTTGCCTGGCAACGTGTTAATGCTAAATTCCATTGAAATCGAGTCAAATCTGTGGCGTGCTTCGCATGAGGAGCACTATTTGTATGAGTTTCTGCATTTGTGAGCATCCCTGATAAGTCATGTATGTAGTTCCATGGTGGTTTGGATGCTGGTCCTTAGAAGTCACTCACTATGTTGTGTAACAGAGCCGGAGAGATTTGAGGGGGTTTTATTAAAAATAAATGTGCTGGGAGCTAATGGATACAGGAGCATTCACACAGTGTGGAGGCCCCCATGAAATGCAATTTCAAGTAAATGCGAATCTCAGGTAAATCTCTTGATGCAAGTTGACAGAATACTTTCCTTCTAGCCGTGTCCTCATGCAATTTAATAGAAATGCTCCTATGAGAGAATCAACAGGCGCTGGAAGCAAAGCCGCCATCCTTACATTCTCACCAACCAAACAATGCGAAATCATTTTCTCAGCGTATAGCGCAAATAGTCATGATTTTGTACTACGGAACTCAATATCTTACTGTTTTGTCTCCTGAGAGCCTTTCATCATCATTTTTCAGTTTCACTCTTATCCTCGGATTTAATTGGCTTGTGTTTTTTGATGCCTTACCTTAGGATTTCTATGTAAATGGCTTCTTCACATGTAAAATGAGTATTTGCATGTTCCTAATGATAAAACCACTGTATTGATCAGCCTCTCATTCATAACCAATATTAAAGAAATAGTTTACCCAGAAATTAAATTTATTAATTTACTCACCCTTAGGTAATCCAAGATGGCCCTTTTCTTCAGTAGAACAAGAAAGATGATTTTTAGCTGAAACCTTGGTCCTTGGTGATTCATAAAATGCAATTCAGCAGCTACCGTCACTTTTAGAGTCATAAAAGAGCATATCAGGCAACACAAAATTAATACCCGTGGCTCATGACAATATATTGAGGTCTTATGAAGTGAAACAACCGGTCTGTGCAAGAAATTGAACATTATTTACAACATAATTACCTGTAATCCAGAGCCTCAGGCAAACGTCCGGAGTGATATCCGATTCACAAATGAATCATTCTTTTGAACGGGTTCTTTTTAGTGAACTGGATGAACCAGTTCACCAAATCAGACTGAACTGTTTGAAACAGTTTGTGACTTGAGCAGCACAGATCTAAAAGTTATTCATTCTAAACTCACTTTCAGACACCTGACAGTCACTCTAACTCAAAATGAGCCAAAATACCAGAGTTTATGATCCTATGATGAATTAACGCATTCAGCACTCCAGTTCCTCCAGGAGACACTGAACTGAGGAAACAGTTCGACAGTTCGGACTAAAGATATCCATATGTGCGAACCAAACTCTTTTTTTTATGGTTTTTCATGGTTTATGTAAATGGGTTAGTTGATTAAGACTAGTTTATTTACTTTAGACATATAAAACACCCACTTTTCACATCATTATTGGGTGCTTTAATAATGTCATTGCAAGTACACTGCCCTCCAAAAGTTTGGAAACGCCCTAGAAAAATGAGGTTTTGGACAATATTGGCATGAATCCTTTTGTATTTGTGATAATTTTGCACTGATAAGGGACAACACAAACTACGAAAACATATTTTATTACATAAACAGTTTATACATAGAAAATACTTAAATTTTCGATTCATCAAAATATCCACCATTAGCAGCTATTACAGCTCATTCACAAAACAGGTTCATTGAATTCTAAACTTAATTGGCAATCAATTGTTGAAGCTATTAAGGTGTGCGGACCCAAAAATCTTTTAAAAATCTGGGCCAAGTTTAAACCAGTAACCAGGCATCACAGCTAGCAAAGGGGCATGTCTGACTTTGACATGTATATATTGCTATTATTATCTAATCAAAATGAAAATTATTATTGCTGGTCTTCAATGATAATGTCAAATTACTTTAATGTACAGTATTTGCACCAAAAAAATGATAATGATTTATGCTGATATCATCCGAAACCACGCTTTGCCAGGGGTGTTTCCAATCTTTTGGAGGGCAGTGTATGTTACGTCATTGTGTGATTGCATAAATGAACTGTTAAATAAGTTAATTTGAACCAGTTTATTCAAACGAACTGTCCGAAAGAATCAGTTTAAAGAAAAGAATCAAACTCCGTTTGCCTGAGGCTCTGGATTACAGGTAGTAATGTTGCAAATAATGTTCAGTTTCTTGCACAGACTGATCGTTTCGCTTCATAAGACCTCAATATATCATTACGAGCCATAGGTAATAATTTTGTCTTCCCTGTATGTGCTTTTTTTGACTCTCAAGTGACAGTAGCCATTGACTTGCATTTTATGATCACCAAGGACAAAGGTTTCTGCTAAAAATCTTCTTTACTGTTCTACTGAAGAAAAAAGTCATCTTGGATGGCTTGAGGGTGATTAAATTAACAGAAAATTTCATTTTTGGGTGAACTATCTCTTTAAAAACCAATGGAAAGTCTAAATTTTTAACTCCTTCTAGAAATTAGCAACTGAAAATGATCAAATGCCTCCTTTCTGTGGCGTCTTGTGCGGTGGTGCTGTAGTAGGGTAAATCAAACACCGCACCTCTGACAGTAACACCTGTTATCATCGATTATTTCCGCAAAAGGGAAAAGCCTCAATGAATCACCGGGAGTTTTATATTCATTTTTACAGTGTGTGGGCTTTGCACACAGGGTTGCTACTGGTAACCGCTCCACGTAATTCTTTTTTTATGGCATTTTCTGCACAGGTGCTGCAGGTCCATGTGTCCATTACTGGATTCACCTTTGTCATTTTGTGTCGTGTCTCCTGAAATATTTCTCAAAATAACATGCACGCACATTGTTTTTGGGATGTTTTGATGCTCATTATTCAGCAGCTAATGTCCTGGCTTAGTGGTTAGCACGCAGTCTGACATGTTGAACCGTGGTCCTCACGTGGGAGGCACGGGTTCAGTTTCAGACATGTCGGATCCCCTTCCACCTCCATTCCAGCCTTTTGACACATATCTGCTGTCACCTGTCAGTCACACACAGGGTTGGTGAATTGAGTTGGTGCCAGTACTGCAGAAAGATTGCTATCATTGGCATCAATTTAGTATACAGTTAAAGCATTAATCTTAATTTGCCATTTTAATTTAATATTTAGTATTTACTTATCTGAAATAAAAATTGAATTGAAATGTAATTTATTTTTATTAAAATATTATATTGAATTATATTATATTACTAATGATACTAATTAATTCTGCAATTATATTATATTACTAACAATTAAAATGAATTGTGCAAATGGAGCATTAATCTAAAATAGGGTGACAGCATTATTTTGCCATTTTAATTCAATATTAACTTAGTGCTGCTGTGCTTAGTAAATAAACTGTGCATCCACAAGCCAGCAAAATGTAGACATACAGTAAACTTCCAGAATGCAGCATTAGTGAGGCGGATAGAGTCTAGTTATGCTAGCAAACCAAACGACACGCTTCTACTATCCATGTCCGGGTGTTAACATTAGCTTTTACCCACATGTGTGTTACTCTATTTATGGTAGCGGCTCCTCACGTTCCATTGATTTACATGAAATTGCTCTCTGCCCCGAGCAAAGTGCTCATCCTCTCTTTGAGCGCCGGCTGCTAATGATGACATTAACGTAGCTGGAAACCTTTTTGATTATAGCGGGGGCGTGAGAGCGTGTGGGACATCACCTGTGGAATATAGATGCGCTCCAAATGGAAGTCAACTGAATAATTGCGTTGATTTAACCGTGTTCTTCCAGGCAACAGAAGGGAGAATAAAGAAGGAAAAGACTAAAGCACGAACGGATGTGTGGTGTTTTTTTTTTTGTTTTTTTTTTTTGCACGGTACAAAAGCGACGACATGCCACCCGGAGGTGCACCTGGCGATTGAAAACAAAGTGATTGACTCGGGCCTCCAGATCGCCTCGGTGCCTTTGACAGATAGCGTCAAATACTGCCTGTGAAGACAGAACGCCCTTGCGGTAGTTAACATCCAGAGAGGATTCGCACTTATTGATAGCTACACAAAAGCTGCTGAGCACAATGTCTGGTGAAGCCTCAACAAGCAAATAAAAATTGCTTTACTGAGCCCTCCAAAGGTGACAAAAAATGTCAGGCTTGCCAGAAGATTCATTTCTCGTCCTTTCAATTTATTCCAGTTAGAGTGTTTTTTCCCCTCAGCTTTTGTTCTTAGCTGACACTTGTGTGCTTTGAATGTTTTGAAAGCGTTAATGAAAATTGAAGTCATTTGAAATGACGTGTTTCTGGTCAATTAGAAAGCACAATGCGGTAATTGTGAACATAAAGCAGCGGTAATTTAACATATACATTACGAGTCCTTGGGATCTTCGTCACTGACTGATGATGAAAAGTTTATGCTTTGCAACTTCTCAAGAAGGCATAAATGTATCTACTGCAATAAATCACTTTCTTAATCAGTATTTTGTCATGTTTTTCAGTAAACATAAAGCATCTTTAAATCAAGATAAATCAGTAAGTAGTTTTCAGTGAATATATCTTAAGTTAAATGCACTTTTCTTACCTTGTCTCCAGATTTTGTTGTCTTTTTAAGCATAAATTTGACACAATATGCATATGCTTAAAACAAGATAAAACAATTTGTGGAGAGAAAACATAATCTTTTGCAATGTAGCTTCTCAAACAAGTTTCTTATTTTAGGGATATTTTCACAGAAAAACATACTGATTACAAAAACGTTTTTGCACTTTTTTGATTCCATTCACTTATGCTCCAGTGTTAAATGTTTGTACCAATCTTGACGATTAATGTTAATGAATAGTGTGCCCAAAAATGAATATTGTCATTCCAAACGTCTATGACTTTTTTTATTCCGCTGAACAGAAAAGTTGTGTTTTAGAAGGTTATGCTGGACAATATTTTCTTATGATATATAAATATAATAGGCCATATCAATGCCATATGATAGTTTTGTGTGAAAAACACAAGTGGTTTTTCAATTAAAAAAAATAGTGATATCCACTCAATGGAAGCATTGATCACAGTTGCTTAGAGAAGTATTTGATTCTTTCAATTGATTCTTTGATTCAGTTCACAAGTGCAGTCTGAATTATTCATTCACAAATTGATCTGATCCAGGTCCTGAATTCAACCTACTAACTCAACAAACTGGTCACAATGGTTAAGTCCACTGGATTTTCATTTAAATGCACCTTAATTTCATGCCTGTTCATTGTGTAGTCTTTCAGTTGATTCTTTGAGCAAGTTCGCAAGAGCAGACTAAATGATTCACTCACAAATTGATCCAATATAAGTCTTAAATTCAACTTACTATCTCAACAATCCGGGCCCAATGGTTAAGTTCACTGGATTTTCATTTAATTGCACCTTAAAGTGGTTATGAACTGAGAAATAAAAATTCCCTTGATCTTTTGATATATAAGAGCTCATTGTGCTATAAAAAACATCCTGTAACTTTTAGAACTCAAAACTTTGTCGTTAGTCTAAAAACAGCTTATCTTGAAGCCAATCTGCCAAAACGACTTTTTGGAATTTTTGTCTTTTGGAATTTTCTAATCTATGATGTAATAATGTGGATAAGCACCACCTCCACAGAAGATGCTCAACGCCTGCTTCGACATCACTGCCTGTTTAGCCCCGCCCACTGATTCTACATCACTGCGTGTTTAGCCACACCCACTGATTCGCACATGTAGTGTTTACGAGAGAGGCGAACGTGCAGGAAACCAAACGATAAACTTTATTTGATGAACTTTATTTTTAATGAAGGGCCAGACCGCATCAGTAAGAACTTGGTCCTTTGTTCACTTCATTTTACCTCGGATTCATTTACAAAGAAAGTACAATTTGACGCGGGCTTTTCAAAAAGATTGAAACGATGCTGTGCTGACTATATCAGATCCGACAGTAATGTTGCAACACACAAGAGTAACTGTTTTTATTATGTGATCACTATTGCTTTGTCTGTTATTACAGATCGTTTGATATCTACTGAGTATTTATGCGTTTTTCACAGCAGCGTCCATCTGTGGAGGACGTAGACCGTCAAACATACACAACTCTTAGCCAATCATAGCAGTGGGCATTTACTTCCGAGTCTACAATCCACCACACCTATTCAAACAGAGCGTTCTGATGAGGGGGTTAAAAAAAAAGGACAGAAAATTGCGTATTACTTCTAAATTGTTTTTTTTGTTTTTATGTAAAAATCTTGATAACATTCTAAGTGGACCTCAGAAAACAGTACAAAATAATAAAAATAATCCCTTTAATTTCAGGCCTGTTCATTATGTAGTGGTATTGCATGGCTTGGAATATAGTACATGATTCATAGAGAATTACTTTAATGATGCTTTTTTGTTATCTTCAATAACTTGCGTTGTTTAAAAAAGATCAACAATGATATTCCTTTTATGCTCAGCAGAAGAAAGTCATATGGGTTAAAAAAAAAAAATTGACGTTATTTCTGAGTGAACCATTCTTTTAAATTATATACCTTGCAATGTCGTCTAATAGCCTTTTTGTTTATCCGCTCAAGTGTCCGGTTTTACATAGATTGAATTAGTGTCTTTCGGGTGCTTGTGACCAAAAATATCATTATGCTTGCACTTAAGCTGCTTGCACTCGCTGCTCAAAGGATTCCCTTCAGTGGGCTGAAATATGAGAGGAAACTTCAAATAGAAGGAGTGCATGGTTGAATAATTGAAAATGATGAATGCATAATGCTTTTTAAGCAGAGCAGGATGAAGCCTATATAAAAGATGAAGGTCTCGAGGATTGCTGCCGCGGCCACACCATACAGGACACTGCATCTGGAAGAAGTCGTTCGAATTCCCGGGACGTAATGCATGAAAAATAAGAAGTCTTTTTAAATGCATAACTAGTCCATGTTAGGTCCATGCTAGATTAAAGCAGATGCGGCGACATGTATTAACATTAATGTGTGGCACTCCAGTTCTGCACCTAGTAATGACATCCCACTGGAGTTGGGTAAGGATGGACCGACACAGTTGATTGATGGCTGGTTGCTTCAGCAAGAGCATCATTAAAAGCAGTCCGTTCTCACATAGTGCTTTTGAATACAGCTCGGTTTAGAATGGAAAATATTATGGCTGTAAGGTAATCAATAATGTCCTCTTATGTAGTCGTACAACAAAAAGAATACATTCTTTCGGTGGTTGTTGTTGTTGTACAGATATCCCCTCAATGACTTGCACACCTTTAAAGTCAGCATAGACCTATTTTCTTGTTTCGTAATTTTAACAAAACTTGAAAACTTGCTCTGCCTCAACAACTTTCCTTTTCAGCCCACAAAACTGTAAAATGGATTTTGAGTAGTGTTTCGTGCTGATTTTATTTGGCCTTCTAAGGTGCTTTTTCTAAAGTGTCATATAATATGCTTTATTTAACTTATGTACATATTTAAGTATTCTATTTTTTTTTTTTTTAATATGCATTTACATTTTTTAAACGTTTGTATTTATTATTATAAAATGTATTAATTTAACCCTACTGTGGGTAAAAGTTGCATCTTTATTTTCATCACGGGGATCAGATCATATACGGATCACATACACAAAAGCTTAATATCAAATGAAGATCCACTGCTAGAATCCAGTATCTGTTAAACATATATTAAATTGTGCTGCTTTAATTTCTCTTAGGAAAGTATATTACTCAGCAAACATTTGAGAAGATGTTGTCCTGCATCCATTGTAGAATTTTTATATAAAGCAAACTTTTAAAAAACCTTTAAAAAACAAACAAACAAAAAAAAACTCTTTTATAGCATTTTGATTTGTTAATCATTATTATTATTATTATTATTATTATTATTATTATTATATGTTTGTTTGTTTCATTTTACATTATTTTTCTCAGAAGGCTTTACTTTATTTATTTTTCTACCATGTTTATTAATGATAAAACTGGATTGTGAATTAATGATAAAATTGGATTGTGAATAGTGTTTCATGTTGACGTCATCAGATTTATGTCTAACCAGTTCAGGTGCCTTTTATTTTGTTTTGTTTTGTTTTGTTTTTTTATTCTTTACATAACTATGGAATTCTTTGTAATCTGTTTTTTTTTTTTTTTTTTTGTAGGTATTTTATTTTATTTTATTTTATTCTTCTCATAAGTATGGAATTCTTTATAATCTGTTTTTTTTTTTTTTTTTTTTTTTTTTTTTTTATATATATTTGTTTTTCCATATCATTTGGCTCAGAAAGGGTTTGTTTACTTGATTTTGTTTGTTGAGCCTCTCTGCCATGTTTAGTCTGTCTTCTTTTTTTCGGAAATCTGTCTTTCAGTTCCGTGCGGAGGAGTTCTGACCATGCGCCGCGGGACCATTCTGTCTCCGGGTTACCCCGATCCCTATGACAACCATCTGAACTGCGTTTGGAAGGTCTTTGTGCCGGAGGGAACCGGAATCCAAGTGAGACAAAATGCTTCTTTGTTTGTTTTTGTTTTTTTTTCCCTTTTTTGTGTCTTCTTAAAAAGCATTGTGGATTAGTAGAAGCGTATTTGATTACTTAACGCTTGCCAGGAGATTAAAATATTCTCAAGGGAATCGCATTTTTATTAGTTTGCTTTATTATTGAACTTTACATATTACTTATTACATTTTTGCTCTTATTTACAACTTTTGAAGTTTAAGCAAGTAATATTACATTTTATAGGGATGCTATATGTTATACAGGGAAAAAATGAATTAATATATTAACGGTGAACTAATATGAGTTTTCAGTGGCTGATATCTACTGTAATGTATAGCAGTGGTTCTCAACCGGTTTTGCTTTACATTGGACACCAAACACAGTACCAGGATTGTTTATCATTAAACGGCTTAGGCCGAACAATATGCAAAATTATTAACATGATCTAAACTGAATAGGAAAATTGTGTAAATACAACAACAACAGCATAAATGTGATTCATCATCCGAACACATGGAGCAAACACTTGACCAAATGTTGATTTATCATTAGTCATATCACCAAGTGACAGATTTCACCATTTGATTGAATACACAGCCTTTGACATCAACAACAAAAGAGATAAGAGATGTTTTCTACTCATTTTAAAGATTTATAAGCCTATTTATTTAATTATTGCATGTTTATATACTTGTTTGCATTTTATTATTTGTTTTTCTGCCATACATGTTCCTATCGGACCAGAACTGGCTAATTTTTATAATATTATGATTTATATAATAAATATTTATTCGTTACTAAACTTAACATTTAAATTTGATATATTCAACCCAAAATTTGTAGTTCAAAAAACAAAGTGTTTTATATATTTTATCATTTTTATTTTTTTTCCCTGTAGATTACAGTTGTGACTTTTTCCACCGAACACAACTGGGACTCTCTAGACTTTTATGATGGTGTCGACAGCAATGCTCCACGTCTAGGGAGCTATTCGGGTAAGATGGAATCCATCTGTTTTTCCTCCCTAAATTTGATATTGTTTTCCAAATAACCCAAGCACACCATGTTGACTTTAATATATTCTGCAAATACAACTGTTGCGCACTCATCCCTGGTGTGGTTTTTTTTTTTTTTTTTTTTTTTTTTTTTTTACTCACTCTAGTCAGTCTGAAGAAAGTCAGTGTATCGCATCTGCAAAATAAGACTATTTTTTTTTGTAACCTCATGCCGCCTGGCTTTCATCTAGAGATTTGTTTTGTCATCCAAAGCGCATCAATATTTGAGCTGTCGTAGGATATCATGGATCAACAGCTTTATAAGCAGTCAGAGTTTCCCTGATGAGGCTTACTTTGTAAGGAGGAGACAGAATGAAATCAGTGTAGTGCAGAGAACTCGAAAAGGCAGAGCCCTCAGATGTCAAAGACTGATTTTAATTAGTTGCTACTGTATCCTCTCAACCTTTATTATTTTATTTTATTTTATTTTATTTTATTTTATTTTATTTTATTTTATTATTGTTAATACGTTTTGTATTCTGTTGGTATTTATGTATGTTTATTTAACTTTTTACATTAAAAAGTACACATTTAATTATTTGCCACCATATACTCTCAACCATTTTATTTTATTTTAATTTATTTCTTTTAGCTCAGAAAAAGGCTCTTGACATTTATTTTTTGTATTAATTAATTAATTTATTTATTTATTTATTTATTTATTTATTATGTAATATTTATTATTTCATTTATTTTTCTCTGTTTCTTTTCATTTCTTTTGGCTCAGCAAAAGGTTATTTTCTCAACCATTTTATTATTTTATTTTATTTTATTTTATTAACTTTTTGTAATCTGTTGGTGTTTATTTATATATTTATTTATTTTACTCTTTACATTATTTTTCTCTGTTTTTAATTTTATATTTTCATATCTTTCTTTTTCTCAGAGCCTTCAGAAGTGAAAGACAGATTTTAATTATTTGCCACCATATCCTCTCAGCCATTTTATTTTATTTTGTTTTTTTATCTTATTAATATTTTTTGTAAAAATTTATCTTATTAATATTTTTAAATTTTTTGTCATATCTTTTGGGTCAGAAAAAGGTTTTCTTTGTAAAGGTAGACGCTTCTCTTTATGAAAGTAGACCCTTTATAAAAGTAGGGCCTTTGCAGTTTCAAATGATACCTTATTCTTATCTGCATAATCAAAAATTGAGTATTTTTAGTTCTTTTCGCGGTCATCATGAAAAAATGAGACAGACCGGTCTTTGACACCAGAGGGTTAAGGGTTTTTTGTTTGCTGTGTGCGCCATGTTTAGTTTGTTTTTATAATTTCAGTTTTATAGACTTCTCTTTGCATCTGCCACCATACCCTCTCAACCATTATTTTATTTTATTTTATTTTATTTATTTTTTATTTTATTTTTTATTTTTTTGTCCTATCTATCTATCTATCTATCTATCTATCTATCTATCTATCTATCTGTCTGTCTGTCTGTCTGTCTGTCTGTCTGTCTGTCTGGATGTCTGTCTGTCTGTCTATCTATCATCTCAGAAAGGCCTTTTTTTCTTCTTGGTATAGAGTTTTACAGACTTTTTGTTTCCTCTTTATATAAGTTGGTGACAGAATGATATCAGTGTAGCATCGATGACTGGAATCGAAAGAGCCCACAGAAGTGAAAGACAGATTTTAATTATTTGCTAGCGTATCCCCTCAACCAGGCGTGAGCGTCGCGTCAGCCACACAAAGCAAAATAAATATGCGCTGACCTTAGCGGGTGCCATCCCTCTCAGACAAAGCATTAAGTATTGTTGGCAGTTTGACGTTTAATCTGCTCGGAGGACAAATGAAAGATTAAAGGAAGTTATGGGATGGAGACGCCTCGTGCATAAAGAAGGTGAAATGGCCGCGGACAAAATATGTTTGGATGCTCTTCGTGTGGGAAATATGGGACCACCTTGGTCTAAATTCCCCCTGCGGTTAAGGCTGCAACTGTAATGCCTGCCTCTATTCGTCACAACCCCTTTAGCACTGAACGTCAGCGGCCGCTCGACAAATAGCCCATCATCCAGATTCCAGAGTGGCTACAGAGCATCGCTCTGCTTGATGGAGGTCACCGCAGGTTCACAAAACTGCAATAGGTCTGATCTGTCTTGTGTGCCCAGCTGTAATTTCGCAATGATTAGGTGGACGGCGGCGAGGTGTGACCCAACTTTAGCAGTGACGCCACTTCATCTGTAGACCTGGCGACTCGATAAAGCCGCTGACATTCATGACAGAGTTGAATGACATCCGTAGAAGCCTCATGAAGGAATGTCACAATCCCAGCATGGAGCTGTTGGAAACAATGCGCTGTTATGCCTGTCATGCAAACCATAATTATTTTTTAATGCAACTTCCTCTAGGGACCACGATTCCACCCCTGCTGAACACCACGTCCAACAACCTGGTCCTCACCTTTCAGACTGACATGAGCGTTTCTGGAGCTGGTTTTCACCTGGAATATACAGGTATGGTGACTGTTCACCTGTGCAGTGAGAACACAAAGCACAGTTTCCTATGGAAGCTTAATATAAAACTATAAAATGAAAAAAAAGAATGTGACTTTTTATCTCACAATTCTGATTGTTTTTATTTCAATCCTGAGTTTATATTTCACAATTCAGATTTTTTTTCCCCTTGCAATTCTGATATTTTTCTTGTAATTCTGAGAACAAATTAAAAATTGTGAGAATAAGAAAATCAGATTTGTGAGATATAAACTCAGAATTATGAGGAAAAAGTCCAAATGAATCGCGAGATATAAATTCAGAGTACAAAAAATCAGAAGAAAAGTCAAATATAATGTGAGATATATAAATTAATATTTGCAAGAAAAAAAAAACTGAATCGCAAGAGATAAACTTGCAAAACTGGAAGCTAATTTCTGCCACAGGAAAAAAAAAAAAAAAAAAAAAAAAAAACAATAATTGCAATTGTTTTTTTTTTTATCTGACAATTCTGGCTTCAGATGTAAACTTCCAATTCTGAGAAGAAAAGTCTGAATTGAAAGATAAAAACAGTATATGTGAGATGAAAAAGTCATAATTATATTTTTTATTAGAAATAAGATTTACTTTTATTGCAAGTTTATATGACTTACCAAATTTTTGAGTTTTTATCTCGCAGTTCTGATGGGTTTTTTTTTCCTCAAGATTGTGAGAAAAAAGTCTGAATTATAGTCTAACATATACAGTCAGGTCCATAAATATTGGGACATCGACACAATTCTAACATTTTTGGCTCTATACACCACCACAATGGATTTCAAATGAAACGAACAAGATGTGCTTTAACTGCAGACTGTCAGCTTTAATTTGAGGGTATTTACATCCAAATCAGGTGAACGGTGTAGGAATTACAACAGTTTGCATATGTGCCTCCCACTTGTTAAGGGACCAAAAGTAATGGGACAGAATAATAATCATAAATCAAACTTTCACTTTTTAATACTTGGTTGCAAATCCTTTGCAGTCAATTACAGCCTGAAGTCTGGAACGCATAGACATCACCAGACGCTGGGTTTCATCCCTGGTGATGCTCTGCCAGGCCTCTACTGCAACCGTCTTCAGTTCCTGCTTGTTCTTGGGGCATTTTCCCTTCAGTTTTGTCTTCAGCAAGTGAAATGCATGCTCAATCGGATTCAGGTCAGGTGATTGACTTGGCCATTGCATAACAATCCACTTCTTTCCCTTCAAAAACTCTTTGGTTGCTTTTGCAGTATGCTTTGGGTCATTGTCCATCTGCACTGTGAAGCGCCGTCCAATGAGTTCTGAAGCATTTGGCTGAATATGAGCAGATAATATTGCCCGAAACACTTCAGAATTCACCCTGCTGCTTTTGTCAGCAGTCACATCATCAATAAATACAAGAGAACCAGTTCCACTGGTAGCCATACATGCCCACCACCACCATGCTTCACTGATGAGGTGGTATGCTTAGGATCATGAGCAGCTCCTTTCCTTCTCCATACTCTTCTCTTCCCATCACTCTGGTACAAGTTGATCTTGGTCTCATCTGTCCATAGGATGTTGTTCCAGAACTGTGAAGTCGTTTGGCAAACTCTAATCTAGCCTTCCTGTTTTTGAGGCTCACCAATGGTTTACATCTTGTGGTGAACCCTCTGTATTCACTCTGGTGAAGTCTTCTCTTGATTGTTGACTTTGACACACATACACCTGCCTCCTGGAGAGTGTTCTTGATCTGGCCAACTGTTGTGAAGGGTGTTTTCTTCACCAGGGAAAGAATTCTTCGGTCATCCACCACAATTGTTTTCCGTGGTCTTCCGGGTCTTTTGGTGTTGCTGAGCTCAACGGTGCGTTCCTTCTTTTTAAGAATGTTCCAAACAGTTGTTTTGGCCACGCCTAATGTTTTTGCTATCTCTCTGATGGGTTTGTTTTGTTTTTTCAGCCTAATGATGGCTTGCTTCACTGATAGTGACAGCTCTTGGATCTCATCTTGACAGTTGACAGCAACAGATTCCAAATGCAAATAGCACACTTGAAATGAACTCTGGACCTTTTATCTGCTCATTGTAATTGGGATAATGAGGGTATAACACACACCTGGCCATGGAACAGCTGAGAAGCCAATTGTCCCATTACTTTTGGTCCCTTAACAAGTGGGAGGCACATATGCAAACTGTTGTAATTCCTACACCGTTCACCTGATTTGGATGTAAATACCCTCAAATTAAAGCTGACAGTCTGCAGTTAAAGCACATCTTGTTCGTTTCATTTGAAATCCATTGTGGTGGTGTATAGAGCCAAAAATGTTAGAATTGTGTCGATGTCCCAATATTTATGGACCTGACTGTAAACTCACAATTGCAAGAAAAAAGTCAGAATTGTGAGATAAAAAGTTGCAATTACCTTTATTATTTTTATTTTATTTTTTATTCTGTGGCAGAAAAAAAAGATCCATATTTCTCGCAATTCTTTGTAAAATAAAATTATTATAATTATCACAAAATCATTTTTTTATTTTGTGATAATTATAATCTCAAAAATATATATTTTATCACAATATATATTTTTGAGAGGTCTAAGCTGTTATTTAATTGAATAAAAACAATTAAAATAAAACACTTGTAAAAGTAGTATTGATTTTCTACATATATCAATATAAACATTATATATTTTATTTGCTTTCCTGCATGTCATTTGACCATTAAGCAACGTCTGAGAACTGTAAACGTGTGAACGTGGTTTTAAATTATTGAAATATATTAAAGTAAAATCTAAGGATGTACTTCAAGAAAATATGTCGAAGTGGTTCAGCTGACAACAAAAGTTTGGGAAGCCCTGCCACAGGCGACCACAAATGAATTGAATTTAACCGCAACATGAATCACGCAGCATTTGTTATGACTCATTTCTCTCGCGGGGCTCCTTTGCATCTCGCAGTGTAAACGCAAATCAATTTCCATTTGTGTTGGGGAACAGTCACATTCTGACAAATGAAGAGAGTTTCCTGTGTCCTAAGCAATAGGTTTGGATTCCTGCCCAGAACCTCAAACCCCCAGCAATGGTGTGAAAGTGGGCGACCGCTATTTCGTGGGTGATGTTGTCTCGTTCCACTGTGAACAAGGATACACTCTAAAGGTGGGCGATTTCATATCATAATATGACAGTGATAGCTTAGCGCTCTCAGCTTCAAATGCTCAGAGACATTTGCACTCATTCTAAAAAGCTTTTTGGCTGCTCATTTTGGCATTTCGCCATTGTGGCTTGCGTAATTGGCAGTGCGTTAAACAGGTGACATTTTCAGAACATCTTTCAGAAGAGTGACATTAAATCAAACGCCTTTGTTTGACTCATATGTCCCAGGGGTTGATTTTTAGTTTAACTTTTGTTTTAATTTTTGAAGGATGCATTAAAATGTCTTTTTTCCTATGACTTTATTTATTTTTGCTACTTTCCAAATGCTTTTTATGTGTAGATGTTATTATTTTTACTCTTGTACCAGACCCAGAATTTTGATCTTGAACATGAAAATGCATCATAAAATATTAATTTAGATATTTTTAAATTACGATAATCGAAACAATTCAGCATTTCAGTATTTTTTTTTTATTTGAAAATGATTACGACTCTCTTTTAGTTCTCTCCCTTGTTTTTCCCCATCTTTTTCCCAAGTTATTTTTTTTTTTTCAGAAGTTATCTGTGTCATTGAAAAGCTTGAGATACAATATGATGCATGTGATCTGTGAAAAGGAAAAAGGTGCATTGTGATTTTTCTGTCATTTCCAATCTGTAATTTTGTAAAATTGTCCAAGAAGTCTGTTTTTAGGGTGCATGTGCTTAACATGTTCAAAATGAAATTATACAAAAAATGTGAAAATAAATATTTAGCTGTATTTATTTAGAATGTATGAAATACTAGCTATGAAATTTGCTTTAGCATGTTCAAAATGTCATATTTTTTAGCTGTAATTTTGTTAGAATATCTAAAATGTGTGAATATAAATATTATGTAGTTGTGTGCATTTAGAGAGCATGAAACAGTAGCAATGAAATTAGCATGTGCAAAATGTCATTTTTTAGCTTTTTGTAAAATTATGCAAAAAATGTGGAAATATATATCATTTAGTTGAGTGCATGTAGAATGCATGAAACGCTAGCTATGAAATTAGCCTTAGAATGTTCAGAATTTTGTAAAATTATACAAAAAGTGAGAAAATAAATATTACTATTTAGAATGCATAAAATTTTAACTATGAAATTAACCTTAGCATCTTCAAGAATTTCATTTTTGTAGCTGTAATTTTGTAAAATTGTGCAAAAAGTGTAAAAAATAAATATTTAGTTCTGTGTATTTAGAATGCATGAGATGCTAGCCATGTAATTAGCCTTAGAATGTTCAAAATGTTATTTTTCTAGCTGTAGTTTTGTCAAATTATGCACAAAATATGAAAATATTATTTAGTTCTGTTTGCATTTAGAATGCATGAAACAATAGCTGTTGAATTTGTTTTTTTTATGTTCACGGTGTAATTTCTGTCACTGTAATTTTGTATAATAATGCAAAATGTGTGAAAATATTATTTCACTGTGTGTACTTGGAATGCCTAAAATGCATGCTAAATGGAATTAGCTGCAGCATGTTTAAAAAGTCATTTTCACCACGTGTTCATTATATTTTGGTTAAGAAAACAAAATGTTATCTGATGCATGTATACTGTATATACAGTTGGACGTTAATAGACAAACTAGTGAAAGTTTGTGTTTAAAAAAAAAAAACAATAACAGAAAGAAGAAAAGTAAAAAGGTGGCCATAGCTGAGAAAGCACCTTAAAGTTCAGTGTTTGATTTTCTGTTCTTCTGTGCATTTTATTAGATTCATTCACAGTGCCAAGGCTTTGTTATTTTTGCCCTCACGTCGTACGTGGAAGAGCACGTTGAATGATACATTTCCTACGAGTGATTCATCTTCCTTCGGAATTGGTGAGAGCTTCTTGGAAAAGTCAATATCTTTCTTCATTTCCACTCGTTGCAGGGAAGTGCATATATAACCTGCATGCCTGGGCCAGTCAGAAGATGGAACTACCCAGCGCCCCTCTGTCTGGGTATGTTTTATTTGCAGTCATTTCTCCCCGTTTGGCCTTTTCAATGAGGGCATTACCACTGCTTTACTTCTGCGTAATCTCAATTCTTCAAATTAGTGTCTCACAACAACCTTATGTTCCTGTTAGTTGAGGAGTTTGTGCTGTTTGGTCTTATTTGATTTCGATGTAGCAGCTGTTTCATCACCGAGCGCAGAGAGATCAGCCGTGGTCTGTTAGAGCTCTATTTAATCAAATGGACTATGAAAAAGCTTTCTTCAGGCTAGATCTTTGAGGTCCTATTCAGTCTAATCTTATTTTTTCATTTTCTCTTTTGTTGAAATCTATTAGCCTTAAACCCTTCTTCCATGTCTCATGATTTCTCGCGGCTATAACACCATCGCTCACGAGTTACTGGCCATCTAGCTAATGCTGTTCATCCAGAGTGACTTAAAGTCTGCTAATAGCAGTGACAGACGCTGCAGGACCTCAGGTTAAGTGATGTGTGCAACAATGCACGAGGATAGTGCAAGTTTACTTCTAATAGATGTTCTCTCACTAGATATGGCTGTAAATGTATGCAAATGTAAGTATTTCTTTAACTACAGCACCATTAAAACAGACATAAAAAGTGATTTTAATATTGCTATACAGTGCTATAAAATGTCATTATTAAAATCAAAAGTCATGCCTTGTAATATTATTTTGATGGAGCTGAACTAACATGAACTACCAATGGATAATTATATTTTTCTTAACTAACGTTAACAAAGATTAATGTGTTTTTACTGATAGCTTTCACTATGACTTTGAAAATTTTAATCTGTTGATTATATAATTGATGTTTGGCTCAATTTTGAAGATTTTTGGTTGATTTTAAGGGGTTATTCCACGGAAAGGTCAACTATTGATTAAAATTGTTTTTCAGTTACAATTCATATTGTCACTGCTAATGTAATGCTGGAATTGCTCTAGGATTCTGGGAAAAGAAATACTGTATGTTTTCCACCCAGATACATAAAATAAAAATAAAAATAATTGCATATCAATACAAATTTCTATAGCTGCAAATGTTTTTGAAAATATATTCAGTGTATTAGAACATGCATGAACAATAGAATTATTTTATTATTTTATTTATTAAATTCCATTCCATTTTAATTCTACTTCCGTAATAAGTTCAGTTGAATTTGCAATCCTGAATTTGTGCCATTGATCTTATTTGATTTTAGTGTAGCATCTGTTTCATAACAACCATGGAATATAGAAATGTTCTCTAAGGAAACATACAATTTATATCATCTATTGCAAATATTCAGTGTGTATGATAACGTTTATGCTAAATGTTTCTCAAAAAGCATATTTAATGTGCATGGTAATATGATAGTTAATCAGCGAGTTATGCTGTTGATTGGGAATTGCACCCCTGAACAATTAAATTATTACCTTTATTTATTGTTTTTATTCAATTTTAAGTGTACTTCCTTAAATTCCGTAATTGAATTTGAATTTAAAAGTTTGGCTCAATTAAGTTTAGAATGCTGAATTTCTTCAGATATGATTTCATTTGTAGCAGCCGTTTCATACCGACCATAGAATATCGAAACGTCACATATTGACATTAACTATTTTTATCATATAATGATAATGCAAATATATTGTGTGTATGATTTGTGATATGTTTTCTTACTAAATCGAGCATTGAAATTATTTCATTTATTTATTGTTTTTATTCAAAATTCATTCCATTTCAATTCTTCTTCCTTAAATTCAGGAATTGAATTTGGATAGAATAGTCAGAATCAGAATCAGAATCAGAAAGAGCTTTATTGCCAAGTGTGTTTACACACACAAGGAATTTGTCTTGGTGTTAGGAGCTTCCAGTGCAGAAGTACAAACATAGTGCAGACAACATATAATTAAGGTAATACAAACACTAATGATGAAGAGAATAAACAATAAATTATAAACAACAGTAATAAAAATATACAGGAAAAAAAAAGATGTCCTTAGACAGAACTGTGAATGTGCATGTGTCCTATGTACAGATGATGGTTTGATGAGTTAATTGCAGGTGTACAGTATGTGTTGTGTGTTATGTGCTGTTCAGGTGGGATATGGCCTGGGGGAAAAAACTGTTCTTGTGTCTGGCTGTTCTGGTGCTCAGTGATCTGTAGCGCCGGCCAGAGGGCAACAGTTCAAAGAGAGAGTGAGCTGGGTGTGAGGGGTCCAGAGTGACTTTCTTTGCCCTTTTCCTCACTCTGGAGATATAAAGATCTTGGAGGTTGGGTAGAGGGGCACCGATAATCCTCTCAGCAGTCCTGACTGTCCGTTGTAGTCTTCTAATGTCTGTTTTGGTAGCTGAGCCAAACCAAACAGTTATAGATGAACACAGGACGGATTCGATGATGGCAGAGTAGAACTGTTTCAGCAGCTCCTGTGGCAGGTTGAACTTCCTCAGCTAGCGGAGGAAATACAGTCTCTGCTGGGCCTTTTTCACAATAGAGTCAATGTGAATGTCCCACTTCAGGTCCTGAGAGATGGTGGTGCCCAGGAACCTGAATGACTCCACTGCAGTCACAGTGCTGTTCATGATGGTGAGTGGGGGAAGTGCAGGGGGGTTCCTCCTGAAGTCTACTATCATCTCCACTGTTTTGAGCGTGTTGAGCTCCAAGTTGTTGTGACTGCACCAGACAGCCAGCTGCTCAACCTCCTGTCTGTAAGCAGACTCGTCACCATCCTTGATGAGGCCGATGACTGTAGCGTCGTCCGCAAACTTCAGAAGCTTGACAGAGGGGTCTTTAGATGTGCAGTCATTTGTGTAGAGAGAGAAGAGCAGTGGGGAGAGAACACATCCCTGAGGGGCGCCAGTGCTGATGGTGCAGGTGCTGGATGTGAGTTTGCCCAGCCCCACTAGCTGCTGCATGTCTGTCAGGAAGCTGGTGATCCACTGACAGATGGAGGTGGGCACAGAGAGCTGTGTGAGTTTGTCTGAGAGAAGGTCAGGCATGATGGTATTGAAGGCCGACCTGAAGTCCACAAATAAGATCCTTGCGTAGGTCCCAGGTTTGTCAAGGTGTTGCAGGATGTAATGCAGTCCCATGTTGACAACGTCATCCACAGACCTGTTTGCTCTGTAGGCAAACTGAAGAGGATCCAGCAAGGGTCCAGTGATGTCCTTCAGGTAGGCCAGGACCAGTCGCTCAAATGACTTCATGACCACAGACGTGAGAGCGACAGGTCTGTAGTCGTTAAGGCCAGTGATTTTGGGCTTTTTGGGGACGGGAATGATGGTGGAGCGTTTGAAGCAGCAGGGAACTTTGCACAGCTCCAGAGATCTGTTGAAGATCTGTGTAAAGATGGGGGCCAGTTGGTCAGCACAGACTTTTAGACAGGCAGGTGAAATACCGTCTGGTCCTGAAGCTTTCCTAGATTTCTGTTTCCTGAAGATCCGGTTCACATTCTCTACACAGACTTTAAGCGCAGGTAAAATGGTGGGGGGTGGAGGGAGGGGGGTTGCAGGGGGGGTAGGTGAATGTGTGAAGTGCAGATCAGAGCGGGTGCTGGGTGTCAGTCTGGCCTTTTCAAACCGGCAGTAAAACACATTCAGATCGTCAGCAAGTTGTTGATTCTCCACAGACTGTGGGGGTGGTGTCTTGTACTTGGTGATGTTCTTCAGACCAGTCCAGTAAAGTAAAGCTCGATCTAATTTAGAATATAATGCAACTCCAGTTGGTGGTATTTGGCACGGCCGTGGCTGAAGAGTGACACTTGAAGTTTAATTGATCCGAGCTCCTGCAATGTAAACAGAAGATTCAATGTTCTCTATTGACATTTCAATTGCTGTTCTAAAGTACTGTATATGGACACAGTGAGTCCAAGAGGCCATTCATTACATGTTTGCCGATAAGAAGAATGCAAACACAACCAAGCGCACAGGGGGATATGCACATGCTCCGGAGTAAAATCAAGGGGATATACGTCAGTCTTACTCGCTTCGATATTGGCCTTTCAATCCCAGTGAGTTCTGGTGGTGTTAATTTAAAAAGTCATTATGAGAAAACATAACCCATGTATCAATTTCTCCCAAACTCAAAATGAACGCAGCACATTCTTCCATTAGCATTTGAAAGCATTTCTTATTGTACATCATTGCATTGTTATTTATATGTACCAAGAACACGGGGCTTTCTTATATGCAAATGAGTACATTTTGCATATCACTAGATTCTGTAATGGAGTTTGAACTTGATGAATATCTGTTTGATAATTTCTTATTGTTCCATCGGGTATCTGTTCTCGGTGTGAGGTACAGTATTCTGTGCATGCCGTCTTCATTGACTCTGAGCATTGCTGCTCTTGTCTTTTAAGCCGAGTGCGGGGGATTCCTGTCGGACCTGAATGGAGTCATCCTAAGTCCCGGCTTTCCTGGAAATTACCCCAGTGGACTTGACTGCTACTGGACAGTTAAACTTCCTGTTGGCTTTGGTCTGTATCCTGTAACTTTTGAGTTTCGTTTTTCTTCTTTTCCCCAAATAAGATTTTAATTTATGCCTCTGTTGTTTATATCTCTAGACAGAATGAGATTAAATGTAAAGTCTCCTACTTAGATATTTCTCCGGAAGTAAAAGACCTCAGTAATCTCACCTCATGTGTTTCCTCTAGAGTTCATGAAAATCCAGATATCCAATTAAGAAGTCAAATATTTCTCAAGAAATTCTCCCAAGACCAAATGATCTCAGACGCTATCATCGTAAACTAAAACCAAACCATTAAAAACATATTTGTTACTTAAAATAAATGTTAATCGAAATAAAATATAAAAACTGCTATTTGCTATTGAACCATTTCTAATAATAAAAATAATCAAATTTAATAAAAATGAAAACTAAATAAATAAAATAACTAAAAAAAATGGTTAAAAATGTCAAAAACGCACAACAAAATTACTCAAACTTTGATTAAAATGAAAACTGAAAATATATAAAAATAATTAATTAAACTATAATAGTATATTAATGATTTTAAAATAGCATGGTTATCCACATTCATTTTAGACCTCTGTACTCTTACAGTATATAAACTATTGTTTTATGTCTATTCATATTTCTACTTAGGATCTTTTACCAACCAAAGGGAAAAACATCTGAGAAAAAATTGATACTACATGAAACATAAATAAAAGCTTCATTAAGTCATCTTAAGTTATGAAACAACAACCTAAGAAATATTTTCCTATTGCAAGATGCAAGACTCGTGTGTTTTTTGTAAAATATAAAAATCATAGAATAGCAATGATTTTTAACAGGAATATTGTGTTTCTCAAAGCTGCAAGTCATGGATTGTTTTGTTTGAACTTTATTTTGAACCTTCAAAGTTTGCCTTCAGGTATCTCATTGTTAAAATGTACTGTATCTCTCCTCCTATTGTTTATGATCCAGGGATCCACCTGCAATTCCTCAACTTCTCCACGGAAGCTGTGCACGACTACCTTGAAGTCCGTAGCGGGACGCTGGACTCAGGCTCGGTGATCGATAGGTTCAGCGGGCCCATTGTTCCAGAATCTTTCTTCAGCACGACCCACGAGACCAGCTTCTTCTTTCACAGCGACTACTCGCAGAACAAACCCGGTTTCCACATCACCTATGAGGGTAAGACGGATTAGACCTGCCCACGGCCATTACTTCCCCTGTCAATACGGACACACACCATTGGATCCCTTCTCACAATAACAGGATAGGGAATATAACCAATTGTTCTCTTTGAGTTCAGTCAAAGCCCTTTTTGAGAGTAAGTCAATCAGTCTCGGTAACATCCACAGCAGCTATTTTCTAGTCAGACTAGTGCAGCTCCAAATGCAAAACTGCATATTGCCAAAGTTGGCTAGTTGATGGGCTGCCTGAATGACTGATTGGTCTTAACGAAAAGCCCTGTATAATTAGGCTGGTATTGAGAATGTGTACAGCTGTTGCTGTGGTGCTTTAAAGAGGATACATTTAAAGACCCAGCTTTTCTGAGAGGATTTAACCCTGCAAACAGCTGAAGCACAGCATGCTAATTAAAAGACAGCACAAAAAAAAAAAATAAATCTAAATTAAAAATATATACACTACCAGTCAAAAGTTTGGAATAATTATGATTTTTTTCTGTTTTTCAAATAAGTATTAATAAAATATTATTAAATAAAAAAAATGTTTTCTATTTGAATATATTTTAAAATGTAATTTATTCCTGTGATCAAAGCTGAATTTTCAGCATCATTACTCCAGTCTTCAGTGTTACATGATCCTTCAGAAGTCATTCTAAGATGCTGATTTGCTGCTCAGTTATTATCAATTATTATTGGTGCTCAAAAATTGATAATGGTTCTTATTATTATCAATGTTGCAAACATTGCTGCTTAATATTTTTTTGTGGAAACTGTCATGCATTCTTTGATAAATATAAATTTTAGCATTTATTTAGTTTAATCTTTTGTAACAGTATACTGTAAAATCTTTCACTTTGTATTTTTATTTATTTATTTATTTAATCTTATTTACCCCATTTGAATGGTAATGTATAACAGTTTCCACAATAATATTGAGCAGTAAAAACATCACAGGAATAAATTACATCTTTAAATATATTACAACAAAAAATATAACTTTAAACTGTAATAATATTAACAGTATTAACAGTATTAACAATATTGCTGCTTTACTGCTTTTTTGACCAATTGTTAGCTAGCATGAAAAGCATGAAATAAATGTGGTTATTCCAAACTTTCAAATGGTGCATAAGTGGAATTACTATAAACTAATTAACATCAATTTCTTTTAATTGAAAAGTGCCATTTTGCTGCTATGTCTCTTATTAAAGTCATCTGTGTCATATATGAATTGGTCGTAGTACAGTATGTGAGAGACTGTTATTGTACTGTGAGGTGATTTATGGTGTTATCTAGTGGTAGCATAATTATAAAAACCCCTAAGTGTTAAATTTTAGTATGCAACTTCCCATGGACATGAAATTGTGCACCTTGCTGATGAGGAGAGGTTTGCTTTTGCTAAATGATTATCCAGTTTTCACCTGGCAGTCACCCAGAAAACCCTAACTGCACATGGCAATGCCCCAAGAACCGCTCAGAAGCAACTGTATAGTGTTTTCAAATCTATTTTTATATTCCACCCCTTGTGCCTTTCTGGTTTACACAGCAGGAATCTGTCAGTATTTTGACTTTATGATTCCTGAACAGTGAGATGTTTCTCGTCCCTTGAGAATGACTTTAGGTTTTTGAAGTAAAAAATATAAGCTCTCATCCTCAGTGAAACCGCTTCCTTTGACACAGCACAGAAGAGATCTTGCTTTTCAATATTAGTCTCAAAATATTTATTGCTTCTGTGACACTCTTTTTGTTGTTGTTGTTGTGTATGTGTGTGTGTGTGGGGTCAGACTGCTAAGTTTAAACAGTTAATTCTGGATGAATCATCAAAACTCATTTTGAATGACAAAAACTATGACAAAAATCCATTGACATTCTTGTAAACGAATAAAAACCAAGACGAAAGTGTTAGGTAGGGACAATTTGGGAAAAGAGATCCAGTCTTTTAATCCAACTAGATAAAAACTAAATCAGTTCTAAAATATGACTAAAATTAAATAGCATTTTTGTCAAAAGTCTATGACTAAAACTAAATCAAAATTTTCTGTCAAAATTAACACTGACTGGTATATTTGGATGCTTTTATTTTGTGATTTATTTGACTAGATTGACAGTGTTACTTTAGTATTATTTATATAATATTATAGGATATATAAATATATTGAATTAGCATTTATTTCTATCTTTTCAGTTTTCATTTTAATTTTATTTTTCGTAATTTTGTTATGTGCTTATGTCTTTTTTTTTTTTTTTTGTATTTCTCTATAGCATTCATTTATTTTTATTTCCGTTTTAGTAGTGATTTTATAACATCCACTTTAGGATATTAAGTATAATTTCTGTTTACATTTAAATTTTACAACTAATGTTTTATTTTATTTATTTATTTTTGTGCCAAAAGACATTTTTACTTCTTTTAGTTATCAATAACAACACTGATGGACATTGGCGTTCCTTATGGCCTCTCACTGAATAAAGCCTTCTGCTCTGTGGTCACTCAGCGTATGAACTGCAGAGGTGTCCAGATCCGCGGCCCTTTCGGAACGGGGTGGTGATTGGCAGTGATTTTGGAGTGGGCATGACCATCTCGTTCCAGTGTCTGCCGGGATACACGCTGCTGGGCGAAGCGTCGCTCACGTGTCTGCATGGCATCAGCCGCAACTGGAACCACCCTGTGCCTCGCTGTGAAGGTACAAAGCCCATCTTACAGAAAACCAGCTTTTAATTAAACTGTCATGTTTTGTAACTTCTATGAGATGTCCAGGGGAAAATAAGGACCATATGTGAAGGCAGGACTTTAGCGGTGAACTTTAGGCTTATCACATTATTACTGTATGTCTCACTGCATTATTGCTCGTTGCAGCTGTATGTAAGGCAGTGCAGTTCTCCACAAATTGCTGATTGTGTTTTGATTTTATTTGTCCTCTGTCAGCACTTTGCGGTGGTAATATCACGGCCCTCAATGGGACCATCTACTCTCCGGGCCACCCGGCTGACTACCCTAATCTTAAAGACTGCATATGGAGCATCCGAGTACCTCCAGGCAACGGCATCCACATCAACTTCACCGTGCTCAACACTGAGCCCATCTACGACTACATCACCATCTGGTAGGACTTCTGCAAGCGTTTTATAAGAACTCCTCACCTAAAGACTTGCATCTGGTGTCATATAACAACATGAGTGTTATGCTCACAAAATAACATTGGCTTTAGGAAAGAGATTGACCAATTTATTTATTTATTTATTTATTTTTAACTGATACAAATTATTTTTGTGTTTCAGAGACTGATCATCGACATGCATAAACAATTTTAATCAAATTCATAATTGCTTTTCTTGATAGTTAGATATATCCTGTAACAATGAAAATAGTTTAGACTAAAACCATTAGACTGCAAATCAAAAACTGCACAATTGCTGTAAATTAATTAGTTTGAAATTTCTTTTTCTTTCTTTCTTTCTTTCTTTCTTTCTTTCTTTCTTTCTTTCTTTCTTTCTTTCTTACTTTCTATGCAGCCATTTTTTCTGTTTATATATATATTTACCATTAATAATTACAGCACATTTCTATAATTAAATTAAGTTAAATTATTACATTTAAAATGAATAATTATAGTAGCCCTTTATTGATTGATTGATTGATCGATTGACTGATTACGTTTTTAAATATCCAGTGATGAACAATATTTTATATGTACTATATTTTTGTTTTCATATTATGACAACAACAACAACTAATAATAATAATAATAATAATAATAATAATAATAATAATAATAGAACTTGTTATACAAAACCCAGATAAAAATAAACTTGCACATTATTATATAATATAATGTTATTATAATTAGTAGTAATATTAGTAGTAGTAATATTGTGCAAGTTTATTTTCATCTTTGTTTTGGACTATGTCTAACGAGTTCAATGCTAAGTATTTTTTAACATGACACGAAATGAAAACTGCTGTTGCTTCTTGTTGTTGGGTGCTACGGTTTAGAAATCAAATGATGCCATTATCAGTATTAAAAAAAAAAAGAAAAAAAAGAACCAGTAACCAAGTGTGAGTTTAGAGAAGTGTAAAAAATATCAGTTAAATTGATTATCTGCCTGTGTCTTGTTTTGTATTTATCAAAATGATTCGTCAAGCACTCCACCAGAGAGTTTGTCCTTGTCCATGAAAAATGCATTTGTGCTAATGCTGCTAAGCTGAGACTTACGTAACACTTTATTTTAGTCTTTTATCTGTTTAGTTTCACACATTTCTCTTGTGCTTTTCCATCTTCCATATATTTCCTCCTTGACTGCACATTGATGCTGAAGTGTCAAGCGACTGGTGCGAAAGCAAAATGTAGACGCTTGTGTTCACGTCATGGAAAATAGGATTTTTCTTGCTTTTCTGAAATATAACTGTTTGATGTACTTTGTATAAGTCCTTCCCTAGGAACGGCTCATTCAAAAATCATTTATCATAAACACAATAATGTATGACCTCCCATATTTACATATCAATGCATATTCAAAGCTCAATGCAATTGTTACTTATTTTTCATGCAAAGTCATTTACATACAGAGGTCTTCAAGGTACAAAAGCAAAAATAGCCTTTTTAATTCCCAGGGTCAGAGCAAGGGAGCAAAATATGTTGAGTAAAATGAAATTTGGTGCACAAGGACACACATACACATATACAAAAAGTTCATCAAAATTATCTTCAAGTAGTTTCTCTGCCATATCAGTAGATCATCTGAAAGGGAAAACTGACCATAGAAATGGTTAACACCAGAGATGCCTACATTTGGTCCGTGATGACTTTTGATTTGACCTGCTATATCATATCACAAAGGAGGGAAAACAAAACATGCCACTGATACTTCTGTTAATTTTTTTTTTAATTTTTATTTATGTATTTATTTTTATTTTTATATTTTATATGTAACTTTTTATATATGTCTTTTTATATTTTATAGATAACTTTTTTGTATAAAATGTGAAAAATAAAGTAAAATTCATTTAAAATAATTTAAACATTTGAAAAAATAAAATTATAATTATTTAATAGTAAAAAATGACAAAATGTAAAATTAAACATTTTAACAAATTGAAACCATTAGACTGAAAAACTAAAACTACGCAATTGCCATAAAGTAATTTGTTTGAATATTTATTTATTTATTTATTTATTTATTTATTTATTTATTTTTCATGCTGCCATTTTCTAATATTTTAGATGTAATATTTACCATTAATAATTACAGTACATTTATTAGTAAATGAATTACGTTTTAACATTTTAACAAATTAATTCATTTTAATGTTATAAATATAAATATATTTACTTGGATATAATGCAACATTTACTTTTGTCCCATGATACTCAAAACAAGTTTGATTTTTGGCCCTTTGTATTAAAAAAAAAACTCGGCACCTGTCGTTACTCAGCTGAATTCAGTTCAATGGTGATTCAATTCAGTTCAATAACAGTGTCAGTGTTGCAAAATTAATCAAATATGAATCATCAAATAAAGTCGATAAAGCTGCTCTATAGAAGACAATAGAGTCATTATCCACCTCAATTCGGTTCAGTTTCATTCTTATCCGATATTTTCAGTGCAGTCAAATCAATAATATTACTGAAAATCGATACTAAAGTGATCATAATGAATGCACATTCATTATCCAGCAAAAATATTTTGCATAACCACAATAGAAACTGCTATTTGCTGCACCGCACGCTAAATTAAATCTTATTATGAAAAACGATATATATAAAAGTTTTCCTATTTATAAAAACAACTATGCTGTTACAGATTTTTAACTGACTGAAAACCAAGGTCATTTTGAATGCTTTGCGTTGACTGTATAAGTCACCATTCAGCCTGTTTATTCAGGGTTTTGAAGCACAACTGACACACACTGCAGAGAAGAGACGTCTGCTGTCCTGTTTTCATAAACATTCTTTATAAGATCCCCACACGCACCCGCCAGACGTGGGAGAGCGACTTATGGAGAGTATTATATCAACAGATAGAGGAAGTCAAAGAAGGTTTTTAATGTTTCATATCTGGGTTTGAACAGATCTATTGTCTCCCATAGGGACGGCCCTGACCAAACATCCCCACAGATCGGTCAATTCAGCGGCAGCTCGCCTCAGGAGGCTGTTTCCAGCACGTCCAATCACATCCTGCTGAAGTTCCACAGCGACTTCAGCACCAGCGGATTCTTTCTTCTGCATTACCATGGTGAGCAGAATCTTGCGCAGTTTTGCTTCCTCTTTCACGACGGCTTAGTTCGCTTATAGTCATTTATTGTTGGCTCGATTATCCAGGCTTATTCCCTCACGCCCACAGAACATGTTACTTATGCCGTACGTACGCTGAGACGAGCCGTGAACGTACATACATTCAACCCAAACTGTGGCATGAAATTGCATTAGGAACCTTCTGGATTGTGTGCCTTCGAATGCCTGTTTAGCGTGACACGTTGCTGCTTTCTGGCCCCTTGTTTTTTGTTTTACTGCTAGAAATTGCATTACTTGTTTCTTCGGAAAATGGCTTCGATTATTGCAGCTGCCACATTCCGATGGCGCTATAATGTGTTTGGAAACTTCCATCATCCGTAATAACAGCCCTTTCTGAACGAGCAGGTGTGGAAACATATGCATTCGGCTTCTAAGGCAGCATCCTAGCTGTTATAGAACCTCATAAGTGATGATTTGATATGCTCTACATAGTGTGCATCATGCAAACAGATGCACTCTTTGTATGGAGGCTCAAAAATTTATTTGCATTTAGCATCCAACACAATGCTCAAGCATACAATGCATTGGTTTTAATTAGAAATGGCTTCAGTTTTGGTAAGTGCTTTTTGGTTTTGATTGAAATACAAGTATGTTTTTGATGCAAATACCTCCTGACTTGTCCACAATCTTGGATTTATTTCGCTGAGCGGATTGCAATTAAGAAATAGCCTTTTTTTGTTTTTACTAAAGATTTACTTTAAAGTGTGTCCAGTGCAATAATCTTTGTGCATGATGCTTTGTAATTCTATCAATGTAGGCAGATCACTAGGTTATGGAATAGCTTTTAACAGGGGAAATAGCATCTGAACACGACGGATGACCTTTGAACCTCATCGGCTTTCTCTAATCTGTTTTGCAATTGTGATGGGAGACCATTATTCAATAAAGTACGTTAATATCTGCGTTAGCATATTTTCTGCTGATGCTTTTGTAGTTCACCAATAAACCGATACGACGTAAGGAAGTTATGTCAAGTGCTGCAAAGCACAAAGCTAATTAGAATTTTAAAAGATAATAAAATAAGATAGTCGTGGTCCCAGAGCTGCCAAAATGCCCATTCTCCGGTTTGAAATTGCCTTTAATGTGTTAGCGTAGTAACAGCTGAGTTTTTCAGCGTTCTGAGTGTTTCTGAGTGTTCCTGTGTTTCCCCAATGATGAATTCTAAATGAAATGTGTTTTTGTTTGTCGGTGTTGGCGTCGAACAATATAGAGGTCATTTAGCTGTTTGGTAGCTGGTGAATCTTCATGATGTTAAGATACTGAGAGCGTTTGCTAGATCTTACCTATAAAAAAAGGTGCTTAAACTCATTTGAATAAATCCTTAACTCTTTTAATCTTCTTTGCATTTGTTCATTGTGTTGTCAGTTTGCATAAACAAGCACCACTTGTTTTCTTCAGAAAGTGCATAAAATAAACTAAATATTTGCCATTAATAATTACAGCAAAATATTAGCTTATTAAATTAGTAAATAATATTACACTGAAAATCAATTTATTATTATTATTATTATTATTATTATTATTAACCAGGACTATAAATGAATTATTAATCCTCACTGTATTCATTCATTGTGTTGGCAGGTTGAATAGACAAGCATATTTGTTTTTTTTTCTTAATAAAATGTAAAAATATATTTTCCATTCTGCTATTTTCCTAATATTTTATATAGTGTTTACCATTAATAATTAAAGCAAATTATTGCATTTATTAGCAAATTATTAAAAAATTATTACATTTAAATAACATTAATATTGCAGCAAAAACCTATTTTTATTATTATTATTTTTAAAACCCTTAACCAGCACCTTAACATTATGCATTAATCTTCATCGTATATATTCAAAAATGTCTTTTCCATGCTGCCATTTTGCTAATCATTTTTATATATTTACCATTATAATTCTAGAGAAGTATTACATTTTATTAGAAAATTGATTATATCAAGTGAATCATTTTAATATTACAGTAAATTATTATAAATATTTTATATATTACACTTAACTATGTATTAATCTTATTATAAACAGGTTGCATGAACAAGCATCACTATTTTTTCTTTGTAAAATATAAAATTATATTTTTCCATGCTGTGATTTTGCTAATATTTTATATATAGTGTTTTCCATTAATACAAATGATACATGACAGCAAATTACTTCATTTATTAGCAAATTGAATATTACATTTGAAAATGAACTATTTTAATACTACAACAAAACTTATTTTTTATTATACTTAATAATATTTTTAAAAGTAATTTTGTATGTGCATAAATGAACTGGTCACTAAATTTTAAAATCTTTTCATAATATGTATTACTACACAACAACATGTAGTTCGCATAAACTATTCTTACCATTTGTGAATTATATGTCTTAGTGAGGGCGTATGACATAATGTTCTGCTAAACATATTATGTCTTCAAATGATGTTACATCACACTAGTGCCTATTATCATAACATACCAATAATAGAAGGTTCTTAATGCATATGATCCTCTTTTAGAAACTCTTGCAATTAGACATAGTTATAATCGTAAAGCATACTCAGTGTTCCCGAGGCAGATGCTATGACCCTTGATTATGATTTGTACTTTGCAGCGGCGGCACGTAATTTTGTTGTACGTTTAGAAAAACTCGGTTGACAGGAGTGATGATTTAAGATGTAAGTGTGTGGGTTGCATTCAAAAGCGTTATCACTTAACCAGCAGCCAAACATCACGTTTCTCACTCATCTCATTCCCTTCGCAGCTTACCAACTTCGTGTCTGTCAACCTCCCCCACGTGTCGCCAACGCAGAGATTCTGGCTGAAGATGATGAATTTGAGATTGGTAAGACCGAAGAACGTTTGATGATCATCTGTTTGCATAGATTTATCACGCATCAAACCCTCATTAAAGAGACGCTCCCAAGGTGCCCACCTTCGCAATGCAGCGATTCTTATTTAATGTGAAAGAAAATGCCCCTTTCTGTGGGGAAAATAACACCCGACGCTCTGCATTTGTCATCATTACTGTCACAAGCGTGTAAGCGGTCAGGTCTTAATTAGCTAATGTGTTGTTGAGTGCTAGTTGTAGTGGAAAAGCAAAGATCTGTGTGTGTAATTACTCAACAGGAGACATCATCAGGTACCGCTGCCTGCCGGGCTTCACGCTGCTCGGGAGCGAGATCTTGACCTGTAGGTTGGGCGAGCGACTGCAGATGGATGGTCCTTCTCCGGTCTGCCAAGGTTAGTTTGGCAGCACATCCAGCACGCTGTCTCATTTGTGTCAGTGCTCTTTCCTGTTTTTATGTCTCACGCCGTTAGCTCTGCCGCTAGTTGTTAGGCTCTTTTGGACTTTCGGATGAAGGAAACCGCAGTATGGCATTGTGAGTCACTGTGTTTAAAACTTAATATCAAACAGCATGATTCTAGAAGTCTTGAAGTAACATTCACAACTGTGAGTGCCTGAACATATGGCCGCCAACATTTACATGTTAACATAATGGTTATGTGCCATTCAGAACCTTTTTTCAGTCAAGTTCCTGAATACGAATTGAGGTAACAAACAAGGTACAGACTTGATATTTGAATGTTAAAATATGTTAAAATGCATTGCTGTTAATATTAACTATAAAGACAAAAAGTATAAAGTATACTTTCCATTCTGACATTTTTCCTATATTTTATATTAGTATTTGCCACTAATATTACAGCAAATTATTACAGTTTTTAGCATATTAACTACATTTAAAATTAATAATTTAAATATTATAGCAGAATATGAATTGAAGTAGCAAACACTTTGCTGACTTGCAATTGAATGTTGAAATACATTGAATTTCATATGCAAATAAAAATGTACACTTAGTTTTTTTATATATTTAATAATTTTTAAAAAAATTATTAGGGTCAAAGAACTTCCAGTTTTTCAGAATGCATCGCCTGTGTTGAATTTATTTGAATTGCAGTTCAGTAAATTGGAATTTACTTAAGTGAATTAAATTCCAATTCTGCTTCCTGTGGCCAATTCAAATAATCTTGGCACTCTAAAGAGTAGTGACATGTTTTTATTTTATATTCTTAACCAGCTTTGTATTTCAGTGGCATTGTGTTAAGTAGCTCTGCACATTGGATCAAAATTATATTCTACATAACAGTTTATTAATCCCAAAATGTTCTGACTGGCTGTGATTGAGTCTTGTCACATTTTACTTTTAGTGAGAATAGGCAAATTACTGCAAATCACAGGAAACTTGTCACTTCTCATCCTGTTGCGTAAAAGTAAATTATGTGGCAAGAAACCTTGATTATAAGGTTGACATGATAAGTGCTCTTCAGGGAAAAAAAATTGAAATGAAATGATGATAAAGTGAAAAATGGTCTCTTTAGGGAGTTGCATCAGCATAGAACATGGTGACATTGTCATGCAGTCAGTTTATTCTATACTGTATGTGCAGTTAATTTGTTTTCAGATAGTATTTTTGCCAACATGGCTCATTTGAAAAACATGCCTACCTGCATTTTTGCAAAACTCAAAAACATTCCTATACATATAATTCACTGTAGTTTCCAGCTAAAATGATCATTTGTAGTAATAAAACAACTTTTATTCCTTTTTTACACAAATTATGATTACGGGGCCAGATTAACGATCAATCAGTGTTTTTTATTTTTTTTTATTTTTTTTTTTTTTTTACCACAGTTCCTTGTCCAATACTATGTTATGACCTCAAAACACATTTACAATAATGCATAATATGTAAACTAATACATTTTGATGTTTGCATCACATAACCAGATCAATATGTGACTTTTCTGATGTTGTAAGCTTGCTCGGAAGTGCACCTGGTACAGCATTGCACCTGGTACAAGACTTGTGAAACACAATAAAACAGCTCAAAGACTTGTAAAAGCATATGAAAATGTCCCAGTTGCTTCAGCTTCATGTTTTCTAACACTATTGATTAGGCTTAGGGTCAGGTTTAGTGGAGGCGGTACGTTATTTTCAAATGCGATAGAGCATTAATCTTTTAGCATCACTCTACAGACATTTCTGCCATGATGCGTGCAAAAAACAGTGTAATTAAAAGTTGCCAGTTTCACATTCATCTGTTTCTGATAAAAAATAAACACTGTTTTAGTACCACTCAATGGACATTTCACTTTGAAAGTGTAACGAAACATCTAAGATGCAACATACTGTGATATAAATGAACAGAAATGTCACCACAGACACGTTTTTCCATTGAGCCTGGGTTGGTTTTTGCACTATTTAACACATGATCATTTGGTTTCTTCCTAGTGCAATGTCCTGACAATGAGGTTCTGTTCGACTCGACTGGCGTAATCCTGAGTCCAGGTTATCCTGACAGCTACCCCAACCTTCAGATGTGCTCCTGGATGATCAACGTGGAGAAGGGCTACAACATCACACTGCACTTTGAACTCTTCCAGACGGAGAAAGAGTTTGATATTCTGGAGATCTTTGATGGTGGGTTTGAATTATTCCTCATATTCAGGCATCATCTGACAGCCCGTGCAACTGTGTCCCTGAATATTACAGTCATTATTCTCTGGCCTGTCGTAACTCTGACGCTTTTCTTGAAAATTTGAAATGAAATTTGAAGCCTCGGGAATGTGTTTGAGAAAAAACAGAGTTGCTTTGTTAGACCCATGACCATTACGAGAGAAATATTTCCATTCCCCCCAAAAAAACCTAATTTAGGACCAGCAGACATGCAAAATGCTAGAAAGATTCGAGTATTTCTTGATAGCGAGGCAATGCCAAAGACAATTCGAAATACATTCAGAGTGTTATTAGTGCTAATTACTTAAGTGCTTGCAATCAGCAAATTACCCTATTACTCATCATTGATTGGATGCTCATTAATGCCCATGGCATTTGCAGAGCCCCAGTGGAATAGGAAGTGAGAAGCAATACCAATTTCTTTCTCTCAGGCCAGATTTTGTGTTCATGTTTTGCAGCAAAGCAATTTTTGGAGCTCTTTCCCTAGTGTCTAAAACTAAATCGGCTGAATCCCATCGGATGGACATTTCCACATGATGGATTTATTATGAGAAATCTTCTTTGCTCATTGCCACATATGGAAACTTCTTGTTAAAGGAATAGTTCACCCAAAAATGAAAATTTGCTGAAAATGTACTCCCTCAGGCCATCCAAGGTTTTGATGAGTTTCTTCATTGTAACAGATTTGGAGAAATTCAGCATTACATCACTTGCTCTGCAGTGTATGGGTGCCTTCAGAATGAGAATCCAAACTGCTGATAAAAACTGCAATAAAACATCACAATGCTAAATTTCTCTAAATCTGTTCCAGTGAAGAAATAAACTCATTTACATTTCAGATGGCCTAAGGGTAAATAAATTGTAAGCAAATTTAAAAAAAAAAATAAATAAAAATTGGTGAACTGTTCCTTTAAATTTTGAAAATGTTGCATTGATTCTGTTAGAATGTCAAAATCAAACCATCAGCGATGACATCATTGAATTCTGAATTGCATTCGGTCTCCTGAATTTGCAGTTTTCAAAATTCTTCAGACTATCTTTGTACATAATTTTAAGAACATTTATTTGCTGATTTATTTACATTGGAATGCAAATGTGATTTTATTTTGTTTTATTTTTGCAGGACCAAATATTTACAGTCAGAGTCTGGCTGTGTTGAGCGGAGATCTAAGTGTGCCCTTCAACATCACCACCACGGGTCACCAACTGTTTCTCCGCTGGTCGTCTGATCACGGCACCAACAAAAAGGGCTTTCGTATCACTTACGTGGGTGAGTATCAAAGTATGTATCCCCGATTGGTAATTCCTTTCAGTTTATGTGTGTCTCTTGTGACCTTTTGTCTGTCCTACCCATAACACGTGCGTCCAAGTCTGTGTCCCATCTGTCCGTGTGTTTGTGTCCAATGTTTGTGTATTTGTATGTAACTTTGGAGTCAGAAAATGTAATAGAAGTTGCCTAAAAAAAATATATATATATATATATATATATATATATATATATATATATATATATATATATATATATATATAATTTTTTTTTTTTTATATATATATATATATATATATATATATATATATATATATATATATTTTTATATATAGGCCTAGATTTCTGAAGAATGTAATCAAATCATTAAATTTTACAGTGCATTTGAATAATATGTAAGATGTCACATGTTTGGCCTGTTTCACACACCCTGCTTTTGCAGCATGTAAGAAAAACTGCAAACACTGGTGTGTGTTGAATTCCCACACTAGCCGGTTTCCAGCCACATATTTTATGTAAATTCTAGGGCAATGCATAAAAACATGCTTGATGCAAACACCAAGATGCAAATAAAATGTCCAAAATGTGCATAAAAATGCTCACTTGAAGTAGATAAATGTGCATAAACTATGTCACATCAGATAGGTTACGTGTGTGTGGTGTAACATATACAGAAAAGAAACACATTGCATTACCACATATCAGTATTCCCTTATAAATACAGGTGCATCTCAATAAATTAGAATGTCATGGAAAAGTTCATTTATTTCAGTAAATCAACAAGAGACCAAAAAATGCAGATGAGCTGAAGGCCACTGTCAAAGAAACCTGGGCTTCCATACCACCTCAGCAGTGCCACAAACTGATCACCTCCATGCCACGCTGAATTGAGGCAGTAATTAAAGTAAAAGCAGCCCCTACCAAGTATTGAGTACATATACAGTAAATGAACATACTTTCCAGAAGGCCAACAATTCACTAAAAATGTTTTTTTTATTGGTCTTATGAAGTATTCTAATTTGTTGAGATAGTGAATTGGTGGGTTTTTGTTAAATGTGAGCCAAAACCATCACAATTAAAAGAACCAAAGACTTAAACTACTTCAGTCTGTGTGCACTGAATTTATTTAATACACGAGTTTCACAATTTGAGTTGAATTACTGAAATAAATGAACTTTTCCACAACATTCTAATTTATTGAGATGCACCTGTATATAAATTGCAATTCAACTCCAGGTTAAAATTAGGTTAAATTCAGTATACATAAGGAGAACTGCTTAAGTCACCTGGTTTCAGTCAAACTTGAATTTAATAGAAAGTGCTGTTAAAGAAAATGTATGGAGAAAACATAAACAAAAAATAACCACAATGCATTACATACCAGTGTTTACTTAGAGTATTTCAGTTGCAATTATAAACTCCAAATCCACGTTAAATTCAATATACATAAGATGAGGAGGATAACTGCTCAAATCATGGTTTCAATTAGACCTGAATTGAGTAGAAAGTGCTGTTTTGTGCCTGTCGCTGCATGTGGGATGTTCTTGAAGCACAAATGTGTATTTTCAAACATTGGTAAATAGTTCACTCCATTATTTTACTTTATTGCAAAAGATGTAATGAAATGACTGTGTGGCGCTTACGTGCTGCAGACACAAGATGTGTGAAAGAAGCCGTATGCTGCTTTCAGATCCTCCCGGGAAACATTCAGAAGTTGTAATTATGATGTGAAAGAATAAAATACAGTAGATGCGCTGTGCAGTTTCATATTCCTTTTTCACTGACAGACACGAGGTGTTTTTTTTTTTTTTGTGCAAAAGCAACAAAACGAAAAGCAAAAGATGCATATTTGTGCAACTTACATGTTGTCAGTGTATTTATCCATTCTCATGCTACCACAGAGAATGATAAGACATGTAGTTTTGCTGCTAATGCCTTTCAACTCGTAATCTGTATAGAATACCTCGATTCTTTAATTTACATGCCAGCAATATGAAAAAAAAAACAAAAAAAAAAAAAACTGGGCACGAAGTTTCCCGCTGGTGGTTATTTGTAAATATGATCATTGCAGCAAGACTTGAAGGCACAATTAGAGTAGAAATGTTTAGTAAGACTTTATTGTTAATATAATTTATTATATAATATAATATCTAATTAATATATATATTGATTGCAAAGTTTCCCCCTGGTCATTCTTAACTGGTAAATATGATCATTGCAACAAGGCTTGAAGGCGCAATTAGCTTAGAAATACTTAGTAAGACTTTATTGTTATTATAATTTATTTATATATATATATATACACACACACACACACAGTATATATATATATATATATATATATATATATATATATATATATATATATATATATATATAAATATAAATTTGTTGCATTAACACACATGATGTACTGCTAATGGACAATTAGTGTTCATTTAAAATGTCATGATTATACAATAATCATTTAGATGATTATTGTAAAGTTTTGCCAGTTATTTATCTGTGATAATGATGATGCTGATGTGCTGAGTCAGTATTGTGTGAGTGTTTAATGATTCGTGCTGTCATCTGTAGCGATGTACTGCAGCACCCCAGACTCTCCTCAGCATGGTTTTGTGGTCAGCCAGACGGGTGGCCACGTCAACAGCGTCGTCCGCTGGGCCTGTGACCGCGGCTACAGACTCATCGGGAAAAATATGGCCGTCTGCAGGAGAACTGAGTTTGGTTATCTGGCCTGGGACTCATCTGTGCCTGCATGTCAAGGTGTTGTCTTTATTATTTTTTTTCTTAAATTTACAAAAATTGCATTTCCTTGAGTTGACTGCCAAGGCTAATTTAACTGACAATCACTTGTGCTCAGGTATTGTTTGATTTAACCTTCACTGGCAAAACTCGTTGCTCTGTATAGTACTTTTTAAAATTTTTGTGCTCCATCGAGGACATTTATTATGCATATATACATCTTTTGTTCCAATATTTGTTACAGGAAAATAAAACAATAATATATAAATATATATATATATATATATATATATATATATATATATATATATATATATATATATTTATTTATATATATATATATATATATATATATATATATATATATATATATATATATATATATATATATATAATATATACACATATATATATATATACAGGTGCATCTATAATAAATAATAAAGGGTAAATGGGTTACTGAGAAAGGATATGAATTTTGAGCAGATTTCAACACTATGAAAAAATGAAGGAGCAGACGGTTCAAGATAGCAGGACCTCATTGTGGTATAATTCTGGAAACAGTCCAGGAGCAAAATCTGCTGAAGAAAGAAAATAAATTGACGTATCTGAATGCCATTTTTTAGGTTTTGAATTTGTATTTTTTTAAACAATGGACTGGTGCTTGCTAGATAAGAGATTGCCAAGTCAATATCAATATAATAAGTATAAATTAAAAAAGGGGTTCTCCCAAAAATGAAACTTTTCTATTCTGGGTTAATTATTTTTCTAAGTTTTGTATATTTAGGTAATTAATTTTTCAGAAGACACTAATATTATTCTCAGCTATTTTTTCTTTTGTTGACATTCATTAGCAAGTATCAAGGAAACAGCATTACTAGAATATTTGATACGATCCTTTCCAGATGTGGCATTTTGTGTTGATTATGAATGTTATTGAGATTGAATTGTTGTGCAAAGGCAGGCCGTGTCAGATGCCAGCATCACTGATCAATCGTCTCTTTGTTTTCTTCTAATTAATACGGCTGAATTAGCTTTGCTTTCTGCTTAGGTTTTATTAGCATTAATACGAGCGCTGTTGTTTTGTTGGATTTATTTGATTAGAATTTTAGCACTCGGTAATTGGGCAACCTATTATGTTTCATCACTGTATTGATTCTGCTTTGAGCACACTCCAGCACCTTTTCTATGCATTTAATTACAAATTTTTGTCATGCTGGTTAATTACAGCCCCGTTTGCTTGCACATGACCATGTTTAGACTTTCCATTCAACGTGTGGACTTGATGAAGTCAAATACAGAGGAGAGTCATTCTTGCTATGCTAACTTTTAAAATGAATGTGTTGATGTTGTCATTTAAGGAAGGATTTTATTTTATTTTTTTAAAACATGCATTTTATTAGTTAGATTTATTAATAATAACTTGATTATTTAAACAACTTCAAGAACAATGCAAATAAAGAGCTAAAGTGAGGGACTGACAGTTTACATGAAGAAGTCTTAAAGTAAATTTTGATATTTATCTTTTGAAATGTTGGTATTAAATTATTTTCTGTGATTTTATCAAACATGGATGTTTTAGAGTGACATAAACCTGCTAACATCACTGTAAAACATCACAATATTCAAGAAATCCTGTGCTAATATTTACTGTTTGTTTTCCCTCCCAAATGATGCTGCTTCCTGTCATTAAGGAACTGGATTTGATTATGACAAACTGGTAGACGTTAAGACTTAAGACAATTTGTTGACTAGTTGTCTAGACAATCCACCAACAAGTCGATTTTGAAAATAGGTCATATATTGCACATCCTGGTCTCTGTAGGGAAAGTGTTAATTCAGAGTTCACTCGGAGGGAACTGTATCAATGGCATTGACCTCAACTGCCCTCATATGCTGGAAAACTAGCCACTTAAGGTGTGTGTGCATCAATGCTTTGGTCCAATTACTTGTGTAATTGGCTTTTGTGGATAGGTTAATGAGGAAACTGACATTAACGAACTGCCATTGAGTTTCTTGGATGGACATTTCTTAACCCTTGTGCTGTGCTGGAAATCTTCTACCCAATTTAGGGTTCCTGGTCAAAATGACCAACCTTTTAAATATTGCTTATAAATCACCAAATCTTGGATTTAATCTTTTTGTCAACTTGTTTTCTTTCAATTAGCACAGGTTTTGTATTTCTTTTTGGAGTGGATTGATCGTAGGCCTCATTGATCTGAGCTTATACATCTCAATTTCTGAGTGAAAAAGCATTATTTGTAGATAATTTTGGCAATGTTCACTCAAAAACTGAGGTGTATAAGTTCAAATCAGTGAGGCCTACGATCAGTTGGCTCCAAAAAGAAATATGAAACCTGTGCTAATTGAAAGAAAACAAGTTGACAAAAAGATTAAATCCAAAATTTGGTGATGATATAGCATTATGAGAAATTATAAGCAGTTTTTTAATTCTACATATATTCCACATTCTATGTATGTTCTAAAATTCTACATATTAGATATTTCTATTTCTATTCTGGCTTAAACTAACTGTGTCTTATGCTTACTCTCTAATTTTATTATTATTTATCTTGTTGTTGCATTTATTTGAACAATGGAAGCTTTATTACCTTGTGTGTGCAAGCACACATTCGGCAATAAAGCTCTTTCTGATTCTAATACTGTATGTGTATATATATATAATTTGGAGTGGACAGGAGGAGGAGGATTGGACAAAAATTGGGAAATAATTCTTAATGTATTCACTGCCCTTGAGAGATCTGTTCTTCAGATTTCAAGTAAATTGTATTATATAAGTCTTGGGGGAAATAACAGGTTATTATACATTCACATTATTTGCATTAGCAGCTTCACCGTCTTTGCTTTCTCTTTAAATCCATACTTTGCATTTCGTTTATCCGTGAGGCGTGTAATGCAAGCCACGTATTTCTGCTCTGAAGGCAGCACAGAATATATAACATGACAACTGCATTTCCAAAACTTTCTTTTCAAGCATGTTTGAAAGAATGTGATTGCAATGTTTTGCAGATGTTCCAGAATTGCTATCGGATACATAAAGAAAATCCAGTTAGTTTTTTTGTGGAATCAGTTCTAAATAGGAATCGATTGTTAATCCTCTGAAAGCCATTTTTCATGGAAAACAAAAGGAAGGTGAACTAATTTCATGTTCTTTGTTGAGGTTTTGATGCATAGAGAGTCTCGTCTCATTGTCTTTTTTAGCTGTGTCCTGTGGGCCGCCCGTGGCCCCTGTGAATGGAGGCATGCTGGCCGCTGATTATTCAGCAGGAACACGAGCCACCTACTTCTGCAACGATGGCTTCCGCCTGTCCTCTAAAGAGGTGACCAGCACCGTGTGTCAGGCTGATGGCACGTGGAGCAACCACAATAAAATCCCTCGCTGCACAGGTGAGAACAGACGCCCTGCTTTCCAATCATCAAAACATTTAAGGGTTTAAATGGTTGTATTGATCATGTCTGGTCACAGTGTGCTATATTAAGGACTCTCATGAAATCAAAATAGGAGTTTTGTTGCTTATAGTCCATGCCTGATAGCTTTGTGGCTATTCTATATGCTAGTGTTTTGAGATTGTCCTTATTAATACTAGTAGGAAGCAGTAGCACATAGGTAATCATGGTGAACAACAGTGAAAACTACTAGCAGATGTTAGCCAATCATATGAGATTTATATATAATTTATTTATATTATATAACATTTATTTATAAACCCCAGTTTGGGGTCAGTAAGATATTTATTTTATTTTATTTTATTTTATTTTATTTTATTTTATTTTATTTTATTTTATTTTATTTATTTTTGTTGAAAATGAATGTTTTTATTCAGCAATGCTGCATTAAATTGATCAAAAGTAAAAGTAAAGATATTTATAATGTTGCTAAATGTTTTTCGAATAACTTCTTAATCAAAAATATTAATCACTACAACTGTTTTCAACATTAATAATAATAATAATAATAATAATAATAAATGTTTCTTGAGCAGCAAATCAGCATATTAGAATGCCTTCTGAAGGATCATGTGACACTGAAGACTGAAGTAATGATGCTGAAAATTCAGCTTTGCATCACAGGCATAAATTACATAAATTACAAGCAGAAAACAGTCACTTTAAATTGCAATATTACTGTTTTTACTGTATTTTTGATCAAATAAATGCAGCCTTGGTGAGCTTAAAAGACTTTTTAAATTTTAAAAATCTTAATTTTCCTGAACCTAAAGGGATAGTTCACCCAAAAATGAAATCTGCCATTATTTGTTCCCCCTCAAGTTGTTCAAAACCTGTATGAATTTCCTTCAACTGTTAAACACAAAAAAATATATATATTTTGAAGAATGTTGGTAACAAAACAGTTGATGGTAGCCATTGACTTCCACAGTATGAAAAGCATTACAATGGAAGTCAAAGGCTACCATCAACTGTTTGGTTACCAACATTCTTCAAACTATCTTCTGTGTTCAGCAGAGGAAAGAAACTCATACAGGTTTGGAATAAATAGAGTGCAAGTAAATGATGACTGAATTTTCGCTATCCCTTTAACAAGTAGCTACAGTGCCAAAAAAGGCTCAGATAAAGGGTGGAAAATGGTTTTGTAAAGGTAAATTGCATTTGTAAGTGTCATACAAACATTTTAACCATGCTGTTGATTTCCTCTCAGTTGTGGTGTGTCCCAGTATTGGCTCCTTTACCCTGGATCACGGCAAATGGAGGATCGTCAATGGCTCTCGTTACGAATATGGCACTAAAGTAGCCTTTACTTGCAATGCTGGCTATTACCGGCTTGGCCCCGCCCACATTCACTGTACATCCAATGGGACGTGGAGCTGGAGGAACGAGCGACCTCGCTGCAAGAGTGAGTTATGCGCTTCATTTGTTACTCAAACATTAATGCTGTACATATAATGACACGCACAATTCCCAGGCCTTGTTAGTCTGGCTGGTTTTTAAGGTCAGACCGAGCAGACAGCAAGACTAATGACAATCTTGTCAACTGTGTCCTGAAGTGTGAAAGATTAGCAGCTTGTGCGGTGCTTTGCCAGATGCACAGAATCCGGGGGCGTTTTTCGCAATTTTTTTCACTAATTTCTGTGCAGAATTCTGCAGAAAGGATTTTAATATTAAACATAGCATGAGAAAATTAGTATTAGTTATATTTTTTAAAGTTTGAATTGAGAATGTTTATTTCATGCATTTTGTTTACTGTTAGCTGTAACAGCTTGCTAGAAAATACTACTCATTTAGATGGTTTATGAGGCCGAAAAGCTTGTGCAACCAGAAAACATTTCTTATAATTCTCAGGGGCTGCACGAACATGAGAAAATGCATATAGCATCATTAAGTTTCCATCCACAGATTTTTATTTTGAAATTGAATTAAATATGCCAGATGCAAATGTAAATAATATGCACTTTTTTATACAAAATGCAAAGAATTTAAATATGCTTTAAACAGACTTTAAATGATATATGCATGCACTGTTAAATTGCAAGTAATTTATTACATGTAGTGGTTTCTCCAGTGGCTTCAGATTGCTTTTCCATTATTATTTTTCGGCAATTTTCCAGAATGTGATATTTTTGTTCCCTTTAAACACTTGGGATGGAAACGTTTCTTTAATTGTTTTTATAATATTCTATTTTTTTTTCCTTTTCTTTTTTTTTTTTTTGCACTTATGCAAATAAAGAAATAAATATGAAATTGTCCAAAACCTCCATTGTATTTTGCAATTATGTCTTATGAAATCATAAGTAGTCATTTCTAGGAGGCTTTATATGGCAACATCCCAATAATGAAACAAATTTTGCCTTGTATATTCTTCTCTATATAGGCTGTTTAAAAGAATAGTTCACCCAAAAATGAAAATTTGCTGAAAATATACTCATCTTCATGCCTTCCAATATTTAGAATAGTTTGTTTCTTCTTTGGAGCAGATTTGGAGAAATTTAGCATTACATCACTTGCTCACCAATGGTTCCTCTGCATCCTCTTCACTGGAGGAAGTGTTTTTATGGATGATGGACTCATATTTTAGCCAGAAGCAACAGTTTAAAGTTAAAACATCTTTATGACAAGTTTGTTTCTTTGAAACGCACACCTTTTCACTTCACAAGATGTTAATTGATGGACTGGAGTGGTGTGGATTACTTGTGGATTATTTTCAAGTTTCAAGTTTCAAATTTATTCCAGGAATACATGGCCTCTCGGCCCATAGTTCCACAAAATCATAATGGCATGGCAAATAATCTTTTCTTCATTCCATGATATATATACAATGCCAATCTCCATACATACCCCGAATCACAAACACTTGACACATCAGTACAAACATCACCAACAAGAACAAGATCACCTAAGTATTTCTTATGCAAATCCTCATACAGAGAGCAATCATACAAAAAATGCTTCTCATCTTCTATCACAGAAATATTTGATGTTAACTTACAATAACTACTGATTCTCTCTGCCATTGGTGTATTACTCCATCTGCCTGTTTCTATAGCAAGATGATGACTAGAACATCTAAAAAGGAACAATGATCGTACCAGTTGCATGTTATACACAGACGCAATGTAGCTCTCTTATATCAAAGACAACTTGGATTGTGAATATATATTTAACTTATTATTTTCCAAAACGTCTCCGGTTACTATCGTAACCTCGGTTCCCTGAGAGCGGGAACGAGACATCACGGAGACATTTCTCCGTTATGGGAACTCCTTCCCTTCCAACCTTTCCTGAAGTCCTATTGGCTCACGCCAGTCCAAATGACTGGCCAGTTGTCGCGAAGTATGCAAATACTGACGAGCTCGAGAGGCAGTATAAAATGCGATGCACGCGACAATGCGTCAGAATCTGATACTGAACGCCGCTATAGCTGGTCGAGCAGCGAACACTGCAATCTCCATGATGTCTCGTTGCCGCTCTCAGGGAACCGAGGTTACGATAGTAACCAGAGACGTTCCCTCTCGAGCTTTCACGAGACATCACGGAGACATTTCTCCGTTATGGGAACAATATTCAATCCCACCGTGAGAGAGGCTACGAGCAGCCTATACAAATTACACACTCAGCAAAGATAGAACACACACACACAATTCTCATAACCAATAGCGACGCTTGTTAGGCGGGCTCGCAACTGATAGGTGGAGATAAGCCAATGAGCGTCTAAAGCCCAGGTATACGAAATTTGCATATCTGGTCAGTAATAACATATGCTGCGCTGAGAAACAGGGCAAAAGCAACAACAACCACAGTGTTCTGAGGGGGCTGCACAGAGATAACTGTGTTAAGCAGCAGTATAACACATAACATGATGGTACACCAATCGAATTACACATTGAATAACAGGGGCTGCACTGAGTACAGGGCAGACAACAACAATAGCATATAGGGCTGTGCAGAGTAATTACTGTGCGAGGCAGCAAATACACATGAATAGAGGTAGCATAAACGTGAAACAGTCACTCACCGACAGCACTTGGGAGGCTAAGGACTGAACATCCAGCTTGTAAAACCTGGCGAAGGTATTCTGAGAAGACCAGCCGGCTGCAAAGCATATATCCTGAATAGACATACCTCTCGACCATGCCCAGGAGGCGATAGCCCGTGTTGAGTGGGCCCTAATGTGCAAAGGGCATTCCAAACCTTGGCTCGTATAAGCAGCCGTGACAGCATCCACAATCGAGTGGGGAAGCTTCTGTTTTGACACAGCCCGGCCCTTCGCCCCAACCACCGTAGCACACGAAAAGCTGGTCAGACTGTCGAAAGCTGGCCGAACGGTCAATGTAAATCCTCAAAGCCCTGACGGGGCACACCGAAGTCTGAGCATCCGCATCATGCGAGGTCGATGACTCAGAAGACAGGGCAGACAGCGAAACAGTCTGCGCTCTGAAGGGGGTAGATAGTGATTTGGGCACGTAGCCGGCCGGAGAGTGATGTTGCAGTCACCGGGTCCGACGCGAATACAGTCGCTGTCCACAGAAAACGCAAGTAAATCCCCTATGTGCTTAGTCAAAGCGAGGGCAAGAAGAAGTGCAGTTCAAGAGATAGCTCCTTCATAACAGCGGATGTTAAAAGCTGGAATGGTGGCTGAGAAAGAGCTCTTAACACCACCTTGGGTCTCAGGGCGGAATTGAGGGCGGATGCAGGGGATGCAATCTCCTCGCCCCCTTAAGAAATCTCACCACCAGCGCGTGCTTGCCGATTGATTGCTCGCCCAGCGGGGAGCGAAACGAGGCAATAGCGGCCACGTAGACTTTCAGTGTTGATGGTAGACATCCACTATCCAGCCTGTACTGTAGAAAACACAGAACATCCAACACGGAGCAACCAGCCGGGTCGATATGAACATCGCGGCACCATGAGAACACCCGCGCCTCCGAGAGCGTGTCGAGCACACGAGAATGCAGGGCGCTCAGCTCCTCTGATATCCCCGAAGCAGCCACACATGAAGGCTCTATAACTCTGGTTTCAGGTGCCACACCGAGCCGCTCGCCTGAGATAGCAGATCCTTCCTGATGGGGATCGGCCAAGGCTGCGCCACCAGCAGCCCTGTCAGGTCCAGGAGTTAAGGCTGGTTCGGCCAGTTCAGGGCGGTGAGTATCACTGAAGCCCTCTCCTCCCTGATCTTGCATAACACCAGCTACAATATCTTGATTGGAGGAAACGCATACAGCCTGGCTGCTGGCAAATGCGATGTCAGAGAGATCCCCTTCCAGCGGGGAGTGAGACAGGGAGAAGAACAGCGGGCAATGCGCATTCTCGCTCGTGGTGAACAGATCCACTTCCGCTCTCCCGTAGCAGGTCCAAATCATCCGAACTGACTCGGGATGCAACCTCCACTCTCCTTGAGGAATCCCCTTCCTCGAAAGCATTTCCGCCCCGCAGTTCAGGAGACCGGAGATGTGCGCTGCTCTAAGGAGAGAACGTGACGGTCCGCCTATAGCAGGAGTTTCGCAGCCTGCTTGTACAGAGCCTTGTATGCCTCCTTGGTGATTTATGTACAAAACCACAGACACGTTGTCGGTGCGAATCAGTACATGTCGCTGTTACAGCTGCAGCCGAAAATCCTTTAGAGCTAAGAACACCGCTTCCAGTTCCAAGCGGTTTATGTGCCACCAGCTCTGAGGTTCTGACCACAGCCCTGAAGCCGGCATGCCCTTACACACTGCTCTCCAGCCGCCAGTCGATGCGTCTGTCGTGACCACGACTCGCGACGTCACCAACCACAGGGGAACCCCCCGTCTGAAGAGATCTGGGTTGCGCCACGGCCTCAGAGCTTCGATGCAGCCGCGGAAGACCGCGATATGCAAACGGCCCGAAGTGCACGGCATCCATGGGACTCGAGATTTCAGCCAAAACGGCAGCGGGCGCATGTGTAGTAAACCCAGATGACATACCACTGATGCCGCTGCCATGAGTCCCAGCAGCCTCTGAAATTCCTTCAAGTGAACAGAGCTGCCCATTCTGAAATGGCGCAGGGAAGACAAAAAGGCCGCCGAGTGCTCCCGAGAGAGGCAAGCCCGCATCTTCACCGAGTCGAAGCACACTCCCAGAAATGTTATAGACTGACTCAGGGCAAGAATGCTCTTCTGCATGTTCACACATTTGCCCAAGTGATGAAGCAGTTTGTCTATATGCCTGGCTAGTGTGTCCCGTGACTGAGCTGAGATCAGGCAGTCATCTAAATAATTGGGAACGCGCATCCTGCTCGTCCATGCACCTCGAGAAAGAGCTCGGGCCAAAGCCAGCCCAAACGGGAGAACAGAGTACTGGTGCGCTGTGCCCTCGAAAGCAAATCTCAGAAAGTGTCTGTGATGTGAAAGTACGCGTCCTTTAAATCCACGGACTCAACCAGTCCCAGGGACGAATTTGTGCCAGGATCTGTTTCAGCGTTATCATCCTGAACGGACACTTGCAGAGTGCTCTGTTGATGAGCCTGAGATCTAGAATCTCTCTTGGGCAACACAAAATAGCGGCTGTAAAACCCGCTGTCCAGCTCGCACGGAGGGACTCGTTCTATCGCTCCTTTGTCGAGCAGACTGCATACCTCTTGTCTCAGAACCAGGGCATTTCGAGGCAACATTAGAGACTGTACCACGCCATTGAAACGGGGTGGTCTGCATCTGAATCGATGGGCGCTATCATGCTCTATCACACTGATGTACAAATGTATGCCTTTTTTAAATGAACAATTTTCAGACAGCTTGCAGCACTTGGGGGCTGGGCCGATCGCGCACTCTTCCCTCCTCTCCGGGCTGTCAGGACGACGGCTTGGCAGCTGACGGCAGACGGAAGTCATGGTTGTCACTCCGCTGGCTGTGGTGCCTCTTTGCTCATAGCTTTGGTGCGCTTTTTAACCGGTGTGGGCTGCATCTGCGCCTGTCACTACAGACTGTGAACGGCTATACGACCTAGTTGAACACCACTTCGTAGGGGCATTAACAACTGACGTAATCGTCCAGTGAAATCTGGAGGGCTGATAGGACGCGCGCTGGGGCATAGGCGACTCCTCGCCTTCGCGCGCTTTTCCACGCAGGAGCATCAGGTGACTCCTCGCCTTCACGTGCTTTTCCACGCAGGAGCATCAGGTGACTCCTTGCCTTCCCGCGCTTTCCCACGCAGGAGCATCAGGTGACTCCTTGCCTTCCCGCACTTTCCCACGCAGGAGCATCAGTTGACTTCTCGTCTTCGCGTGCTTTTCCATGCAGGAGCATCAGGTGACTCCTCGCCTTCGCGCGCTTTTGCGCTCCAGGGCATCAGGTCGATTGACTCACTGCCGCTCTGAGGCAGGGGCCGCTTTACTGCTAGTGAGTGGGTGAGAGCGACTGTAGCGCTTAATCTTCTGTTCATAGCAGGTCGCCGCACTGAAGCGGGGCTGCATATCGCCTTAAATGAGTGAGAGAGTGGAGTCCCCTACACACAGCAGCCGCTAAAGTGGGGCTGGTATCATGTGATTGAGAGGGTGTCCTCTACACACAGCAGCCGCTGATGTGGGGCTGGTATGGTGTGAATTAGTGAGGAGCCAAAGTGATTGTGCTTTGCACACGGCAGAACGCCGCTCTGAGGAAGGGGGCTGCATGCTTAGACAGTTGGACGTGCGGCATCTGCGGCGACAACCCTTAGCTCCAGTATCTGCGCTCAGCTCTCCGCTCCACCATGGAAGGGGGGCGTGAGAAGCCGGTCTGATGTCCTGCAGGTTCGATGGGTGAGAGGAATGCGGACAATTAGTCGGCATGAGCTCATCACCAGAGTCCTTAAGGTCCACCACTCATCGAGGGCAGACGGACTCATCTTGCATCTGAAGAAAAATGTCATACTCACCTGAACGCTGCAGAGGAGCAGCAATCCAGGCACTGCCCTCTGATGAGCGAACCTCAACTGTGAGCTGTAAAAGATTTATAAGCCATATTACGTTGTTCAGCAAAGTGAAGGAAAAGATTCTGACGTATTGTCGCGTGCACTGCATTTTATACTGCCTCTCGAGCTCGTCAGTATTTGCATGCATTTGCATACTTCGTGACAATTGGCCAGTCATTTGGACTGGCGTGAGCCAATAGGACTTCAGGAAAGGTTGGAAGGGAAGGAGTTCCCATAACGGAGAAATGTCTCCGTGATGTCTCGTGAAAGCTCGAGAGGGAACTGATGTATACCATGCCTCATGAGCTTTTTCTTTCAATCGTTGGTTAAGAATAGCTATAAATGTTCTTATATCACCTACACTTGGGCCTCCCAGGCACTAGAAAAACCATAAAAATACAGCAGAACAAGTAACCCATGTTTTTCTACCTACTTCATCTAATTGAAAAAGCATATTATAACATTTTATTGAATAACGATGAATAGACAGACACTAATTTTATCCAATACATGATATATCTTTTCATAAATTCATTCTGTAAGTGGACAATGCAAATCTACCCAAATCACCCAAGACAGCTACATTGCTCACACTTGTACTGATACACAGGAGTTTTTTTACAAAAAGATACCTGAACATTTTCAATACACTCCACTGGTTCAAAACCCCATATCTCAGATCCATAATAAAGTATAGATGCAACCATGCGATCGAACAAATACAAAGATTGATTGCAGCTTATGTTATGTTTACGAACAAACCTTAGCAAGGAAAGCATTACTTTCTTGCCTTGGCTTGCTAAAAGTTGTCGGGTTTTCCACCATGACAATTTTGGTGTAAACCACATACCCAGATATTTGTAACAATTAACCACTTCAATCTGTTCACCAGCAAAATACCATTTTTCATCCTTATTTAAAGAGCCCCCTCTTCTAAAAACCGTAATTTTCGTTTTACTCAAATTCACTCTCATACCATAAAGATTACAAAATGTTTCCAGCTTTTCAATCTGTTTCTGTAACCCTCCAATTGTATCTGCTATATTAGCCATATCATCAGCATATAACTAGGTCTGTACTTCTGTGATACTTTCAATTTGAATACCTTTACAATTTTTCTTCAACATTGTTATATATTCATTTAAGAAAAGAATAAACAAAAGTGAACTCGCCATGCAGCCCTGTCTTACACCAGTGGTGCAGCCAAAATACTCTGTTAGACCATTGGTTCCTTTCACACATGATTTAAGTTTAGAATACATAGATCTCAATACACTAAAAAACTTTTCCACCAGTGCCATTCTTAATGAGAATGAAATACAAGAGATTATGCTGAACACTGTCAAAAGCTTTAGAGAAATCAATAAATATAAAATAAATCCTTCCTTTTTGCTTTATAATATATTTCTGAACCACTGACTGTAAAATAAAAATATTATCTATTGTAGAATAACCTGACCTATACCCTGCTTGTTCTTCGTAAAACATATTTACTTCTACATAATATACTAATCTCCAGTTCAAGACCTTTGTAAAAAATGAGATCCCCCTATAATTTCCTACGTCATTTTTATCACCATTCTTGTATAGCGGACAAATCACAGCCTCACACCAAATCTCTGGAAAGTCCCCTGTATCTAATATTTTGTTATATAAAGAGCATTATAGGACATAACATATGTGATGCTGCTTTCAGCATCTCAATAATAATGTCGTCTGGTCCAGGGGCCTTTCCATTACTCATTGACATAATAGCTTTAAAAATCTCATAAGTAATACTATCATCTAAAATTTCATCTTCATATAATTGTTCATAGCGCCCACATTACCTGTTCTTCTGAACTGATTTAAAACACTATATTTTACAGATTTCTGAAATTAACAATCTTCATCCCACCACTATGGTTATTTACCTTTAAATATAGACTTTTAAATTAGAAATTTACCTGTTTCATGTAAACAGTCTGTCAAAATCTTAGCTGCTATATTAGTATCTTCTTCCATTGCAGTAGAAAAGTCACCTAGAAAGTTTCCATTCAGTAAATAAGATAATCTTTGCAAAAACTGCCTCTCACCATTACTTCCCCATTTAAATCTTGTCCAGGGTCTTACATCACTGTGATTTGTTGGCATTTTTGTCCTTGATTCAACACTACTTAACCTCATGGTATATAATAATGGGAAGTGATCAGAAATATCTGCATATAAAATCTCAAAATCTTTAACGTGTAAGGAGTTCACTGGATATAATTAAAATAATCAATCACATTACATTCAGCTGCTGACATAAATGTAAACTCTCCATCGATGTCTTTCCTAGTTCTTCCATTTACAAAATGAATATTTAAATTTTGACACACATCTAAAAGACAGCGACCAAATGTATTAACAACCTTATTTTTTGATTGTCGATACCCTTCAAAATGATAATTAGAATAATAATTTCCACGTTATATATTCAGAATCATCACACTCAATGTTAATCACATTCATTACTAGTTCTAGCATTAAAGTCCCCTGCAATGATTAACTTTACATCTTCTCCAACTTGATCTAACACATCTACAATTTCATTTTCCAAAGAACTAATACCATTTTTCTCTTCTCTATCTCTATATGAACTCGATCCCTCAGGGAAGATATAAATAAACGTAAGAACAATGTTATCCTCAAATAATCCACTCTTTTTGTCGGAATATAAAAATATGCAATCAGTTGCTTATTCACAAATCTGAGAAAAAATATTTCACAATAGAATCATGTACATACACACGGATACAGTACCTCCAATATTACGACCAAAATTTGACACATGCTTATGCACAAGACAAAAACATGTATAATCAGCCAATAAATGACAAAACTCAGTTTCATCTTGTAACCAAAATTCACTCAAACAAATAATAGAGTTTCCACGCAAGGTGTCCAATAACTCACTATTGTTGACTTTAGTCTTTAACCCTTGAACATTCCATGCGATTATAGTGTTCATTTGGGCCAAGGCCATCGTCCTACCTTACACGAGTGTCAGTTGTTCCTTCATTGTTCAATCCAATTTCAACCTCAGACTCGGTGTCACAAGTAAAAGCTCTACCGTCCACAAGTAATTTATCAGAACGCAGTGACATCCGTATATTTGGTTGATTTTGACGTAGAGTTTGCATGTAGTTAACCAGCTTTCTCCGTATATCACGCACCCGAGCGCTAAAATCCTCTGACACCCGAATTCGGCCATTTATTCCATCATCTTCAGTGTTACTTCGTTCACGCCATTTCCGTGCTTTCTGTCGTACTTTCTGTAGAATCTCTTCCTTGTCCTTCCACCTGCTGAAACGGACCACCACCGGCCTCGCTCTTCCAGGTGATCTCTTTCCAATATGGTGAGCACGTTCAATTGGGAGTTCCACATCGCTTTTGGCTCTGCCCAGATCAAGATGTTCAGTAACATGGTCCCGTACCTTTTTTTTTACTTTCTTCCCATGTTTCTCGGTCCGACTCCGGGATGCCATAAAAGACTAGATTATCCCATCTATTCTGATTTTCCATGCGCTCATGCCTTTCCCGAAGTTCAGCGTTTTCATGCTCAAGTCTCTCGACTGTCTCTCTCACACACTTTTCAACTTCTCTTAAGTCCATAACTTCTTTTTGAAGGGATTCAATTTGCGTAAGTGTGTGGGATTCTCTTGATTCTGTGCCACCTGTTGCTCCAAACAGTGTTGTTTGCAGCGTTGTTCTCTCCGGCCTAAACATCGTGTCTGAAACGTCACGCTTGCCTCTCGCAGGACCGGGGTTCTTTCCCACATCGCCCGCTAAGATTAAGAGAAGGCAAACAGCTACTGCTAGCCGCAATCCACCAGCAAGCACACCACTATGTAGGATAATTGTGGCAGGTTTAAACTTTTCTTTAAACGCTGGATGGGAATATCGGCCTATTCTCTGCCTCCATTGTTCAATGGTGATCCCCATGATACCGGAAGTCTCAACACTCAATTAACACTGATTTATCATTTTAAAACTCTTGTGGATTATTGTGAGGTTTTTATCAGCTGTTTGGACTCTCATTCTTATTGCACCCATTCACTGCAGAGGATCCATTGGTGAGCAAGTAATTTAATGCTTAATTTCTCCAAATCTCTTATAAAGAAGAAACAAACTCATCTACATTTTTGATGGCCTGAGGGTGAATAAATTTCCAGCTTATTTAAATTTTTGGATGAACTATTCTTTTAACACACAGCTAAAAACACACACACAGCTGAATGAGCCAGGAATCCTGAATAAATCCAGTTGTTTTGTTACTATCGCAGTCCTTCATCGGCAGGTGCCGTCCTCAGATGGTTGAGTTATCAATGTTGTGAGTCTGCTGTAACTACAGACGTGATGAATGTGTTTATGGCTCCCATATGAGAGGCACAATCTAAACATTAGAGGCGCTTTATGACTGATGGTGTCTGACAGGATCCTGCACCCTGGCGAGAAGACTGCGGCGTCAATTTTCAAAAACAACAACAATCAGAGTGAAGATGATGAGAAGTTGATAACAGATGAAATGATGATGCCGCTGTGGTTTTCATGCACCAGTAAATGCTCCTGAACAGTGTATCACATATATAATACATCCCTGATCTCCTCTCAGCTCAAACGTTAAGCTTCTGACTATATTTTCAGCTGGTTTTGGACGGATAAGAACAGTGTTTGAGAAGCTATACTTTGAAATTGTAGCTTCCCAGGACACAAACTACTCTTACAAACACTTTTAAAGTAGTAGTTAGATATTACTGGCTGGTTACACTGAAGCAGTTTAAGGGGCAGTATCTTTTTAGTATCGGAACATTTTTATTGTAAAAGGTGATCAAACGTATAAGATAACTTCCACTTTTAGTTAGTTAACTACTTGTTGAATTTCAAGAAATTCTTCTTGAGAGAGTTTCCTAATTTTGGTCTGCATTTCTTCTGTGGTGTTAAAATGTCAAGCTACACTTTCAAAGGAGGTAATTAGCTTTTACTAGCTAGTTAGCTTTAATAATTAGCTTTTACTAAAGCAGTTTAAGGAGCGGTAACTTTTTCATGTTTCTGTCACATTTTTATCGTAAGAACATTGTCAAATATAGAAGCTTATTCTACATTTAGTTAATTAGCTACTTGCTACAAAATATATAGTATTAATATATAGTATTAATATATAGTATTGAAGTTTTAAATCTGCTAAATGTTTTTAAAACTCCTTTCAGAAGTCAATTCCAATTTATCCATTCAGAAATCAATTCTTCTTGAGATATTTTCCTAATTTTTTTGTGCATTTCGTCCATGTTTTTTTTTTCTCAGAGGTGTAAATCACAATCATACATGTTGTTTGAACAGTTAAGCTATTCTTTTGAAGTAATAGTTAGCTTTTAGTAGCTAGTTATGTTGAAGCATTTAAAGGAAAAGTATCTTGTTAAACTTAATAATCATATTTATGTTTCCATAACTTTTCAATTGTAAAATGTGATAAAATATAGATGCTTGCTGCTACTTTTAAATTCATCAAATGTAACTCAGTTTTGAGGCTGTAAACACAGTTTGAACACCTTTAAAGGAATAGTAAGCTTTTACTAGTTAGCTGAAGAAGTTTAAGGGAAAGCATCTTTTTAAATTTAACAGGCACATTTATGTTTCTGTAACATTTTTATTGTAAAAAGTGATTAAACATACAATTATTTTTACTTTTAGTTAGTCAAACTGAGATTTATCCATCCAGAAGTCAATTCTTCTTGTGATATTTTCCTTTTTTGATATGCATTTCTTCTGTGGTGTTTTTTCAAGGATGAAAATCACAGTCATGCATGTTTTCTAAATAATCAAGCTACACTTTTGAAGAGTTAGTGAGCTTTTACTAGCTAATTAAGTTGAAGCAGTTTAAGAGGCAATATATTTTTCAATTTAACAATCAGATTATTTATGTTATGTAAAAAAAACTGGCCAAATGAAGAAGCTTACTACTTTCAGTTAGTTTAGCTACTTGCTACTAAATTCCTCAAATGCAACTCTGAGTATTGAAGCTATAAACAAGGTAAACTAAGATTTATCCATTCAGAAATCAGTTCTTCAAATATATATTCTATTATAGATATTTTCCTAGATATTTTGGTCTGCTTTTTTTCAGTTTTTTTGTTTATCAGGGGTGTAAATCAAAGTCGTACGTGTTGTCTTTAAGGTGCGTGTGGATTCATTCTGTTCTCTATTGCCTTTTACTGCAGTCATTTCGTGTGGAGAGCTGCCAACTCCTCCTAATGGAAAGAAAATTGGAACGCAGACGACCTTCGGAGCCACCGCTATTTTTACCTGCAACTCGGGCTACATTCTGGTGGGCTCGACTGTACGGGAATGTCTGGCATCGGGTCTATGGAGCGGGACGGAGACGCGCTGTCTCGGTAACACCAGAAACCTTCTCTCTTTCAAAACATCACCATACATTACCATCCGTGTAACCTCTTAATGGAGACCGGGTCCTGAAAGGCCATAGTTATGTGACATTTAGTGTGGATTTCCATAGCAACAGTGGTTTTAATTTTTTTTGCTTATACCGTATGCAGCACTTGTATCATCACATGCAGATAAAAGCTCAGTTATGAAGCCTAGTGAACTGCTTGTGCAGGTACAGAAGCGTCATTATTATTCCTTCTTAGATAGTCTTTTGACCTTGATGGAGAACGCAATCCCATAATACACTATAGTGTTTCTCAGTGGAAAAATATCCATCTAAGATGATGGAAAAGATGAGAGAATTTAAAAAAAAGTCATTTAATATTTATAAGTATCTTTTATTCGAAAAGCGTCATTAAATTTACATGCATTTTATGCTTTTGGCACATGCTTGTATCCAGAGAGGCTTACATTAAATTCAAGCTATACGTCTTTTTATTTCATGCGTTATCTGTGCTGTAAAACAGCAGCTGTGGTTGCCAGAAATTCACCCTAAAAACGTGAAAATGTGTCAGGTTTTGCTGAATGGCAGTTTGGTGCTTGTATATTTTTACAGCTTAAAACCATATGTTTTATTAAACAATATAATATTAATACACCAATCTACAGTACTTGAACTACTAAAATCTGCTTTTTACCTTGAAATATACTCATAACCACTATAATAATTCAAGCGGTACAATATGTGATGAATCAGGGTTCATTGTAAATTGCTTGTCCATAAAATTCTCATTTATAGATGGTGCAAAAGGTCATACACAAAAAAACAGTTATGCAATAAACATTAACTAAATAAAAAGTAATGAAAAAACACCCTTAAATACAATACTGATAATAAAAATAAAAAGAAGCAAGACTATTTAAATAAACGCGAAATACGTACCAATAAGTACATATCATTGCAATTAACAGCTTGCTCTGTAGCTCAGCCGGCACGGAATTGGAGTTAGGATGTGGAATCCTTGGGTACGAATCCCGTCAAAAACATGGCTCACGATGAAAGAACTGAAAGATGAGAGATCGAAAAACAAGCTAAAACGTCATGCTTGCGATTGTGTTTTTATGTCTTATTCGCTATTGTTCATACTATTGGGTATTTTTAGGTGTAGTCCAGATGCTACGTTATTTTAAAATGTCACAGAGCATTAGAATTATAGCGCCACTCAATGGACATTTCAAGTCAGAACTGTGGTGTCACGTACAAAACCAACGTCACATAAAATGTACCATATGTACATTCATCTGTTCTGGGAAAAAAAAGCTTTTTTAGCGCCACCCAGTGGACAGTTCATATCAAATATGTCACGAAACGTACATGGTGGTACGTATTTCGTGTCTTGCGAAAAAGTTCCCAGAGGTGTGTTTTTGTAATGAGACCAGGTTGGTTTTTAACTGGAGATTATACAGTAAGTCATAGTATTTCACCATAAATTTGACAGTATTTTAAGTTACATATAATGCATGTATAATTTTTTTTTTTTCTTTTTTTTAATGCTGTATGGTAAGGTAACTTACTGGTTAATTAACAGGTTTTCACTGTTGCGTTTTTACAAGTCTTTTTCTTTAAAAATTACAAATATTTTTACAGAGCATTTTTTGGAAAAGGTCCATCTAAGGTAGTGGACAAAGTGAGAGAAATAAAAATAAATATAATTTATTATTTATTACTTATTACTTATAAGTATAATTTACTTAATACCAAATCCTGTCATTAAAATTTAAATTAACATGCATTTTATTGTATGCAATTATGCTTTTAACCAAACCAACTTATATTCAGGCTATACATGTTTTCAGTTCATGCATTCCCTGGGAATCGAATCCGTAACCTTGATGTTGCTAATGAAGTGCTCTGCTGTTGCTACAGGAAATAGTCACATCTAATTACAGCTAGTGAAATATGTACTATTTTACTCTGTGTGTGTATTTTTGTACTTGTTAGAGTTTTTCTGGGTTGCCTTAGCAACATGCTGTTGTTGCTGCTGTTCAACAAATTCTACAAATTGCTTCCATTGTAGAATGTTCAGTCACCAATGAAGTTCCATTTTGGTTAGAATGCAAACTTAAAAGGCAGCTGTCTACTGTATGTAGGCAGTATACTAGGTTTTGGAACAAGCCAAAGTCCTTGTGGAAGGTTTCTCCATTGTGTTTGAACAGATTGCATGAGTGTCTTTTGTAAGAGAATAATTTCTGGTCTGAACTGTGCAAGGAAAAATGAAGTGAGAGAACACTGTGGAGGGACAGAGGTGAAGAAATGATTTCTGCAGTAGTTCAGCGGACTCGGTGCTCTGTGAAGTGTGCCGGCCTCTGCTGAGTTCTGTCATCAGTCACATCTGAGAGAAAAAAACCTGACAGCTCTCCATTTGCCATCGCTCTTTGTCTCTCATCACATCATCTCTGAGTAAAACAATGTTGTGCATTACTTTGTCCACCGAAAGAGTCTTCAAATCCGCTGTGTTGATCCTCAGATGCATCGATATTGCAGTATCTGTTGTGGGATTGAACACTCATTGTCTGTGGGTGGATCATGAATATCTCTATTCACCACACCACACAATGTGATTTACTCAAGTAGGACATGGCCCTGCAATAACATTCCCATCAAATCACAGGCTGAACTATGGGAATTTTCACAAATGTAATGATTATGGTTTCTACTTAACTTTAAATTCCTAATTATCCATAAGTGATTCTTTAGGGCATTTTTGGAAAAACAAAGCATGAGCATACTTTGGAAGATAGTTTTTATTCCTTTTATTACCCTCAGCAATAAAAGCAAGTAATTTATTAAGTAAATAGTCGGTGAAAAAAACAGAGAAACAATTTTCAAGCAGAAAAACAAATGAAAGCAATACACCAATGATAGAAACTAAGTAAACACAAGCTTGAGGTATTTAAGGTATCAACAGCAGTGTCAAATTGTCAACATTTACAAATAGGAAAAAAAAAATAGACAAGCTCATTTAAAATGATTATAATAATTGTTTATATTTATTTGTATTATTTGTATATATTTTATTTGTTTATAATTATATTTTAGATATAGGTCTCTTATGCTCACCAAAACTACAGTAAAAACAGTAAAATTTTGAAATATATTATAATTTACAATAACTGTTCTCTATTTGAATATTTGTTAAAATGTCATTTATTTCTGATGCATAGCTGAATTTTCAGCATCATTACTCCAGATCACATGATCCTTCAGAAATCATTCTAATATGCTCATTTGCTGCTCATATAACATTTCAAATATATATATATATATATATATATATATATATATATATATATATATATATATATATAATATAATATAATATAATATATATATATATATATATATATATGAATAGAAAGAACAGCATTTGAAATAGAAAGCTTATGTAACATTATAAATGACTTTGCGGTCACTTTTCATTAATTTTGGTTGATAGCAACATTGTTCAAGTTGATGCCGTAACATGTCTTTCTTCTGTTAATCGTGTTAACACACCATGTTAAGAGTCATGTTACAGTAAAATATTCTCAATGTTTTTCCCCCAGCTGGCCACTGCGGTGCTCTGGAAAGGATCGTGAACGGTCAGGTGATCGGTGAAAACTTCGGCTACAGGGATACGGTAGTTTACCAGTGCAATCCTGGTTTCCGGCTCATCGGTTCCTCTGTGCGCATCTGCCAGCAGGATCACAACTGGTCCGGGCTGTTGCCGTCCTGCGTGTGTGAGTTCTCTCCACAGCACTTGTGGGAAGTTTGGTTTGCATCCAAGAGGATTAGTTTGACATGTAATGCAGGCAAACCCCATATTCAGCACATGACAGGCATCAAACACAAATCCTGACGTTACCATTGAAACACTTGATGAGGGAAAACACCAACACCACCTGAATTTGTGTGGGTGATTTGGATGTTTGCCTCGTTTTATTTGTGATTGCCGGAACGCAAAGCTGCTTAGATAAATGCTTACATTGCATTTTAATTTTTCTTGTCAAGCACTGGAGATTTATGTTCTACAAATTGATGGAAATATGCCAGTAGGCAAAAGGACACAACTGACTGTATTCTCATCATAAAAACCTTTTGATCTAGAACATGTTTGAAATTAGAACACAAATTTAAATAGTGATCTTTTATGAATTTGTTTTTTTGTTTTGTTTTTTTTTACAAAGATACCATTTGAAAATTTAATTAATTTATTTATTTATTTTGATGAGTTTGAGTGAGTGTCGAAGGAAAAATTAAAAAAAAAAAATGTCTTTTTATTTGTTTCACCCTTTTGAGCGGTTTCCTACATGATTCCCAAACTTCCATTTTTGAATTTTGATGCAGTGTTTCCAGTGCCATGGCCAAAGAAAGTATTAATCTGAATAGTGAATATGAGTCTGTTGTATGAATTGACAAGAAAACACCTCTTTATGTTGAGTTCTATTGACAGGTTGTTCTTTTGAACATTTTCTTTAGTGAATAAGCATTCCAGGGTAGTCTGATTGCAAACAAATGAATTGTATGAGTCAATTCAGTAGGGTCCAATTCAACATTAAACGACTAAATGGTTCTTTTTAGTCAATCACAGACATAAAGCACTCCAGTACAGTCCTATTAATTAACAAACAACTCTTATGAGTGGTTCTTCTTAGTGAATCAAATGTATGCAGTGTAAACATTGCAGCCCAGTTCACAAACAAATGATTCTTATGAACCAGCTCTTTGAATGAATCAATTCAAAAGACACACAAACTCATTTTATGACTGATTTACATCAGTATGATGAATCCCTGACTGAATGAACTCACTGAGTCATTTTATTTGACTCATTTACTACTTTCAGTGATATCTTGAAATTAAGAAAGTTTTATGTACTTCAGCTTCATGAAATCAATATGACTGATTGTTCATATGACAGCTGGATTTAAAGATAAACATTAGCATGTTTTATAGAATTTTTTATATATATATATATACGTAAAAGCATTAAAATACACTAAAAAGTGTTTTTTTTTTTTTTTTCAAAGTTCTAAATAAAACGTTGCAGTGTGTTTTATAAGAAAATACAATTTCAGTTTTTCTACTTTCAAAACTTAGCAGCAATTTCCGAGTTAAAATTGTAGTGCTATAGTGTGGTAATATTAAAGCATGAGCTGGTGTAGGTGACAGTAATTTTCCTTCTTTGTGTTTCAGCCGTTAGCTGCGGTCATCCGGGCAGCCCTATCTACGGCCGCACCGTTGGCGACGGCTTCAACCTGAACGACGTGGTGACCTTCTTCTGTAATAACGGCTACATTCTGGAAGGGCCGTCTCAAGCACAGTGCCAGGCGGACCGCCAATGGAGCCAGCAGCCGCCCACATGCCGAGGTTTGGACCAAATGACTTCTTTTCTCATTATAGGGAAATTTAAGCACTGTGGCACTGATGGAAATGACTTTCAGGCTGCCGCAGTTAAAAAAGGAATGACCAATTTCAGCTCGGAGAGCCCTCTGGCCCTCTTTTCAGCCAACAGTAACTCATTCAGTCATGGTCTGAATAGCAACAGATTAGCCCTGCAAATCAGAAGATAAGATGTATGTTTTGAATCTAATCTCTGCTTTGTTAGCGGCGTGATTATGAGAGTCTCAGAGGATCGTCTGTAGTGCTCGATTCTGACAACAGACCGGATGAAGTGATCAATAGTGATGTTGGCTTGATTACATGACTGGAATTTGGTTTTGTCCAACAATTATGAACAAATAAGTGGTTTTATCTCTTTATAATTTTATCTTATCTTTGAATCTTCTGATGTTATACGATAACTTTGTGTGAAGAAACGACTGAAATGTGAGTTATTGACTGAAAATCTTCCTCTCAAATCTCATTTGTGTAATAATTCATGTGCTGTGACTGCATAGACAGTTTTGTGGTGTTTTTGTGGCGGATCGTGACACTAAAGGCATCAGCATACAAAAATGTCAATGTCTTCAGACTTGGTAGAGAATACGTGGAAGCACAAAGAAAAGTGTGTTTGTGAAATGTTTATACTTCATATTGGAAACGAGTAACTCCACAAACACTTAAAGAATGACATACAGTGTAATGTTCTCAGAATTTTATACAGGTTTCAGAAAAATGATAAAAGCTTTCAGATTCACCAAGTGCTTGTCAAGGTTCCTGCCAATTGCTAAAACCTCTTCAAATGTGAAAAATGTTCTAAAGGTCCTACAGGTTCATCTTTTAAAGGGATCTATTCTATATGTGTGTGTGTGTGTGTATATATATATATATATATATATATATATATATATATATATATATATATATATATATATATATATATATATATATATATATATATATATATATACACACACACACATGTATGTACTGTATGTAGAGAATATAAATATGTGTGTGTGTTTGTGTGTAGTTTAACTAGTTGACTAATAATGTCCTTTAACTTTTTTGATGTTTATTTTAGGTTAGCTTGTGATCTGTAAGGGAAAGTCCACATTTAACATGTAAATGTTCACTATTTCAATCACATTTTTCTTCAGCACCCTCATTACGTTTTAAACAAACACTATAACATAATTGTAAAAGAATTTTTAAAGTAGTCCAAATAATTTGTTTATATGTTTATAAAATGTTTACTTTAGTTAATTACAGTTGCTGTACAGTCAAACCAAAATTTATTCAGACACCTTCAACATTTCTCACATTATCAGTTTATTTGAAAATGGTAATAAAATATGACAAGAACTCAGAGTTAAACTGTGTCAGAACAAATTTATCTTGATAATCACAAATGAATTACAAGCCAAAATTTATTCAGACACCTTCAAAATTTCTCACATTATCCCAGTTTATTTGCTATAGTTTAGAAAATGGTAATAAAATATGGCAAGAACTCATGAGTTAAACTGTGTCAAAACAAATTCATCTTGATAATGTCAGATAACTTTGATAGAAAGGTATGTAACAAAACATGGTCAGGTCAAAGTGTCAAATCAAATTTTTGGTCCCAAATTTTTATCAGTTTTACTGGTAGTCCACTGTATGAAGAATTTTTGGGTATAATATGTCACAGTTTACTTAATTTTGCTATCCTCACTTACATAAATGAACTATAGCATCCTGCACCCACTAGTAAAAAAAAAAAAATAAATAAATAAATTGTATCTGGAGTCTGAATAATTTTTGGTTTGGCTGTATATCATTTAAATATCCATATTTATATTATTTTTTTTATATTTTATAATATTTGTACAATTATTTTTATTATATATGTTTTATATATTATTTATATTTTATATAATTTTATATAATATTGTTAAATAAATAATTATATAAACAAAATCTAATCAGATGCATCTGTCGATGTTTAGATTATAATTGAAGAGTTTGGTTCCAAAACGCTATAAATTCATTTTGATTTGAGTAAAAATGTGTTTTCTTTACCAAGAAAGTGGCAAGATGAAAACCAATATTTTCTGTTTCAAACTTCCACATAGCATCTTTAGGTTGTAATAACATTAAAAATTCAAATCAAGATTTTGATTTTCACAGATTTATTATAAAACTGTATTATTTTTTCCCCAAAATGCAATAAATCCATGATACGTTTTTCTTTTTTTTTTTCAAAATGCAATAAATCCATTGAATCAATACGAAAGTTATTTTTCATATTGGAACTGTTGAAAATACACAACATAGTAAGTTGATCCACATATGACAGCCTCTGAACTTGGTCATAATCTTATATACAGGCACTGGACTAAAAATACATTCATCAGTCATCACTCCCAAAATGAATTCAACGGGTCATCTTGTTTGCTATAAATTAATTACAACAATAAAAGAAAATTTCATCATGAACAAGAACATGAACAACATCACATTAGACCACAGAAATTCCAAAATGACATTTCCCTTACATTCAACTTCCAAAAGTGCATTCATCTTTAATGTTACATTCATTTAGTTGACTAGTGCTATATGCTGTATTAACAAAAACATAAATTGCATTAATAAAAACATTAACACTGACAAGCTATGCAATATCGCGTTCATAATCAAATGCGATTCATCTGCGATTATGATCGTGATATTGTGTAGCTTGTCAGTGATCTACGGCTCTGTGTATTAAATGCCGCTCCATCTGAAAGCACGTGATGGAGATTTACCGCTAGCCTACTATTAATCACAGAATCGGCTTTACTGACGAGATGCGCATGACAATCACATGCCATTTATCGTGCAGTCCTTGTTTGTTGATCACAAAGGACAAAGTAGATGAGGAAAACTAGGATGCCAGATGTATTCAAAGCGTCTCCATCACTGTCTAGAGTGCGTGGAATGGTGCGCTGTGATTGGTTGAGCGGATTTATAGGAGACTGGCGTTTGTCGCGGTTTGGAACAAAAGGGGAGAAAACATGACCTAATAACTCGGCGGATATCGCATTTTGCGTAAAATTAAAAATTGACTTTTCAATACTGACCAGATACAATACTGATTTTGGTGGAAACTCAATTTTTTTTTAAAATGGCGTTTATCGCGTTTTGGAACCAAACTCTTCAATTAATTGTGTATTTTGCATTTTATTTATGAAATAAAGAATTACTGAGAATTTGCAACACTTATTATACAATGACACTGCCTTTTTTTTTTTGGCATCTGTTTGCTTTCTTCAGTCGTCAACTGCACGGATCCCGGTATACCAGCCAACTCAATCAGGAAGAGCAAAATTGAGTACGGGAACTTCACTTTCGGCACTGTGGTGTCCTACGACTGCAATCCCGGCTATTACCTCTTCGGGTCATCGGTCCTGACCTGCCAGCCGGTGGGTTACTGGGACAAGCCATTACCAGAATGCCTGGGTACGTCTGTGTGGGATCTCTCCCAACACTTTATTTCTCATTATTTTGACTCTTTATCATTGACAATCTTTGAACTCTTTCCGGCGGAGAGGCCGAGGGAAAATGTCACAGGTTAGCCTGCATGCAGTGGAGTGCAGCGTTGGGTTCAAAGAGCTCTTATGATGAAGCCTTCGCCATCTGTGTAAAAGTCTTCAAAGTTTTCCAGCAGCACAGACACATTGAATTTCTGCAGCGGACAGCAGTGAATTTAACACACCTTTCCTACGGTTTGCCAAAGCAAGGAGTATTAAGGTCAAGAGTGAGCGGAGCGGAGGCTGGGAGTGCACATTCATTAGAGAGAGACGTGTTCATTTGCCTGTGAGATAGTAATTGCCTCCTGCTCTCGCTTTCCATCTCTGTCCCTATAATTGCTTCAAACCTGAATTTGACTGTTTCTTGTTGGTTTACACCGAGCTACTTACACTGTGAAGGAAAGGCAGCAATCCTGCTAGCTATCTATTAGTCTTGTTTTTCTCTCAAGTGTACACAAGGTAATTCTGCACTTTACTTAGCTGACAGAGGCTACTTGCTGCTCTTAGACTGGGAATTTTAATAAGCACCTTCTTTTCCCCCCTCAGCCTTTCAGCCTGATGAATATTATGAAAATTTTAACCTCCTCTGTTTTATTCAGGTGCATTTCCAATTCAAAAGAAACCTAACATCAAAAACAGGCCTGAAAAGAAGCTTAGCTAAATTGAATTGAAGAGCTTATGTGTGTTTCTTCAGCAGCGCACGAGAGATGAATTAATGCTGTTGGGATGTGAACAACTGCACACTACACAAATCAGCTACTGCTGGCTTGTTCTCAACAATTAGACGGAATGAAATGGTGAAATAAACTTTCACTCTGAAATTTTAATTGGCATTATTGTGCTCTTTTACATACAAGGACCGTGTCAGCTCCAGAAATGACCAAAAAAACAATAGAAAAGAGTTAAAAATGTAATCCTTTTGACTAATGTGATTTATTTAGGTCTTCTGAAGCCATGTGAGGAACAGACTGAAATCTAAATAGTTATTTCTTGAGAAAATTTCTCTCCTGGAAGAGATTTATTTAGTGGGGAAAAATGCTTTGGTCTTTTTTATTTTTTATTATTTCCACAAAATATTTTATTCTACATTGTATTTTGCATGGCTGTTTGATTGAAAAGATGATTCCTCTTATTAGGAACATATATATATATATATATATATATATATATATATATATATATATATATATATATATATATATATATATACATACATATATATATATATATACACACACACACACACACACACACATATATAAGGCTAATTAAGCTTTGTTGCGCAAAAATATCACGGTTCTCAAAAATCAAAACAAAACAAAAAAAGGATTATGCATGATAATTTGATTGTTCTCACAGCAGGCGAGTCCAGTAGTAATTGTCTTCTTGTTGCAGACAGTTTATTGTTGAAGGCGGTGAAGTTATTCAAAAGCAGTGCTTTAAAGGGGCTGAGTTTAGAGATGCGTTCTTTGTAATCTTGCAAATGTTGCATTGTACAAAGTCCTTTTCCACTTTGCTAAAATTCACCCACGCAGCACTTGTTTTTCGTGACATCCTCTGAGAGGGTTAGAGCCAGACCCACACAGAATCTGTGCCTGCAGACCTTCACAGAGAGAGCTGCACATTTCAGCAGATCTGGAAACGCCAATCATTTACAAAGTCAAAATGAGTCAGCTTTCATTGTCATTCAATCATGTTTGTTGTATAATGTTATATTATTAAATCTACCGTAATCTCAGCACTCTTACCTTGATGTCTTAAATATCAAAGCTTAAAGAAATCCAAAAGAAAATATCTGGATAAAGCATGTAGTCTCTGCTGATTGTTGGCTGATGTTGTTCTCCTGCAGAGGTGGACTGTGGTCACCCTGGATCTCCTCCTCATGCAGTTGTGATGGGGGATAAATTCACCTTCGGCTCTACAGTTCACTACAGGTGTTTGGAAGACCGAGCTTTGATTGGTGAATCCACCCGCACCTGCCAGCTGAATGGCCAATGGAGCGGCTCCCAGCCTCACTGCTCAGGTGAGTGTAGTGAAACTTATAGTTATGCTACTAAACTATTATACTTGGCAGAATCGATCTATCGATCTATCTATCTATCTTTTTTCATAATAAATAAACACATTACTAATATAGTATTAATATATTATTATTATTCACTTAATATTAAATTATTATAAATATAATTGTTTATTATTAATTATTATTATTATTATTATTGTTTTTGTTTGTATTGTTTTTGATAATAATAATAAATTTTTATATTAATAATAAAAACATATTACATCTTAATAAATAAGTGCATACAAAAATACATTCATTATTTTAATTTAATGTTTAATAATATTGTTTTAATATTGAAATATTATTTAATATTATTATTTTTAATATTTATTTATATTTGTTCATATAATTTAGCTTATATATAAATATATTGAATATATAAACATAACATATTTTTCTTAAATATATACATGCATGTGTGTGTTTATATATACATAACAAATATACACAGTACACACACATATATTATGTAAACAAAAACGTTTATTTTTGATGTGATTAATCACGATTAAATCGTTTGACAACACTAATTATAATTATTTTGTATTATTATTAGTTTTTTGTATTGTTGTTGTTTTCATTGTTATTGTTGTTTTTGTAGTGTTGCCAATATATTATTATTATTATTATTATTGTTATTATTAATAATAATAATAATAATAATAATAATAGATTTTCTAGAATTATTTTTTATTAGTAATAATAATTATTTTGTTTTAGTTTGTATTGTTGGTTTCATATTTCATATTATTATTATTATTATTATTATTATTATTATTATTATAAATATTACTATTTTTAATTTAATATTTAAATATAAATATAATTATTTAGATTATTATTTTGTTTGTGTTGCTGTTGGTATTATTATTATTATTATTAGTAGTAGTAGTAGTAGTAGTAGTAGTAGTAGTAGTATTAGTATTGATATTATTATGCAATGTTTGTTGTTTTTTTAGCACATTGCTCGTTTTACAGCTATTTCATGCAAGGAATAATTGACTCCTGGATTATTGAATGCAGCTGTTTATTTTTCAATAATTCGAAGGTCCACTGTCAATTATTCTGCTCATACCAGGGCACCATATCTTTAGACAAGTTTTTGTTGCTAAAACTATTTTGTAGGAACAAAACTGTGTTAGGAACAGTTCTTGAAATAGCTGAAACCATTGTTGCTACTTTGAAAGAGTCACTCAGACTTCCATTACTAACTCCAGCGTGTCATTTAGCACTAGTAATGGAGGTTTGAGCTGTTTCTATGCAGTTGAGAAGAGAGAGTGTGTGTGTTTGTGATTACTGCGGCTCTCAGCAGTGTTGTGCAGTAACTTTTCTACAGAAAGCAGCATTATTAGTTTAACTGCATTTCTCAGTAGCACACACTGGTAACGTTGCTATTCTTGAAGATTTTTTTGATTAAGCAGCGAGGCAGCGCTGACAACAAGGCTCTGTGTTTCTAGAAGAGAGATACCAAGAGTCTGCTTTCCGTAGATATAAAAAGCAATTTCAAAAATAATTTGAAATTGTCATTTTATCCTGTTGTTTGTCATATTTACTAGCTTGGTCAGTGATGTTTGTTTTTCTGGTTCTTTTGCTGCATATTTGTAGGCTGTGAGGCACTTTGAAATAACTAAAATTAATATAAAGAAGCGGTAAACCATGAAAGGCTGTGCGTTACGGTAATTTTAGCACAGTTACAGAGGTTTTAGATGCTCTGCTTCACGTTGGGCTTAAAACAGCCTAAAAATTACTCTAAAGGCCTGTTCATGAAAAAAAAAAAGAGAAACAAATCTTACATCATAATTCAGCTTTCTCTGTTTCATAAAAGCTTCTCCCTTGCCTGTGGTAAATTTGCAGTAACGCACGGCCCCTCGTGGCTTATTGCTTTATTCAGATAACGCATAAGTCCTTTGTATCTGCTTGTTCAGGCCTCGACTCATCTTTGAAAGAGAAATCATACATTTGAATGAGCACATTGTTGAGTGAAGCTCATCTTTGTCTTGGTTCTTATTTCCTGTCATTATGTGTCAGTCTAACATGAGTTAATTAAGTTCAGCTGAATAATGACTTCTGTCTCTGCGTGACACACTACACCGTTTCTTCTTACTGACAAGCTGTCTGTTTGATTCCAGCTAACATGCACAGATTTTTCTTCTTTAAAGAAATAGTTCAAGCACAAATGAAACACTCATTATTACTTACACTCATATCGTGCCAAATATGAGATTTTTCTGTATAGTTTGTATTAATATCTTGTAAAAGAACAAAAAATACACAGCTCCATAAAAGCAGTCCAGACAACTATATTTCGGGTCTTCTGAGGTCATAGAGTGCATCTTTACCTGAAAAGATTAAATATGCACATGCACAAATGATATTTAAGCACTATAGAGGGAAAATGATCAGTGAATAATGATTTAAATTTAGTCTGTTCCTCAAACAAAGCTGTAATATGACTTCAGTACAAAATATAGTGAATGCATCAAATGGACAACTTTTATGGGGCCTTTTTAATCCCTTTTGAAGCTTAAATTATACAAAATATATATTAAAAAGATCAAAGGTGACAGAAAAGACATTTATAATGTTACAAAAGATTTTCATTTCCTTTTGAACTTTCTATTCATCAAAGAATCCCCCCCAAAAAAAAAGAATCCAAAATGCTTCTTGAGCAGCAAATCAGCATATTAGAATGATTTCTAAAGGATCATGTGACACTGAAGACTGGAGTAATGATGAAATGAAAATTCAGTGTTGCATCACAGGAATCATTGACATTTTAAAATATATTCAAATAGAAAGCAGCTATTTTAAATTGTAATAATATTTCATAATATTACTGTTTTTACTGTATTTCTAATGAAATAAATGCAGTCTCAGTGAGTATAAGACACTTCTTTCAGAAATATAAATCATAGTATGTACATGCAATGAGCCGAACATCCACATAAAAGGAAAAAATGATGCATTTACACTCTTAAAAAGCCTGTAAGAATCAGACAGTCGTCTCTGTGCACATCTGTATGCAGTGCTGCACGCACTGACCCAAAAACAGCATGAGCTGGGAGTTTCCTCTTTTTCTTTCATTCGTTCTCAATCCTTCCTCCTCTGTCTGCTTTTTGTCTGACTGTTCAGAATGGAGTGCAAGCACACTATTGAATACTGCATGGTATACTCTATGCTGCCTTTCACATACTGCTATGTTTTTGTAAATAGAATGTGAAGGAGAACATGTTATAAGGTATTAAACAGTAGTTATGCTACTTTATGCTGTAATCAAATGAGCCAGTGTTGTATCTTGTGGACATAAATATTGTTTATGATTTGCATTTTTATTGTAATTTGGGATTCATCTGATCTCTGCTAATTGCAGTCATTTTAATCCTACTGTACAGCATGCTAAGTTTGTGTTTCTACTAAGGCATTTCAGGAGAAACATCAGAGATGAAGTTGATACCTAAATGAAACATATCTCAAATCCTCCTGAGCTTTGAAAGAGCAACCTCTGAGAAAAAAAAACACTTTCCTCAGGGCTCTCTTTCTAGCGTTACTTCTTGATTCTGTGTGAACATGCTCGGCGCTTCTCGGGAGGTTTGATGTTGAGACTATGTTCTGGATTTCTGGGACATTCGTCAGGAATCTAGCATCTCGATTGCTGGAAATTTTAGGAGGCGTACGCCAACGTAGGTTTACCAAAGTTAGCCAGTTGCATCTTGGCTTCATTTTAAAGCATTTTCAGCTGCATGTTTTTGTTTAAGATAGGAAAACCACACGTCCCCTGGAGCGCCTGCTTTCATGGGAGTTTTTGTTGTTTTTGCATCATTTAATTCCTCTGAAAACAACTAAAACAAAACTCCCATATTTTTGGCATAAAATTAATATTATTGAGTAAAAAATGTATATATTTATTTTTAGAAATGTAAAGAGATTTTTAGACAAAATTTCTATTTTTTTTTATGTTCTTGTAAAGTATTTTATGCTCACCAAGCCTACATTTATTTGATCAAATAATTCAGTAAAAACAGTAATATTGTGAAATAATAACCATTATATATTTTTAAAAATAATTTGAAAATAACTGTTTTCTTTTTAAATATTTAATATTTATTATTTAATATATTTTAAGAATTTTAGGAATTCAGCAGCCATTACTCCAGTCTTTGGTGTTACATGATCCTTCAGAAATCATTCTAATACTGATGTGTATGTTTAATTATAATCAGTAATAATTATGTTTTAATGTTTTTGTTGTTGTTGTTTTTGCATCCATTTAATTTTAGTTAACCCCCTGAAAGCAACTAAATTACAACTCCCACATTTATACATATAATTACTATTATTGAAAATACATATATATATATATTTATGTTTAGATATTTTTAAGACAAAAATACAATGTTTTTAAGGTTTCAGGGGAAGAAAGTCTCTTATGCTCACCAAGCCTGCATTTATTTGATCAAAAACATAGTAAAAACAGTAATATTGTGAAATAATAGCCTTTAAATATTTTTCAAATATATTTCATTAAAATAACTGTTTTAATACTTTAAATAACTATTTTAAAATGTAATATTTATTATAGCATTTATGATTTAAAATATTTTAAGATTTTTCCACAACCATAACTCCAGGGTAATAGGACATGTAATATTATATGTGTGCATTTAATTGTAATCAGTGTTAATTATAATAATAACATTTTGCCTTATTTTTTGTCTTTCCACCAAAATCATAATATGGCTTCATTTTAAATAATTTCCAGCTGCATGTTTTTGTTTAAGATAAGAAATATCCACATCCCCTGCAGCGCCTGCTTGCTTTCGTGGGAGTTTTAGTTGTTTTTGCATCACATTATTTGGCAAATGAATTTCACTAAAGACTACAAGCCACTACTACATGATAAAATATGGATGGCAAACAAAATCAATAGCATTCTGCACTGCCAGGTGAATCAGAGTTCCTTACGTAACGAACTTCACAGCCTTATTATACCCCGCTAAGCTACTGGTGGGCGTCCTTTAACGCGAATCCACGCCTCACTGCTGCGCCAATTAATGGAAACTAGAAGCATTCATAGTATTCAACAGCTTCACCTTTGTAGACGAATCTAATGAAGGTTACATAAGCACACACACACCGCTCTTTCATTGTCCATCAAGAGATCAGCAGCTTTGTGCCTTGGCTGTTTCATGGCCACTCGAGGTGGGACGGATCTTTTCGGAGACCTGTCTGTTCGTAACTCGCCAACAAAGGCAGGACGTCGGAGCGATTGAGGTTAATGAGGAAGAAAAGTCAGCCCTTTCTCCATTGTAAGACCTTCTTTTTTTTTTATCAAGGTTGGATATTTGAACAAACGGCCGGGAATAGGGTCTCTCTCTCTCTCTCTGCATGCATCTTTCTTTCTCTGCACTCCATCAGCATGCTTGGAATGATGTCAGATGAGTACAATCCGCCCCTCATTTTCTGTGCCGCAGAGTAGAAAAAGGAATGTCCCAGATTTCTAATGTGAAAGTATTTGACTGGAAAAACACGGTGCTGTCATGGAGCGCTGCTGTTTTTCTGTTTATTTATGTACAGAGAGCCGGTTAAACAGCAGTGCGGTGGAACCGGAGGCCGCTTGCCCTATGGCTGGTTTTAATCACCGGTTAGTCGTTCCCTCGGGTTCATGGGCCGTTTGCTGAGTCTGGGCTTTCTGATTGGCCTCGGGGTGCTGGTACGCGTAATTAAAACGAATTTGATTTTCGGGTCATCGGCTGACTCGAACAGGGCTCGTTGCTCGGAGTGTTTGCGACGTGTGCCGTCCGGGTCTGTTCAATGAATATTTTACCATAATTATTTATGCTAATGGATTCTGCTGGCAGCCGCTAGATGATAATTGATAGCCTGTTGCTTATCACACTGTCATTTGGAAAGGTGTCGCATCTCTCACGTGCCTGCAAATTCTTCTTCTCGCCAGTAACAACATATAAATGCGTCTAATTGTTTCTCTTGAGAATTTTGCCTGGTTTTTGCACTTCAAAATGGCAATGTGTTTTCATTTGTCTTTTAAAGGAAAAGTTCACACATCAGTGAAAATTGTCATTTTCTCGCCCTCGTGTTGTTCCAAACCTGTATGTGAGTTTCTTTCTTGTGTGAAACACAAAAGGAGACGTTAAACTACTGACTGGGCTGTCAAGCTCAAAAAAGGACAAAAAATAAATAAAACCCTTTATGTTTGTTACCCGTGTGGAATATTTCAAGTCTTCTGAAGTCATACAATAGATTTGAATGTACAGAAATGAGATGCATGTGTGAATATATATTTTAGTAGAAAAAAGACAAAAAAATATTACAAATAATAATAATAATAATAATAATAATAATAATTATATATATATATATATATATATATATATATATATATACTACCATGTTTTTGAAAGAAGTCAAATACAGTAAAAACAGTAATATTATGAAATATTATTGCAAATTAACTGTTTTCTATTGTAATATATTTTAAAATGTAATTTATTTCTGTGATGCGCAGCTGAATTTTCAGCATCATTACTCCAGTCTTCAGTGTCACATGATCCTTCAGAAATCATTCTAATATACTGATTTGCTGCTCAAGAAACATTTATTATTATTATCAATGTTGAAAACAGTTGTTCTGTATAATATTTTATGGAAATGGAAATCTTTTGTATCAGTATAAAAGTCTTCACTGTCACTTTAGATCAAAGTTCCTAAAACAAGATAAATTTACTTTGCTAATGTACAGAAATTAGATTTCAGAGCTAAATTTTAGTCTGTTTTTCACACAAATATCTTCAGAAGACTTGAAATTGAAGACTTTTTTAGCTAAACAACATCCATTCATATTTATGAAGAAATGGAGTAGTATGAACATTCTTCAAAACATCTTTTCTGTTTCATGGAAGAAATTAAGTCGTGGGAGTCAGGAAAGACGTGAGAGTGCAGAAAAAGTACAAATATATTTTTTGCTGAGCTATTCATTATTTATGAATTCAGTGGATGCTTTTATCCAAAGTGACTTACAATAGAGGAACATAAGCAATTCGTCACAGAGCTAGCAATATTTATAGTGTACAGGTTTATTAGAAAGCAAGACTAAAAAACAAGGTAGAGCAGAGATGAAATGCAAGAGGAAGTGGGAGATTTTCCAGTAATAAAAAGCTGTTGTCATTGTTTTTGCTTCTCTATTGGCTGTCATAGTTCATATCTCTACCTAATCGTACAAGGCAGGAGAGCAAAAAGATGGTGTAAGCTCAATCAAATAGTATTTTCACGCACAGAAAGTTCCTCTCCTCAAATCTTCTGAAACAGCATGGTGAATGACAGCTCAGAGAACAGGGGAAGTGTTCCTTTGAGATCCGTAACTGCTCTTTATTCGAGCTGTGGCAGTTCGGCACGCTGAAAAACTCCTCTGTAGCCAAAGGAAGCTCTCAACTGATCCGAGGGCAGCGCTGGTCCCGCTTACGTTTACAATGTCTCCGATACATCACTGAGCAGGTCTGTTTTGCTGTCAAATCGACTTTCATTAATCCATTTAATCCCAGTGGTCACATCTATGATCACATTTTAGTTTAGAGTTTGACTTTTGAAGGATGAGAAAAGGGTTGTTGGTGTGTTTTAGACTGCAAATGACTGTCTAAATTTCATGTGGACGTTTTGACATGACTAATGTGAATAGTCACATGACTCAAACCATTTATTTCAAGTTAACCGCTCTAAAAGCATATATATATATATATATATATATATATATATATATATATATATATATATAATTTATTTATTTATTTATTTATTTATTTATTTTTGTGTGTGTTTCTGGAATGTTTGCATATTTTTTTGTGGACAAAAGATGTTTTATGATTTTGACAGAAGTACAAGAAGATTGCATTTATTTGACCAAAAATATAGTGCAAGCAGTAATATTGTGAAATGTTATTACAATTTAAAATTACTGGCTTTTATTTGAGTATATGTGACCCTGGACCACAAAACCAGTCTTAAGTCGCTGGGGTATATTTGTAGCAATAGCCAAAAATACACTGTATGGGTTAAAATTATCGATTGTTCTTTTATGCCAAAAATCATTAGGATATTAAGTAAAGTTCGTGTTCCATAAAGATATTTAGTAAATTTCCTACCATAAATATATAAAAACTTAATTGATTAGTAATATGCATTGCATGTTTAAGAACTTCATTTAGACAACTTTAAAGGTGATTTTCTCAATATTTTGATTTTTTTGAACTCTCAGATTCCAGATATTCAAATAATTGAATCTCAGCCAAATATTGTTCTATCCTAACAAACCATTTTAAAGCTTATTTATTCAGCTTTCAGATGATGTATAAATCTCAATTTCAAAAAATTGACCCAAATATGTCCAGGGTCACATATTTGAAAATATATTTTATTTCTGTGATGCAAAGCTGAATTTTCCGCATGATTACTCCAGTCTTCAGTGTCACATGATCCTTCAGAAATCATTCTAATATGCTGATTCGCTGCTCAAGAAACATTTCTTATTATCGATATTGAAAATATTTGTGCTGCTTAATTTTTTTTGAGGAAACCATAATACATTTTTCAGAATTCTTTGATAAATAGAAAGTTCAAATGAACATTTATTTGAAGCTTTTTTATCAACATAAAAGTCTTTGCTATCACTTTTGATCAAGTTAATGTGTCCTTGCTGAATAAAAGTAATTAATTTCTTTAAAAAAAAAATAACAGTATAAGATTTGTCTTTTTTCATCTTTCCACTGAAAATATATAAAAATCCCTAAAACAAGATAAATGTAGCCTACTTACTAGCAAAATTTTGTAATATATTAAGACTTGTTTTGAAAGAAAATATTCTAAATTGTTTATTTTTGAATCCGTTGGCAAATGCATAATTAATGCATAAATAACTTGCAAAATACAAAAAAAAAATAGTGAGGTTTATGGAACAAGAAAAAAACTGTTTGCTATTTGGAAATAATTATCTCAACTCAAATCAATATTTCATATCCATCTATTTATTTATTTAGTGAGTGTTGCCATCTAATAAGCAAGATAGTGTAGAGTCAGCTGGACGTTATGGCAAAATAAACCCCTTAAGGGTGATACAAGACCTCTCGGGTTTGAGTTTATGTTGTAATAATGGCTGACTAACTGTACGTTATGTCTTACATATTGACCAAGTCTGCAGTTTCAGTCTCCCATGGGTTGCACATACTTCCAGCAACTTACTGTCAACTTTTTTTTCGAGAAGAAACAGATTTGTTTCTATCAAAGTAGAAAAACACATGCTCGCTCAGCTGGAAAAATGAGGATGAAGTATGCAGAATAGTACCTGTAATATAGTATCTAGAATATATGTGCACTTGTCTTCACAGGCGATAAAAGGGGCGCCTGTGGGGATCCGGGCACGCCGGCCCATGCCACCCGAGAGGAGGGCAGCTTTCAGCAGCACGCTAAAGTGCGCTTCACTTGCGCCACGGGTCACACGCTCTACGGCTCGGCAGAACGGATCTGCTTCCCCAACGGCACTTGGTCGGGCCGCCAGCCCACCTGCAAACGTAAGTAACTCCTTTAGACGCCATGAATAATGCATGCGCACAGCGAGAAGCGGCAAGAGTACACACCAGGACACTGATATGCATCAAACGAAAGTCATCAAAAGTCTTTTCTCTCAAACATTTGAGCCGGTGTCACAGCATTCATGCATTCTATAATTCCCGCAAAAGACGACCTTGCACCAGAGGCTTTTGAGGAAATGGCACAAGTGTTTTTTTTTTTTTTTTTTCTGCTGCTTTTGCAGCTCTTTTAGTCTGACGCATTGTCCGTGTCATCTCGAGGGTGACAGGTTATTGCGGTCCAGCGCCATGCTGGGCTATAAAACAGATTTACAGATTGTTAGCGCGCAGGTCCCAGGAGGCAGAAATTTCTCAAGCTTGAATGTTTTTGCTACGCAGCTCTGGTCTAACAGCTTGTCTTGCATTAAATCCCATCATGCCCCCCTGTGATTTTCCAAGCCGAACAAACACCAACATCTCCTGCAGTTTAACCCCACTCAACCCGTGCGTGAGTTAGGGGAGAAAACTGAAAGAAGTCTATTACCTTTGCAAAAATATCCCAGTAAAAACATATCAGGCTCTTCAAAATCAGTCCAAATGAGTATAGAATAATCAAGTTTTGCTTAATAAAGTAGCATTATAGTTTTTGTTAATATTTTGAATGTTTTTTTTTTTTTTTGTTTTTTTTTACAGTTTTGGAACACTTTACTTTAAGAACCAATTCTCACTACTAACTAGTTGCTTATTAACATGTATTTTACTAGTATATTGGCTGTTTATTAGTGCTTATGAAGCACATATTAATGCCTCATTCTGCATGACCATATTTAAGATCCCTTAATTCTACAAAATATCTAAATTTAACAACTACCTTACTAACTAGTAATAAGCAAATTAGGAGTTTACTCAGGCAAAAACCATGATTAATAGTTAGTTAATTGTGTGAATTGGTCCTCAAACTGGTCCTTTTTTTTTAGTTTGTTTTAATATGTTTTTGTCTTTTTTATTTCTGTTTAGCTTTTTTTCAGTTTTAGTAATGTTAGTACTTTCAAATTATCAAGTTTTTCATCTTATATATTTTATTTTATTTTATTTTATTTCAGCCTTATTTCACTTAACAGAAATTATTTTTAATAGTTTTAGTTGTAGTTAACAACAACACTAAACTGAGCAAATTTTCTGAAGTTTTTTGCAAATTTTTGGAAATGTATTTATATTATACTTATTTATTAGTTGTTTAGTTCTGTATTGTTGTACTATTTATTAATATTTTGAATTAGCTTTTAGTTTTATATATTCAGTTTTCATTTTAATTTTAGTTTGTTTTAATAGTTGTATTATGTGCTTTGTAATGTTTATTAGTTTTGTTTATATATTTCTATTTAATTTTAATTTTTTATTTCAGTTTTAGTAATTTTAGTACTTTGACCTCAACTTATTTCAGTTAGTTTTTAAGGCAACATTTAAGGCAAGTTTTTTTATTTTATATTTATACTGGACCGAAGCAAATTTTTTGAAAGTCTGCTATGCCATTTTTTGCAAATACACTGGCAAAAACACACAATTTTCCCTTAGAAATTGCTAGTAAATTTCACAAACAGTTACAAAAAAATGGCAAGCAACACATAGAATTAAATGAAATTTTAAAGAAAAACTGAAGTAGTATTTTCTTGTAAAATGTCCTCCAATAAACTTTATTTACAACTTAGAAAAATATTTTTTTACAGTGTACTTCCTTTAATCACAAGCATATTCATTTTTCAAAGGCTACTGTGTTCATAAAGTCCTGCATGAAGGGAATGACCCATCTGGACGTGTGTTTTTCTGCTAATGTGATTCTTTTTCATCCAATAGCTGTTCAATGCGGGAATCCTGGGACTCCGGCTAATGGCCGCATTTCGCGTGTTCATGGGACCACCTTCTCTCACTCCATCATCTACTCGTGTGTGGATGGATACCGGCTCTCGGGTTCTCCCTCCCGTCAGTGTCTGGCTAACGGTACCTGGTCTGGCAGCGAGCCCAACTGCACCCGTATGTACCCAAGCTGTTGTCTTACATCCTGGAAAATCATGTTGGCAGCGTTCAAGTCTTCCTTCATCTGTTTTGTTTTTCCCCCCAACTGCGTTTCTCAATAAATGTTGGCATTGGAACAGGAAAGACTTTCCACAATAACGAGACGCCCATTTGTAATTAGCCCAACCATCTTATCATGCGGTTGTTGTTGCTCAGATGTGGACCCTGTTCACCTCGTGAGCAATCTCATTAATGGAAGCAGATTTATTGCTGCTGCCGTCTAAGTAATAGTAGGATGAGATGACAGGCAGAATCAATCTCACGCTGACGTATAATGCGAGATTGATGTCGAGGTAGTGGGAGAATAATGAGCAGGGGAGTGCTGCAGGACTGCAGTGAATTTCACATGACATTACTCAACGCTCTGATGAAATACTCTTTGTTGATGTGACAAGACAAACTGTGGATGTTAAAGGTGAAGCCATTTCAGAATGGCACGAATGATGAATGTAATTAAACACTCCCCCCGTCTGTCATTGATTAGTCAAACAGGAAGCCCCGCCCCCAAATGCAATGCGCTTACATGCATTTTAAAACTCGCAATAATTTGTCTTTTCAAAATGTAATGTAACTGTTGACTTCATACCAGTTCTGTTAATGCAAATTCATGTTATTTTTAATATCTTATATGGTTGCTAGACTGTTCTAGGTGGTTTCAAAGTAGTTGCTTACCAGTACTAGAAAGATTACTTACAAATTGCAGTCATTACTGATTTCGAATTGCATGACGAAAATTGTAGTTAGTAATGCAATCTATTACGTTACATATTTTTTAGATAATGTAATCCAACTACTTTTAGATGACTTTTAACCTAACTTGATAGTCATGTTGATTTGAATAGAATAATCTTCTACCATATTGATATACATCAAAAAGAGAGAATCTTTATTTATTTAATTATTTATTTATTTATTTATTCTGCTACCATGCAGTGCATTAAATATTACATTATGTCATTACATTATAAAATAGAATATACTTTTTAAGTTACTAGAGTGGTTTATGAAGGAACTGCAGGAGGTTCATAAGTTGATAATGCTATTTGATTAAATAATAAAAATGTAAAATTATAAATTATATAAATTTTTGAAAGCAGTAAGCTTAAATGAAAAATTTAAAAGATAGAAAAGATTAATCAGATAAAATTAATAATTTATGTATAGTTTACTGCCATTGTGTGAATACATAATCATGTAACCAATAAAAAAGTAACTGTAATCAGATTATGAGCATTGTAAAACGATATGGATGCATTATTGTTCAAAAGTTTGGGGTCAGTTTTTTTTTGTTTTTTTTTGTTTTTTTTAAATGGTTTTTGAGAAGTCTCTTATGCTCACAAAAAGCTGCGTTTATTTTATCTAAAATACAGTAAAAACAGTAATATTGTGAAATATTATTACAATTCAAAATAACTTTTTGAAAAAAAATTTAAATACAATTTATTCCTTTGATGCAAAGTTGAATTTTCAGCATCATTACTTCAGTCTTTAGTGTCACATGATCCTTCAGAAATAATTTCTTGTTATTATCAATGTAGTGCTGCTTAATATTTTTGTGAAAACCTGATACATTTTTTTTTCAGTATTATTTGATGACTAGAAAGTTAAAACAAAAAAAATGTTTGAAATGGAAATCTTTTGTAACATTATAAATGTCTTTACTGTCACTTTTAATCAGTTGAATGCATCCTTGGTGAATAAAAGTATTAATTTATTTAAAAAAAAAAAATCTTCCAGACCCTAAATCATGAAGACAAGTTACATGTTGAAGTTTAATGCGTAGTAAAGGTATTAGTAATAGTAAGACATTGTTGCTTTGGCAAACACCTCTAAGGAGTTAACCTATGAAATGATTGTTTACTACGGAATATTATTGCAATAGCAGTATTATTATGAATGCCATAAGGCACTCGATGCCGCTCATATCATAATGCTTTGACAGTCTAAGTGTTGCTGAACTGCAGATGATGTTCTGCACGATGACAAAATGTGCCATTTTTTCAGCTGTAGTGTCTAACCCGAGGCTTGACCGTTATACTCTGTGTGACAGGCAGAACTGTAACAGAAGCATCCAGAATAATTGTTTGTTTAGTTTTAGTTCCCTGAGAGACAGTCTTGAATCCATAAACAATTTAATGATGTTGTGTGTTTAGACTCTTCATGTACACCCACACAAATAATGGTGTCAGTGTTTCAGGGCATACATTTCCATAATGCGCTTTCTTCCAAGCATTACATCTCGTTCTTCTGCTCTAATAGTGATCAGCTGTGGGGATCCGGGCGTACCTGCCAGCAGCCTGAGGTTCGGCGAGGACTTCACCATCGGCCAGAACGTGACGTATTCCTGCCAGCCTGGTTATGTGATGGAGAACGGGAGCTTCGTTATCCGCACCTGCACCCATAACAGCACCTGGAGCGGAACTTTACCCACCTGCCAAGGTACAGAGTTTGAAGGCCTTTCTTTTTCCTGAAATTACGATACTGAGACTTTCTGGTGGTTTGCCGAGGCATTGAGTGCCACAAACAAACAGATGTTGCTCTGTAGTTGCCAAGGCTTCTTGGATTGCAAACGGGCCATTGTTTCTGAAGGAGAGCATCAAAGAATAAGGGTTAAGCGTGACTTTCTCACACGTCAGAAGAGAGTGAGAGAGAGAGAGAGGAGATTCATGAATATTTGACAATGCTTCTCTCTGAGCACCCTCTTGCAGGAACGCTCGTCGACTTCCCGTATCCTTCGATTACTGAGACGATCTAAACTGGTGATAACCAGGCCCACGCGGCCTCTGCGCTCAGGTAGATGACAGAAAATGATTGTTTTCAAAATCAGGAATTTAGGGTAAGATTGATAATTAAGTGCATCTATAAACCTTTCTTTGATGTTTTTTAAATTTTTAAAACCTTTATTTATATATATATATATATATATATATATATATATATATATATATATATATATATATATATATATATATATATATATATATATATATATTTATATGCATTTCATTATTCATTTTTTTTGTCTCAAATTTTCCACGGACCCATAACTCCCCTCTTAATGGTCACCTCAGGGTTCCATTTTATTAGACATTTAGCTGTTTATTAGGTATTCAGCTATTTCAACACATGTAATGTGAAATATGTAGAATCATTACCAGCCGTTCTCCTCTATTAAATAATGCCGGTGTTTGATTTTAATACCTTTGTATTTCACAGGTCTTTCCATCAGTGGAACCGTTCTGCAGTGTTCAGCATTGATTCAATCTTGGCTTTGCGATAAGCATCATCTCTGTCTGTGGCATTCAGCGCTCTCTTTTCAGCCGCTATTTATTTATTTATTTATTTGAGCCAATATCAGATTTTCTTTGGCAGCCCACATGCTCACATCCGTTTACAAATCACTGAGAGGAAACTTTCCTTCCTCCGGCGTTCTCATTAGCGCTAAAACACTATTGACAGTTCTTGCTTGGAATGGTTGATATTTTTTTAAGACTTCACCATCCTCATTATAACATTAATCCTTGATAGATATAAGCATAAATATCTAGAATCCATCTCATTTAGACCTGTTTTTCCACGCTCAATACCGCCTTGTTAGCTAAAGAAATCTGCATTGCGTACTGTACATGAAAATGGCTGCCATTAAAATTCAGAGAACAAACACAGAGAGCAAATTGCTCGGTGAGATCCTGCAGAGAAACATCAATGTAGCGTCCTAATAGGCCGTAATGCGAAGTCATTAGAAAGCCATTTCTTGGGCCCGGCATGCATGGATCGTAGCCCATGAGTGATTTGTGGTGGGACGGACCCTCAGGCGCGCCTCCCATCAGTCGGTGAAATCTGCCGCGAGGCATTTGTGCCCGAGGGCTCATCTCGCTCTCAGTTTCTCCTTCATTGCTCTTGGTTTCAGCATCCGCAGACAGTGCAGCTGAAGACTGTCAGTGTCCAGTGACCTATCTGAGATTAGCATGCAAGTCCTTCACACACATGGGAGTATCAGGGAATTTTAAAAATGTGATTTCCAGGCCTGGAAAAGTCATAGAAATTTCTATAGGGAATATAAATATGTCCAGTTATGCTCTGCAGGGCCTTTGCTTAGATCCACAAGGCCTGGGACAAATTGTTCCCTCAAGCCTTATGCTTAGAGAAATGTTTTGGGATCAGGGTTATTATTGTTAACTAAAATTATTAACTAGATGAAAAACTTTCAGATATAAAAATTACATCCTATAAAGTAATATTAGATAGATAGATAGATAGATAGATAGATAGATAGATAGATTCTTAAAAATAAAGGTGTTTCAAAATGTTCTTCAAGCGATGCCATAGAATAACCATTCAGTCAAAGGTTCTTTAAAGAACCATCTCTTTCTTACCTTTTTATAATCTGAAGAACCTTCTTTCACCACAAAGAACCTTTTGTGAAACAGAAAGGTTCTTCAGATGTTAAAGGTTCTTTATGGAACCATCTAGACAAAAAGGTTCTTCTATGGCATCGTGAAGCACCTTTATTTTTAAGAGTGTAAATAGATAGGATAAAATATTTTAAATAAGACTACTATACTAGATAAAATTACCAAAAAAAAAAAAAAAAAATTACCAAAAAAAAAAACTAAAATTAAACTAAAGGCAATTTTAAATATTAGTAAGAAATAATAGCATATATAAATAATACTAAAATAATACTGGATCGATGCAAGCTAAGGTCATAAAATCAACAGCATTTGTGCCATTACTGTATGTCGATTAATGAAAATTATTTTGATTAGTGTTTACTTTAAGGTGCTTACAATGGAAGTCAATTTTAAGAGGAAAGACAAGATACACTTATATTCAAGATGCAATCTATGGAAACAAGTCTTAATATCTTATGCAGTGTTGCTCATTAAAGACTCATTTTTTGCAGTTACCACCACAAGACTTCAATATTGTGTGTTCACATTAGACTAGTATGATAGAATTGATCACTAACCTTGTCTACATAAGGTTACATCCAATCTTGCACCTGTTATCATGGTGTAATGCAGATAAAGTACAAGTACAAATGTACCAAGAAAGGAGCTGACATAACCCCCTTGTTTTCATGGAGGTGAACAGATGTTCTGAACCATTGTCTTGAATTTCCAATCATAAACTTGTCTTCTCTCTGTTAGTATGATAGTGTGTCTGCATACAATCTGATGTTGAAAACCAGCTGGAAATGTCTATTCACCCACCAGAAGTTGGCATGATTACTTCCATTGTAAGTGCGTAACTCTAAACATGCTCTTAAATAGATACATAACTAAATAATCAAAATATTCCATAATAGTCATGCATGCATAATAATTATGCATCAAATGGTGGTGTTGAACATTTTAGAATTCATCTGCTATTGAAGGCTGTTTCTGCAATGGAATAAAAAAAGAAATAAATAAAATAAAATGTAATTATTTAATTGCAAATTTTTATCTCAAACCTAGGCTTTTATTTATTTTATTTATTTATTTATTTATTTTTTATTTTTTTTATTTTTTTTGGCAGAATTGCAAGTTTGTGTCTCACAATTGCATGTTATAAACTTGAAATTTTAGCTCACAGTTATGACTTTTTTCTGTTTATATAATTTTGAGAAAATCAGAGAAAAAAGAGCCAGAATTGTGAGAAAATGTCACAATTACCTTTTTTTTTTTTTTTATCCAGTAGCAGAAACTTACAAATTTACATAATTTAAATATTATCCATAATAATATTAAAACAGTGAACTTCTAATCATGTTAGAAAGGTAAAAAAACACTGTGATGTTTTAGGTTTATGTGTTCGTTTGTGTGGATGACAGGCGTAGTTGAATATATGTGGATATGCAGGAAAACACCAGACAGAAGCAGACTTGTAAAACAGCACTGGAAGGTTTCTTTCTCCATGATCTGTCAAAACTTGTAAAAGACAGTTAGGCTCAGGTGTCTCATTAAAGACCAAGGCGAGAGGAGACCAGCGAGTCTGTTTCTCAAGCATGTCAGTTGTTTGTACTTTAAAACCTTTGTAATAGTGTTGATTTTGGTCGTTAATGACAGTGCCTCAGTGTTTCATATGGGATATTTCAGTCTATTTTCCTCTGTGTGTTCCCAGAGGTTTGGTTTTGTAAACTGTCTGCGTGTTAGTAAATGGACTTCCATTAACAGTACCTCATTTTAAACGTAGGCTTATATTGGACCCTGTTATGTACTTCACTGATGTGTTTACAGAGAAATTTTTCAGACCAAAACTTCGGTCGATATTCTCCCAGAAGAGTAAACAACACAACGTTAAGCAGTTGCTGGGGGAAAGGTTAAGGTTAGTTGGAAAAAGATTCGGAAGTCTTGTCAAAGCACCTTGGACGAGAATAAAGGTGGTGTTTTGGAGGAAACGCTTTATACTTGGCAACACTGCTGTTCACCTCGGGTCAGCCGTGCAGATGAGCAGCAGTGACGCGCGGTTCTGTCATCACACTGAGGCGCGGACGGCCTCAGGGACCCGCTTGAGCGATGGGCCTTTCTACGTGCAACACATGCTGAGCGACTGCAAAACACACACAAACGTGATGCAAAACATGGCCTGTAGAGCACACAGCTGCAAGAGACTGCTGCGGTTCAAGCCTTTTAGAGCTGGAGACAGGCTGGTAAACTCACGCCATTGGTCGAGCCAGAACATGGTGACATTTTGGGTCGATCAAACCATTAAAATGTAGCATCAGCATCAGAATTTTGACTGTTTTCTCTGAATTTGAGTTTAATCTTACAATTTTGACATCTTTCTCTGAATTCTGATTTTGTTGCGCAATTCTGCTTTTTTTCTGCCTTAAAGTAAAAAAAAAAATACTTTATCTCAGACACTTTATCGCAGAGTTTTTCCATAGACAAACACATTGTATGAGTTTAGATGACTTGATATTGTTCATGAATCATATATGGACTATTATGTTTTTGTAGTATATATAGGACAGGAGATTGTTTTTTATGCACTACACATGACACTTCACCATTGAAGCTGTTTTGTATGGAGTATGTGTAATTATCTGTATGCATACAGTACATCACACTTAGTGTGTGTAGTATGTGCTTAAAATATTTCACTAGATAGCAACTATTAACTGAATCATCCACTAACAAGGCTTATTGCATGTGTTGCTTTAATAATTAAGTTAGGTGCATGAATCTGTTTAATAGCATTGGATTTAATATTCAACACCCTTCCGAGAGATGTGAACACTTAGCATTTCAGTTTTTAACCTTGTTAGTTTCCATGTCTCATTAAACCCGACCCCTGAGCCATGAGATTCACACATAAAATCATCATCATCATCATCATCATGCTCGTGTCTGCTTAAAGCAGTCTCCACACACCTTGAACAGCCGCTACGCTCATTTATTATACATTATACATCCTGCATCCTATATGTGAAGGCTTTCAATCATCCAGGTCACCACCGCAGAAAGCGGCTGCACTTGCTTTATCCCTTCGCTTTTGACTTTGATTGGGTCGGACAGCTCGCCAAACTCTCCGGCCCTGCCGCTGGAGTCTGGAGTCAACTCGCGGCTCTCTCCCAGCGCCTCATATATTTACTGAAGCAGCGACACTATAAGTCGCAGTGCGCTCTTCTGCGGAGGGATATTCTGTCCTGCCTTCACACTTAATCTCCAAAGCTACGAGCAGCTCACAGGATGTTTCCAACACCTCCAGATCAGCTAGGCAGTCGTGCAAGGCATATTTTCATACTGCAGAGAATTGTATGAAGCACAAAGCTTAGAGGAGCTCTTCACCCAAAAATGAAATATGTCATCATTTACTCGACCTCATGTCGCTCTGAACGCGTATGACTTTATTTTCCTCTGTGGAACCCAGAAGGAGGATTTTTTTAAGGAAATTCAGTTTGAAGGAGCTGTCGAGCTCCAAAACATAGGCTGTAGAAGTAGCAGTGTTGCAAATTTGGGAGATTTGTCACCACATTTAGCAGCTTTCCCATGGTTCCTGCAACTTTTAATGATGCTGTTTTTTGTGGTGTTTAAACATACTGATGTGTTTATTTATATTTCATATATACACTACCAGTGTGTGTGTGTGTATATATGTGTGTGTATATATATATATATATATATATATATATATATATATATATATATATATATATATATATATTAGGGGTGTCAACGTTAACGCGTTAACGCATGCGATTAATCTAAAATTTTTAACGCGTTAATATTTTTTTAACGCAAATTAATCATGTGATAATGCTTGACCCCAACTTCTTGCCGTCATCGCAGCGCGGAAGGTTATCTATCATTGTGTGATGAGGTCACAGTGAGCCAGTGTTGCCAGGGTAACGGCACAAGTGGGCAATTTTGAAAATACAGTCGCGGGAAAAATTACAGAGCCGCGGGTTTTTGGGCTACTTTCATAATGTACCACGGCCGCCCAAAGTGTATATAGACAAATAAAAATTAAAATAGATCCTTTTACTAATGTGTATTATACTTGGAATGTATACCTGGCAACTTAAGAACAAAGAGGCGGCTGTAAACATCACAAACAACGTGAGTTTCAGCAGAGCACATGTTAAGGCTTTTACACAGCAGAAATAAACATGACAACAGCCACTATAGATTATATAAGATAATAAACACACGATTACGATAGGATATTTGTATGTGATTTTCTTGAGATGAATGTGTACATCTGAAATGCTAATTTGTGCAGCGATATAAAAGGCTATAAATAGCATATTTTAACAACAGTAAACGACCAAATTCCACATGTGATCGCAAAAGGAAGTTATTACAAACACTCGATGGTGGTTTAAAGTGAGTTCTGAGTAAAAGTATACTATTAATCTCATAAACTGTCTTATGAAGCATGATGCTAATATTAGCTCTAATGCAGCTGCAGAACAGGTCCAATTCTTCTTCATAATGCATTTTGTCATAATACTTCATGTAAGGTCGCAAGAAAATGTTGTTGTAGTATTTATTTAGAAATACTTTTGATAATAGTTGGGTAAATGTAAACTGGGATTAAAGCGATGGGGCTTGGTAAACATTTTATTGCCAGTTTAAAGGCTGATGATGGCTGAATAAAAACAAAAGAATAATGATAAAAGAATAATGAGGATTATGTCTCATACCTGGCGGAGGTGTGAAAGGTTCTGTTTCCTTAAACTAGTTTGTCATGCATTTCATTTCAACACATTTACAGGTAAATCTTGTATTTTAAATGTGCGATTAATCATGATTAATCACAGTCCAGGACTGTGATTAACGCGATTAAATTTTTTAATCGATTGACAGCACTAATATATATATATATATGTATGTATGTATATACATACACTACCAGTCAAAAATTTTTGAACAGTAAGATTTTTAATGTTTTTTTAAAGAAGTCTCTTCTGCTCACCAAGCCTGCATTTATTTGATCCAAAGTACAGCAAAAACAGTAACATTTTGAAATATTTTTACTATTTAAAATAACTGTTTTCTATTTTAATATATTTTAAATGTAATTTATTCCTGTGATCAAAACTCAAAACAAAATTTTCAGCATCATTACTCCAGTCTTCAGTGTCACATGATCCTTCAGAAATCATTCTAATATGCTGATTTGCTGTTTAAGAAACATTTATTATTATTATTATTATTATTATTATTATTATTATTACTATTATTATTATTATTATTATCATCAATATTTAAGTCCAGTTGAGTCCATTTTTTCAGGATTCTTTGATGAACAGAAAGATCCAATGATCAGCATTTGTCTGAAATAAAAAGCTTTTGTGACATTATATACTATACCATTCAAAAACTTGGAGTCAGTATACTTTTTTTTTTTTTTTTTTTTTTTTTTTTTTAGGGGGGAGGTGGGAGGGGGGGGTGCAAGGATGCTTTAGATTGGTCAAAAGTGATGATAAAGACATTTATAATGTTACAAAAGATTTCTATTTCAGATAAATGCTGTTCTGCTGAACTTTCTATTCATCAAAGAAACCCGAAAAAAAAAAACTACTCTGCTGTTTTCAACATAATAATAATAATAATAATAAGAAATGTTTTTTGAGCAGCAAATCAGAATATTAGAATATTTCTGAAGGATGATGTAACTGGAGTAATGACGCTAAAAATTCAGCTTTGAAATCAATGTTACATTTTAAACTATATTCAAACACAAAACAGTTATTTTAAATAGTAAACACATTTCAAAATTTTACTGTTTTTGCTGTACTTTGAATCAAATAAATGCATGCTTGGTGAGCCAATAAAAATAAATACAATAAAAATCTTACTGTTCGAAAACTGGTAGTGTATGTATGTGTATAATTTCAGCACTATGTTATTCGTTTTGCATGGGTAGATTTACACATGAACAATAGGATCTTTACAGAGCAGCGCCACAACTCCACACATCTTTTTTAGAGGTTTTATTGGGGCACTTGCTTTCCAAAACATCTCATCATTTATTCATACGCCGTCCAAACCCCAGCTGCTCCCCACCGACTGCTCTCCAACACTGTCAGAATATCGGCTCACGAGTTTCCATCTGCTCCCCCGGCGTCCTTTTTTCAATTCCAGATTTGCAATTTAAAATATCTTTTGATTGGTCCTGCAGACGTTTGCTGACTTCTGTTGATTTCGCCAATGCAGGAAGTCCTAGCATGTTATTTGTAAATAAACATTTGCATGTATTTAACACTCGATCCGTACACAAAATGACACCGAAGTCTGCCCTGAAGGTTCAAATAAAGATGATGCAACAGTTGCTGAGGTGAATGCAGGTTGCAAAAGATGACTCTCAGCCCTGAGGTGATTTCCAGCTAATGTTGTGTTTAACCAGCCTCTTCCACACCTCTTAACACCTTGAAAACAAGCGGAAGTGCTGTAAAAACCCTGTGTTTTAGTCACCCTTCGTAAATAACACTTGAAGCTGCTGGAGTGATTGTCAGTGATGTATGGAATACAGTGTTTGTGCTTTATTATATGATGTTGAAGTGGAACATAGTCCTTCACGGTAGAAAAACTACAGAAAAAAAACCCTTCCTTTCTTCAGCAATAGGCTTTCGAGACTGTCTACAAAATATTAAAGCTTGACCAGAGGGCAGTACAGCCTCAAAATACAGATCAGGACTTCAATGTCGGCTACAGTGACACTACATGAGGAAGTTTGGTTGGCTTTTTCTTTCTGTGATGTGTCGGGATATGAAAAGTGAATGGTAAATTTAATTTATTTTGCAGGGTTTTGTTATTTGGTTTGCATTGTTATTGTGAAAACAGGTGATAAATTGAATTTTATTTTGTTTTGTAGTGATCCTGACAGCAGTAATTGTAGTCAGATCGTTTGTGTGTGTGATGTGGGACAGCTAGCAACAAAATATTAACACTGTTGGACAATTCAAAATTAACATTTATTTGAACTCTCAAGTGTTTGACACATTCAAATGTTTTAAAATCCAAACATCATGTTAATTTATTACATGAGGGTATTAAAGTTGCCGGTTTAATTAAATGAATATGAATGAATCAGATTCCTGCTCAGTGGGAACAAATGAAACAACTGAGTCTAAATGTAGACACCATGATGAACGTGTGCTTGAGTGACCTGCATATGAAATATGATGATGTTTTTGTGCGGTATTTATTAGATTAACATTTATTAAGATTAAGTTCATTTATTACTCTCTTGTGCTCAGTGGAAATGTGTGTTTGGTTGTGTATTTTGGTTAGAAATGCCTAGGGAAACCGTCTTAAATGAGGGCATGTTTGTGAATATCATTGCCTGTAATTTTTTATAATATCTGTTGGATAAACAACCAACAAATAAAACCACACTAACACATTCAGGCAAGAGTTAACTGTAGAATAAAGGTAGATTTTAACTGAAAGTTTGAACTTTCTCAGGACAAGAGTATTAAGTTGGGCCAGGTTTCATACATTTCTACATTTATATTGTTGCAGTTTTGAGTTGTTTTGTGTCATAATAATTTTACAGTTCAAATTTTGCTTAAAAACTCTATAATGGACTGTTTAATGCTGTCTAGAGTGTGACAACTTGCCCCACTATAGGTAAACAAGGGCAGCAATGGTTAAAATGTTTCAAATGTTCAAAGAATCCTGACAAAAAAAAAAATGTCATGGTTTCCACAAAAATATGAACCAGCACAACTGTTTCCATCATTGATAAGTAATGTTTCTTGAGCAGCATGTCAGCATATTAGAATGATTTCTGAAGGACCATGTGACACTGAAGCTGCTTTGCATCACAGAAATAAATTACATTTCAAAATATATTCACATAGAAAACAGTTATTTAAAATTGTAATAATATTTCACAATATAACTGTTTTTATCGCCTTTTTGAACAAATAAATGCAGTCTTGGTGAGCATAAGAAACATCTTTAAAAAAAAAAAAAATAGTCTAATTAGTCAAATCTAGATCAGATTGGCCAAACAGCCAAAATTTTGCGACCACATTTGTGGCATTACCTTATTTGCATAATTCCTTTATTGTATCGACCTGTGAAACTACACAGGCAGCACGTGAAAATGAATGATCACTGTCGCCAGGCTTTCACGCATTCCTAATGAACTCGGATCTCTCTCCATGTGTCTGTCTCTTCAGCGGTGACCTGCGCTCCTCCGCCCAGCGTGTCTAACGGTGAGGTAGAGGGCTCTGTGTTCGAGTGGGGCACCAGCGTGAGCTACCGCTGCCTGATGGGATATGAACTGTCCTTCCCCGCCGTCCTCATGTGTGTCGGCAACGGCTCCTGGAGCGGAGAGGTTCCTTTGTGCCTGCGTGAGTATCTTAATCTGATACTTTCACCTGAAATGACAATTATGTTCTAAACCTTTTTTTCTCTTGTCTGAGCTGCTCTTGTCCATACAGTGAAAGCGGTTTTTGATTTATTCTGTTGAGCTTCAAAGAGAACAAAAAAACACTACAAGCACCGTTGAAGTGGTCCATACAACTTGGATGTTTAATTTCAAGTCTTCCGAAGTCATATGACAGTTTATGTGAGGGAGAGACTGAAATATAAGCCATTTTTCACTGATGATATTCCTCTCTGTCATATCGCTCAAATCTCATTTGTTGCCTATAGTGTAATCATTGCGATCGATAGTGTTTGGCGCCAATGATATCGAACCTGTCAAAATGCATCTAAACCACAGATCTATAATAGAAAACTAGATTGCTCATGACGCCATAAAAAAGCCACTGCATCACCATATTGCTATTGGTATCATATGATTTTAATGTGAAAGCATTACCTAACAAGTCAGCATTTTTATATATGAAGAAACATCCGAAACATGTAAATGGTTAATTGTTCAAAATCGGGAATTTCTTCTATTTATTAAACAGATGCATTCATATTCATTACAGTAGCGAACATCAAATCAATGGATGCACATAAACTTCAACATATGTATTACAAATGACAAAGTGCTCATTCTCCAATCTGAATAATCATGCTTTGTAATGTATGCGCATACACCTTAATTCGCCTTGTAAAGTTACTCACTTATGTAATTATGTTGTGTTCTAATATTGTTTTTAATCGTGCAGTAGGCAAACTGCAAATGTTTTAACAGTGATTTCATTAACAGTCTGCATTTTGAAACAGTTAATGATTTAGACATTGGTTAAATTAATAATTAATTCAACAACATATACATATAACTCATATGGAAACTGTAATTCTAGTCAAACAGAACTTGCACAGCATTGAAGAATCTGAAATGTTGTTCAATCAGGAAATAAAAAACATGCATTATAACTTATTCAGAGAAATACAGTCTTAAAAAATGAAACTTGTCTCCAAGATCATGCATGGTAAACTTTTAATTTTTGAATTGTAGTGCAATATATTATCAGAGAGGCTTGTATTTATATATATTTGAATGCATTTCTGCTAGTAATACCAGATAGATGTCAACTATTGTATGACTTCAGAAGATTTGAAATATAGTACACATGTAATATTTACTACTTTTATGGCACTTATTTATAGACTTTTCCTTGTAGAACCAAAGTAAAATCTCTAGATGTTCAAAATTTCTTTGAATACTATATTTCAAAAATAGTTTCTCACTTAAATTCTTTTTTATCCTGTGAGAAATTGGTATAATGCACAGAATAGAAATAAAAATGCTTGGTTTTAGTTTTCAATTTGGTCTTATTTTCATTCAAAGGTGCTATAGGTGATTTCAGCAGTTTTGTTAACTTCACTCATACTCCCTCTTTCCCTCTTTAGCCAACCTGATGTCAGCAAAGCAGAATGTGCAGAGAGCGATTCTGATTGGCTAGTGTTTTGACTGCTTAAAAAGCATGAGTCACTCTCTTGACCATTTTTTAGCTGTTTACAGAGTCTAGGTCTGTGATTTCTCCAGACACCTATTTCAGTGATATCTGTCAGGTAATAGGGATATTTTATGCATACTGATGCAAAAACTTCGCTTTCGCTTTCAGCACTTTTACATGAAGCAGCGAGATCTTGATATTGTGAATGAAAACAGAGAGCTGTCACATAAATATATATTCAGATGTTATGATTTATATGAAATAGATGCATATGCTGATAAAGTGAAAATGCACTGTCCCATTTCATATACTATCCATCCTAAAAGAGTAAAACAAGTGCATTCCAAATTGTAGTATGTCAACTTAAATAGTACTATGAATGCCAAACGTGTGTTAATATTTCTGGTGGATTTTTACACACACATTGCATCCTGTCATATAAAAGGGTGTGTAAAAGAAGTGTCAGACTTCAATTGTTGTCAAAGTTAATGTGGTAATAATGCATTAACACAACTAATATACAAAAAATAAAAAATAAACTTGATGCCAGTTCTATGTATAGTTTAGGCTTGCCAGGTCAATGGTACTCCTTTACTTAACATTATTTGTAGCTCACCTCCCATCTAATAATCGCAAAGAGCTTTGTGCTTTGTTACTTCTGATAGGAAACAAAGTCTCAGCTCTCAAATAATATACATTTTATTGCAAAATTCAAACAATAAATTCCATTTTGATGCTCTTAAATGTGACCTGACAGATTACTGTAGCCACTTCAATTCAAGCAGCAATGCGGATCACGAGACTCTTTCACTTTAATACAAGTTATAGCACAAAATAAACATGAATATCAGAAGGTGTGTTGGCAGATACAGTACAACTTACCAAAATGTAAAAACACTAAAGGAAGCTTAATCATTGTTTATTATATTTGTATGTTTAAAAAATAAATAAATAAATAAATAAATAAATAAAAAAAGCTTAATTACAGTTGAGTTGTATACAAACATTTCAGTTTGAGTGTGATTATTATAGATCTATCAGAAAAGAAATATCAACTGAATAAAATAGTTTGGGCTCTTATTATAGGAATGCACCATACATATACTTTTTTTATTTTTTTGAACAAAAAGTAACACAAAAGTAATGTAATGCATTACTTTGCATAAAATGTAACAAAGTAATGCAATCTGTTACTTAATGGAGTAACATAATATTGTAATACATTACTTTTGAAAGTAGCTATACATATATATATGAGCAATATCACACGAGTAGAAGTGCGATATGGCTGTATATTGCACGGCTGTGATTCAGCTGTATGTAATCACAGCCGTGCGATATACAGCCATATCGCATGTCTACAAGTGTGATATTGCGTTTATACAACAGTTCGACGGCATGAGTGTGTCTTTAAAAAGTGTCTTTAAAAGCCCTCTTTTGTGCAGAACTACTTCCTTCCGCCACAGATTTAAATCTAAAGTTTCCTTTCCTGTAGCTCAAATAGTAGAGCATGGCGCTAGCAACGCCAAGGTCATGGGTTCGATTCCCAGGGAAAGCAAGAGCTGATAAAATGTAGAAACTGTAACTTGAATGTAATGTAAGTCGCTTTGGATAAAAGCGTCTGCTAAATGCATAAATGTAAATGTAAAGTTAACAGTTTAACAGCTGAGCCCAAGCCTCCTTTACTAATTCCAAAACGTCACTTTAGAATTAATAACAAAGGAACGTTGAGAAGCTTCATTGAAAACTTATTGTATTACTGCAGTAAAAGCTTGTATTATGTAGAGTGAAGTATTGAGAGAGATGGACTGAGCGACTGTGATTACCTGTATCTGATACAGCATCTCCTACAGACAATAAAACATAAGTCTGAATGTCCACTAAGGAAAGCGTTATCTTTGTCATATCGTCAATATCCTTTCATCCTTTAAGCGTGATTTGTGATGACAGCACTTCTCATTTGTTAGCCGCGTTGTTGTTGAAAGTAAAAATAACTTCTGTTCACAAAAGCCTTTATTTTTCAAAGTAAAAGTCTTTACTGCAGCGCTGACTCCTAAAACAGTCTCTTGTCGCCATCTAATGACGGAACAATGTAACTAAAATCACCATCACGAACACGCACCATGCCTCTGTACTAAACACTATTATTAAATACTATTATTACTTATATAAAATAGTATTTATTGAATAATCATATTTACTGTAATAAACAACAACAACAACAGCCATCATAAAAGTTGTTAGGCAATTCAGCCAACCGTACAAAGACAGCGTGATATACAGCATTGAATTTAAATAAACATGATAATATTTTGCCAAAACTATTTGCTCTGGAACAAATAATAGTTTAATGAGACCAAAGACTGGCTGTTAGATTTACCCAAAACGAATTATATATCGTGTTTAACCACTATAGAGACACAGAGCCAGCAGTAAATTCCAGAAGATCTGGCCGCAGTCAGGCACTCTCTGTGGGTGTAATGAGTTCTGAATGGCCGCTGAACCGATGGATCTCCCGTCTCTAAAAACGTCTAAGCAAATTTTGAAATAGACCTTATCTTTATTAACAAACCGCCTAAAAAACTCTTAAAACTGCATTCCATGATACAAAACAAGTATTATTTTTAAAATTATAGTGGATTTGGCCATGACACTCGCTGTGAGAAATATGGCAACTTCAGCAAGTGGAGTGATACAAACGGTGAAGAGGACGAGGAGCTCTGTTGGACTCCAATATTGCATACCTATCAGCCAATCAGATTCGAGAACCGCGTATATATATATATATATATATATATATATATATATATATATATATATATATATATATATACATACTGTATGTGTATATATATACATATATATATATATATGCACATATAGTATGTGTGTATATATATATATATATATATATATACATACACACACGCGCACACACACACGGTGTATATATATATATGTATGCATGTGTGTATACATATGTCAAAAACAATATAAAACTGTATCAGTCTAAAACTCATTTGGAGTAGGAATTGGCAAGAGTCAAGAATCTGAAATATTTTTAATGTTGTTTAACTGTTTTGCAAGTCAGATGCAAATGAGGTATGAAATGAGATGAAAATAAGCATTTCTACCGGCACAAAGGTACACGCTGAATAACTCTGATACCAGCACACTTATCAGCTTTTATTTGTGAGAGCTTTTTGTACAATCCTGTCATTCATAAATGCAAACAGGCTTGCTTTTCATCATCCATAACCAACAATCCTCTATGATCCATAAAGAAAAGCTATCTCCTCGTAAACAGCACAGTGTCAGCTGGGAGAGAGTGTAATTAGCATTTAATTTTCTGACAACTTCATGGCATTTCTCACTATTCAGATGGCAGATATCCATACGTTGATGCTTTCATTACATTCACAATGGAGAGAAACAATAAATGGCATTAAGCACAAGTTTATTGCTTAATCTCAGTTTCATCAAGTTTTTGTTGAATTCTAGCAAATATGCTATTTTAAAGCAAACAACTCATTAATTTCTTCCTCATTAACAGCCACAAACTTTCCAAATGTACTTTGGAAGATAGTATTTTTTTAGCTTGAATGAATTCTTTGTTAAACAGTACCATTTTTCCAGCTGGGTCCCATTTAACCCGCTATGTTTCATTCTCATATAATGCTGTAGTATCTGTGTTTGCCGCTCAACAGCAACCTTTAAGAAGGTGTTTAAACGTGCCCTGTGCACAGGCCATAGATAAGGTGCCAGAAATTCCAGATTGTCACTTTTTAGTGCTGATAAGGCATAAATCGTAACTCATTCTTTCAGGACTCTGCCAGCACTACAAGATTAGAGCCGTGCTAATGCACGCTTCGACGCGCACAGATCATAGACAAATGGCAGCTCAGAAATTAAAGCCTCATCTCATAGATCCAGCTCAACACTGCGTGGCAATTTCCATGAATATGGTATAAAATAAGAATTATAACTCTTTTTTTTTCTTCATTTTCAATAAATGATAAGTGAAATGAGGTGCAGAAAATGTTGGTTGTTTAACTGAGGTGATCAAAGTAAATATTAGATTTTATTTTAAGAGCTTATAATTCCTGGGACAAGTCTAAAGCAATGATTTGTCTGTTTTTTTCTGCATTAAATAAACATTTTTTTTATTATTAAATATTAAATAAACTACTAATAAATAAAAGAATTGTTATAATAATAATGATGATTATTATTATTATTATTATTGTTGTTATTATTATTATTATTATAGGTTATTTAGTGACAAAATGTTGATTTTTACTTATTCATAACTTTTTTATTCCTTAAATTAAAGAAGAATATTTGTTAGATTTTTTTTAAATTAATTTATGATTAAATAGTTTCCCCAATAGATTTCTTTCTTCCTTTAATTTTTTTTATTTTTTTAAATTTATTTATTTTTAATTCATCCTTCAATGATTTCTGAAGGATCATGTGACATTGAAGACTGGATTAATGATGCTGAAAAATCAGCATTGCATTGCAGAAATAAATTTCATTTTAAAATATATTAAATTAGAAAACATTTATTTGAAATTGTAATAATATTTCACAATATTACTAATATTTATTTCATGTATCAAATAAATGTAGCTTTGGTAAACATGAGTAAAATCTTAATGATTCCAGTCTTTTGGCTGACATATATAATTACATAATATGCAAATTCATTGTTTTTTGGTTAAATTTAAGTAAAAAGGTTTTCCCAAAATACTCATGCTTGGTTATTTTTTATAGTTTATCTTACATACAGTATCTAATAGCAACCGAAAAATGTTGGTTTTGCACCTCTAATGCGTAACCATAAATTTCGTAACACCAAAGTGTACTGTTTTCAAGGAAATATTAATTGCATGGAATCTGCCCTTTAAAAGATTTAATGGCTATATTTAATCAGGTTAACACGGTTAGCACAGAGTCAATACCAGAGCAGCGAAGCGCCGTACTTTGGCCATCTGAACCGATCTGCAGTGTGAACTTTAGATTTGCTTTTTGTTGTGTGCTGTTTGTTGCTTCTCCAAAGCATTGTATTATTCATCAAGGAACTTTTTTCTGACACGGGGTCTGACTGGGTCCTCCAGTTCTGATTATTATGCATAACTTGCTCTAGCCTAGAGCTTTTGAAATAATTTTTTTTGTGAAAGAAAGAAAAAAGCCAGCAGTCAGATGAGAGTGGTCGGCGTGCACTGTAAAAACATCACTGTTTCCATTGTCGTGGTGCCACATTTGGCCTGCGAGACCTGTTGTTGCATGTGGAATATATAATGCTAGTAAGTGTTTGTGTTGTGCATATTTGCATCGTTATCCATCAATGGCCTGTCACGCTTTATATGCAAAGAATACACCCGTCAAAGTACAAAATGCATTAAATCAGTATGCATGTGTGTAAAGTGTGTTTGTTCTATCTTCCTTTAAAATAAATCTTATTTGCTTTATTTTATTATATATGACATCCATTGCCAACTTTGCCCCCAATAATACTAGTTCAGCAGTAGTAGTGGTCAATTGAATTGCGTTTTTCAATAAACAATGCTGATATGAAGACAACAGAATCATAAATATGTATCATACAGTCAATTCAAATCCTCTATATACAGTGCCTTGCAAAAGTATTCAAACCCCTTCATTTTTTTTCATGTTTTGTTATGTTGCAGCCTTATGTTAAACCGCTTTAAATTACTTTTTTTTCCACGTCAATCTACACTCTATACACCATAATGACAAAGCAAAAACAGAACTGTCACAACTTTGTAAATTTATTAAAAAAAAAATAAAAAAAAACTGAAATATGTACATTGCATATGTATTCAAACCCTTAACTCAGTACTTGGTTGAAGCACCTTTACAGCCTCAAATCTTTTTGTGTATGATGCAACAGGCTTTACACATCATCATTTGGCAATTATCTGTCATTCTTCTCCTCATCTCTTCACCTCTCAAGCTCTGTCAGGTTGGATGGGGGCAGATGCACATTTTCAGGTTTCTCCAGAAATATTTGATTGTGTTCAAGCCCAGACTCTGGCTGGGCCACTCAAGGACATTCACAGAGTTGTCTATAAGCCACTCTTGCTGTGTGCTTAGGGTCATTGTCCTGTTGGAAGGTGAACCTTCTGTCCATTCTGAGGTTCTGAATGCTCTGGACTGGATTTTCATTAAGGCTATCTCAATATTTTGAGCATTGAGCTTTTCTTCTACTCTGATGAGTTCCTCAGTCCCTGCCGCTGAAAAACAGCCCCACAGCATGAGGCTGCTACCACCACACTTTACTTTTGGGATGGTACTCTGCAGGTGATGAGCAGTGCCTGGTTTCCTTCAAACATGATGCTTGGAATTGGAATTGGAATTGCAGTGATGTTTGTCCTTCTGTAGGTTTCTCCTGTCTCCACATATGATCATGGAGCTCAACTAAAGTGACCATCAGCTTCTTGGTCACCACTCTAACCAAAGCCATTCTCCTTCAATTGCTCAGTTTGGCCAGGAGGCCAGCTCTAGGAAGAGTCCTGGTTGTTCCAAACATCTTCCATTATGGATAATGGAGGCTACATGCTTCTGTGAACCTTCAATGCAGCAGAATTTTTTTTCTGAACTCTTCCCCAGATGTGTGGTTTGATGCAATCCTGTCTCTGAGCTCTACAGGCAGTTCTATTGACCTGGGCTTGGTCTTTGCTCTAATATGCATTTTCAGCTGTTAGACCTTTTATTAATACATGTGTGCCTTTCCAAATCGTACCCATTCAATTGAATTTGCCACAGGTTAACGTCACTCAAAGTGTGGTAACATTTACAAGCAATATGAATGCTCCTGAGCTAAATTTCAACTGTCCCAGATAAGGGTATGAATACTTATGCAATGGAACCATTTAAGTTATTTATCCTTAATAAATTTGCAAAGATGTTAAAAACCTGTTATTTGCTTTGCCATTATGGTGTATAGAGTGTAGATTGATGTGGGGGAAAAAAGTACTTTAAAGCAGTTTAACATAAGGCTACAACATAACAAAGCATGAAAAAAATGAAGGGGTTTGAATAGTTTTGCAAGGCACTATATATATACAATATAATTAAATACTTATATATAAAATATAATTATATATATATATATATATATATATATATATATATATATATATATATATATATATATATATATATATATATAATAGAATTATATATATATATATATATATATATATATATATATATATATATATAATAGAATTATATATATATATATATATATATATATATATATATATATATATAATTCTATAAATACTTTTATTATTAAAGAATTATATATAATAATTATTTTATTTTGATTTATTACAACCACAAACATTATTTATTTATTTATCTCTATTTTATAACAAACACAAAGCATTCTCAGTACTCTCATAAGTGTTGCTAAAATTGTGTATTTTATTTTATAATTATTTATTTTTTATATTATTGTAGAATTTTACTTTATTTTGCTTAATTACAATCACAAACATTGCTGGCATACATTACTGGCTCAAATGTTGCTATTGTTTATTTTGTTTTACTTTATAACACAAAATGATCTCTGTACTGGCACAATTATAGTCATTCATTCATTCATTCATTCATTCATTCAGGCATTCAGCCATTTATTTATTTATTTATTTATTTATTTGACTTTATTATTTTATTTTTATTTATTTGATTTAATTTTTCTTTATTTTATTACAAGCATGATGCATTCTCAGTACTCTCACAATTGTTGCTAAAATTGTGTATTTTATTTTATAAGTTATTATTTTATATTATTTTATCATTTTACTTTATTATTTTTATTTTATTTTATAATTTTACTTTATTTTGCTTAATTTCAAACAAAACTTTCTCAGTACTGGCTCATATGTTGCTAAAAAATATTTTATATTACAATATTTTATTTTAATTTTTGTTTTGTTTTATTATTATTATTTTTGTTTATTTTGTTATACTAATTTATTTTGAAATTTTTTTATTTTATTTATTTTACTTTATTTTATTTTATAACACACAAAGCAAATCTCAATGCTTGCACAATTGTATTCATTCATTCATTTGGCTATTGTATTATTTTATTTTTATTTATTTGACTTTATTTTGCTTTATTACAAGCACAAAGCATTCTCAGCACTGACACAAGTGTTTTGTTTTTATTATTTGTTTTTGTTGTTTTTATGTTTGTTTATTACTTATCTTCTTTTGTACAACACTTTGGTCTACATTGTGGTTTTGAAAGTACTTCAGAAACAAAGTTGATTTTTATTTCTATATTTATATTTTACTATTTTATTTAATTTTATTACGACAAAAAAAACAGTAATGCAATGAAATTCAGACGTTTTTAAGTATATCTAAAGTGTCCAAATACTCACTGTATGTGGAAATAAGTGAGTATTTGGATGTGGATAAGGCTTGTGAAGGGCAGATACCTTGCCAGTTCTCCTTCAGGTACCTTGCGTAAAATGCGACGGCGATCTCGTTTTATCACAGCAGACTGCAAAGTCTTTATGTATCAAAGCACTGCCAAGAAAGCCTGATCCCCGCGTCCACAGACCGACTGATCTGCCATTTAAAACTGCTTTAGAGGCGTTTAACCACACCAGCGGCTGACGGCCATCGAAGCTGACTTGCATTAAACGTCACCCTACAGATGGTGTGCAATGCATCTGCTGCATTCGATGAAGCTCTGAGCTCGTCTCTGCGGTGTGGACAGAATCCATGTGGTCACACTCAGAGCCGGTGGGCTTAGGCTTTCTCATCCCACCCTGTAAATTATACATCACAGAGCGTGTCAGCCGCCGTGCCCCCTTTGGCCTTCCGCTTAGTTTTTAAAGAGGGATAATTACTCTGATTTACATTCAGGTGAGCCAACCTCTGCACTCGTGGGGCCGCGAAATTTGCCTCTCGACTTCTAATCTTTAAATACCATGAAGCCTGCAGAGCTTTCCTGCAATTTATATGTCAAACGCTTTTGCCCTGCTGAAATCATGACATATCAAATGTGGAAATAGGTTTAATTTGGGGTCTGTCAGTCTTAGGTGCTCTCAAAGCTGTTTTTCCTTCTTTTTGTATGGCGAAAGCATTACTGTCTAGCTGTTTACTTTCACTTTATAGTGTATTGCAGCTGAATAATGGAAGTGCATGTGTATGTATGGTGTGTATGTACTGGAAAATGATTTTGAGTTCAAAATGTTAAAATATAACCCTCCAGATTTCCTCCAGAACTTAAGACCTGCTTGGTTAATAATTGACTCTGTGTTGAATTCACACTGGCATGGATTTTTAAGCAGTATATTCTCCTGCTCAGTTCGGGTCCACCTCAGGAGTTTGTTTTGACGGTCAGGTTGGGTTATTCGCAGATAAATCATTCAGAAACAAGGTTATCAGACCGGATTTTCCTTGACAGCGGCTGTGATGGGATCAGATGTGGAGGTTTCAGAAGCAAAACATTTTCTGAGAAGAAATAATCAGAAACAGAATCCTGGTTATCGAATGCTCGTTAGATGCATTAAACATGAAATGGCTTATTAAAGTTAAAATTAAATCAATATTGATCCTGTCTCCTTCCTTGAAGGTGAGGTGTGATTTTTATTTTTGTTAAAATAGTTATTTTATCCTAGTTTAATGTGTAGATGGTGTTATTTTAGTATTATTTATACACTATCAGTTTTTATTAATATTTTTAAATGAGCTTTTATTTTTATATTTATAGTTGACATTTCATTTGAATTTAGATTTTTATTAATTTATATGATTGTAATTTTTTCATTTATTTTTAATTGACTTATTTTAATTCAATTTTATTTTCGATTTATAACCAATTATAATTTTAGTGCTTCAACTTAAACTTATTTTAGTTAGTTGTCAATGCCAGTTTTTCATTTTCGTTTATTTTACATTTTATTTTATTTTATGTTATTTTATTTTATGTGCTTTTGTCATTTCTAAATGTATTTTTAATTTACTTTTGCTTTTATTTTCTAATTATTTCCAATTAGTAATTTTTGTGCTTTTTTACTCCAAGGCAACATCTCTCCTTTTCGTTTAGTTTACGTTTTTCATCTAATATTTCATTTAATTAAATTTTAGAAAATTTTTATTTATTTATTTTTATTTTTATTTATTTATTATTATTATTATTTTTTTTTTTTTCATTTTACAAAAATGTATTTAATAGTTTAGGTTAACAAAAATAACCCTTTTAGGGACAACTAGAACATTTGCAGCAAGTGTTTCAACTTGCTGCCAACGCAACATTTCTCATTTTCATCTGTTTACATTTTTCATTTAATATTTTTTCTTGTATTTTATTTTATTATTTTTTAAATTAAATTTAATTTTGCTATATTTTATTGCATTATTATATTTTATTACAACCACAAAACATTCTCAAAAGTGGCAGAAATTTTTGAGAATGTTTTGTGAATGTTTACAAACACACAAAACATTGTGAACTCAATTACGAATTTCCAGTGGCAATAATAATATTTTATTTTTTATTTTGCTATATTTTATTGCAATTCTCAAAAGTGGTTGAAATGTTTTTAAATTTTGTTTTTGTTTAAAAAATGTTATTTTATTTTATTTTTATTTTATTTATTTTATTTTGAAGACTGTGTTTTAGCTTAAGTTAACATTCCAGTAAATAAAATCAACTTTTTCCTCTCATTAATTAACATATTTTACTCAGAAAAGTTGATATATGTAATAAAAGAAGCTACAAATGATCAATTTTACATCTTTACAGCCAAATTCTGCGGTGACCCCGGCTTACCTCCGCGCGTCAGACGCGAGGGCCAGAGCTTAATCTTCAAAGCCGAGGTCACCTACAGCTGCAGCGCCCCCTATGTGCTGGTGGGCTCGTCAACACGCACCTGTCAAGCAGACGGCACATGGAGCGGGACACAACCGCGCTGCATAGGTACACCATCCTCTGTTCTCAAAAGAATATCTCAACCTCATCAGACAGCGCTGCTAAACAAGTAATGACCATAATATCCACTCCGCCTTTGATCTACTATGAAAATGTGAACATTATGACCCGCTGCTATGGGTCACTGCCATTACATCAATGACTACTTCTGCTTTTCCTAATCCAATCATAAAGATAACAATGGCAGAGCTGGTAATGACTGTGTCATTCTGCTTTTACTGCAGAACCGACTCGGACGACGTGCGAAAATCCTGGCACTCCGGAGTACGGCTCTCTGAACAGCAGTCTGGGCTTTAAGGTAAGAAGGAGTTGAGCTGCGAGCGATGCTCTCAGACTTTCTAGGACTCTCGTATCAAAGCCATTATGATGAGAATAAGTTCAAAAGGCCCATTTCTGTCAATTGTAGGCCGCTTTTATCTTCAAGTGCAAAAACGGCCTTTCCAGTTAGCACAATGTGACTTTTGATGTGCTTATTAAGAATTGAAAATCATATTTTCTATCATTGCTGAGACAAAAGGAGATCCGCTCGCCCAGTGACAGTATGATCCGAAGGCGTTAATGCCACATCAGAGAGACCCTTCATTTGAGTACACGTCAACGGCGAGGTATTGCCGTCTTTATAGGCGCAATTGATTTATTGTCAAGTTGATTCAGTCAAATGCTGTTTGAAGCGCCCATGGCAGTTTCAGGATGTGTGACTGTCTCCCGCCATCAGCTCTTATTGTCTGGGGAGAGTTTACTCTTCAAACACTCACTATATCTGCCTGAACGCCTCTGCTGGTGCTTTAATGGCTCTTCAGACTGCGCCCTTTTTTCCTCAGAGGGGCAAGAGAAATGAAAAATGAATTGGGCACTTTAATATGACATCCATTGCCAACTTTGCCCGCCATAATGTCAGATCGGCAGTAAAAGTGGTCAACTTATTAGGGTTTTTCAGCAGAGGCAGCATTGACCAACATGTATGATACAGTCAATTTAAGTCTGAAACATACTTTGTATGGGCATGAATGTTGCTAAAAAATATATATACATTTTATTTTATTTTATTTAAAAATATATATTTTTTTATTTTATTTTATATTTTACTTTATTTTTCAGCCACAAAACATCAGCGCTGGCACAAGTGTTCGTTATTTTATTTTATTTTATTTTTACAAAACATTCTCAGTATTGGCACAAGTGCAGCTAAATTTTGTATTTTATTTTATTATTTTATTTAATTTTACTTTATTTTTATTTATTTATTTATTTTTGCTTTATTTTACTACAACTCCAAAACATTCTCAGTATTGGTTGCTAATACAAGTGTTGCTAATTTATTTATTTATTTATTTTCATTACAACCACAAAACTATGGAAGCCCGTTTCTGCCACTGAATAAAAAAATTAAAAAGGTAATTGCGACTTTTTATCTCACAATCCTGACTTTTTTTCTCAGAATTCCATGATACAAACTCGCAATTCTGACTTTTTTTCTCAGAATCATGTGATATAAACTCGCAATTGTTAGTTATAAAGTCATAATTATGAGATATAAACTCGCAATTCTGAGAAATAAAGTCAGAATTGCGTGATGTAAACTCGCAATTGCGATACATAAAGTAGCAATTCTGAGAAATAAAGTCAGAACTGCGAGATATAAACTCACAATTCTGACTTTATTTCCCAGAATTGCGAGTTTATATCTCACAATTATGACTTTATAACTCGCAATTGAGTTCATATCTCACAATTCTGACTTTATAACTCGCAATTGTGAGTTTATATCTCGCGATTCTGACTTTATAACTCACAATTGCGAGTTTATATCTCGCAATTCTGAGAAAAAAAAATTCAGAATTGTGAGTTTATACAGTATCTCACAATTCTGACTTTATAACTCACAATTGCGAGTTTATATCTCGCAATTCTGAGAAAAAAAATTCAGAATTGTGAGTTTATACAGTATCTCACAATTCTGACTTTATAACTCACAATTGCGAGTTTATATCTCGCAATTCTGAGAAAATAAAAATTCAGAATTGTGAGTTTATATCTCGTAATTCTGACTTTATAACTCACAATTGCGAGTTTATATCTCGCAATTCTGAGAAAAAAAATTCTGAATTGTGAGTTTATATCTCACAATTCTGTGAAAAAAAAAGTCTGAATTGTGAGATAAAAAGTCGCAATAACCAGTATGGAAGCTCGTTTCCGCCACTGAATAAAAAATAAAAAAATATTTTTTATTCAGTGGCGGAAACGGGCTTCCATACAAAACACTGTGAACTTAGCGTTACGAATTTCCAATGGCAATAATAATGTTTTGTTTTTTATTTTGCTATGTTATTGCAACCACAAAACATTCTCAAAAGCGGCAGAATTTTTTACATTTTATTTTATTTTTACAAAATATTCTCAGTATTAGCACAAGCTGATAAAATTTGTATTTTATTTTATTTTATTTTATGTTATTTTATTTTATTTTATTACGACCACAAAACATAATATTACCATAATTTCTGATGCCAATAATAAATAAATAAAAAATAAATAAATAAATATATTATTATTATTATTATTATTATTATTATTATTTAATACTATTCATTTAAGTCCAGACATTATATTAAAAGATTTTGAATGTACAGGTGCATCTCAATAAATTAGAATGTCATGGAAAAGTTCATTTATTTCAATAATTCAACTAAATTGTGAAACTCGTGTATTAAATAAATTCAATGCACACAGACTGAAGTAGTTTAAGTCTTTGGTTCTTTTAATTGTGATGATTTTGGCTCACATTTAACAAAAACCCACCAATTCACTATCTCAACAAATTAGAATATGGTGACATGCCAGTCAGCTAATCAACTCAAAACACCTGCAAAGGTTTCCTGAGCCTTCAAAATGGTCTCTCAGTTTGGTTCACTAGGCTACACAATCATGGGGAAGACTGCTGATCTGACAGTTGTCCAGAAGACAATCATTGACACCCTTCACAAGGAGGGTAAGCCACAAACATTCATTGTCAAAGAAGCTGGCTGTTCACAGAGTGCTGTATCCAAGCATGTTAACAGAAAGTTGAGTGGAAGGAAAAAGTGTGGAAGAAAAAGATGCACAACCAACCGAGAGAACCGCAGCCTTATGAGGATTGTCAAGCAAAATCGATTCAAGAGTTTGGGTGAACTTCACAAGGAATGGACTGAGGCTGGGGTCAAGGCATCAAGAGCCACCACACACAGACGTGTCAAGGAATTTGACTACAGTTATCGTATTCCTCTTGTTAAGCCACTCCTGAACCACAGACAACGTCAGAGGCGTCTTACCTGGGCTAAGGAGAAGAAGAACTGGACTCTTGCCCAGTGGTCCAAAGTCCTCTTTTCAGATGAGAGCAAGTTTTGTATTTTATTTGGAAACCAAGGTCCTAGAGTCTGGAGGAAGGGTGGAGAAGCTCATAGCCCAAGTTGCTTGAAGTCCAGTGTTAAGTTTCCACAGTCTGTGATGATTTGGGGTGCAATGTCATCTGCTGGTGTTGGTCCATTGGGTTTTTTGAAAACCAAAGTCACTGCACCCGTTTACCAAGAAATTTTGGAGCACTTCATGCTTCCTTCTGCTGACCAGCTTTTTAAAGATGCTGATTTCATTTTCCAGCAGGATTTGGCAGCTGCCCACACTGCCAAAAGCACCAAAATTTGGTTAAATGACCATGGTGTTGGTGTGCTTGACTGGCCAGCAAACTCACCAGACCTGAACCCCATAGAGAATCTATGGGGTATTGTCAAGAGGAAAATGTGAAACAAGAGACCAAAAAATGCAGATGAGCTGAAGGCCACTGTCAAAGAAACCTGGGCTTCCATACCACCTCAGCAGTGCCACAAACTGATCACCTCCATGCCACGCCAAATTGAGGCAGTAATTAAAGCAAAAGGAGCCCCTACCAAGTATTGAGTACATATACAGTAAATGAACATACTTTCCAGAAGGCCAACAATTCACTAAAAATGTTTTTTTTTGTTTTTTTTTTTGGTCTTATGAAGTATTCTAATTTGTTGAGATAGTGAATTGGTGGGTTTTTGTTAAATGTGAGCCAAAATCATCACAATTAAAAGAACCAAAGACTTAAACTACTTCAATCTGTGTGCATTGAATTTATTTAATACACAAGTTTCACAATTTGAGTTGAATTACTGAAATAAATGAACTTTTCCACGACATTCTAATTTATTGAGATGCACCTGTATTGCTTAGCAAGTTATTGAAAGTTATTTAAACTGTCACCATATTTATTGTACATTTGCATAGAGTAGGTTTCTGATCTTAATTTTAGCAAATAAAATAAAAAATAAAAAAGTGCTGAAATTAATTAGATGGTAATTGCACACAATATTGCTACTAAGTATGAATGACAACAACAAATACGCATTATGCATTGCCAAAACTATCGAATAGATTTTGGAGCCATCAATCATGCACTGCCACTGGCAATAATCTCAAAAAGACGGCCGTTACCACCAGCATCCATAGTCGACGGGTCTAATATGAAAAGTGTTTGTCTGTTGAGTTTGCTTTGGATCATTCCTGCCTTGAGGAACGAGCTCTTTGAAGGGCAAAATAAAAGCCGGTCCTCTCGGCTGGCTCTCTGTGAACACAGGGCTCTCCGCGTCTTGTTTGTGTCAGTCGGGCTGCTGTTGTCACCGATTCCTTTAGAAGTGTGTGGTGTAATGAAATCTAATGTTCCAGTGTTGTGAGCCTTTCATCTCAGCAGGACTCACAGACTCCGCTTCCCCTCCTCAACATTTGCATGTTCTGTTATAATGCTCAGAGTTATCTCTGCTGTTTATAGAGGACTTCCTTCACATGAAGGCTGGTTTTCCTTACAACACAAAAAACTGAAAGAAGTAAGTCTGAAGGATATACAGGTCCTCAGGTATAGTCAATGCGAGGAGAGTGTGCAGCATTCAGAACTGAAATGAGAGAATACCTTTTGATTTTATTTAATTCTTTAATTTAAATCAAGCTACTAAACAGGATGCAGAATGAGCTTCTTTTTTTTTTTTTTAAATAATGCACTTGCTGAAATTAATATTAATTGATTTATAGGCAGTGTAAAGTAGTTTATTTTTATATATTTCTTATTTTTATATATTTTATATTTTTTTCTTGTATAGTTCTCCATTTATTTATTTGTTTGTTTGTTTATTTTAATAAATATATACAAGGCTAAAATTATTATATTATATTATATTATATTATATTATATTATATTATATTATATTATATTATTTCATATTATATTATATATCATACACTATCATTCAAAAATTTGGGGTCAGTACTTTTTTTAGTAAATGAATCATTTAGCAAGAACGCATTCAATTCATCAAAAAAGACAGTAAAGACAAAACATTTTTATTTAAGATAAATGACATTCTTATGAAATTTCTATTCATCAAAGAATTCAGAAAAAATGTCAAGATTTTCACAAAAATATTAGAATGATTTCTGAAGGATCATGTGACACTGAAGACTGGAGTAATGATGCTGAAAATTCAGCTTTGCATGACAGGAATAAATTAGATTTTAAAATATATTCTAATTTAAAACAGGTATTTTACATGGGAGTAATATTTCATAATGTTACTGTTTTTACTGTATTTTTAGTCAAATAAATGCAGTCTTGGTAAGGATGAGGCTTTGTTTGCGTAAATAAATAAATATATTTATTTAATTCTTTATAATTTAATTTATTTAATAATTCAATAATTCTGCATTAATTATATCTAGAATTATTAGCCTACTTCCTCCTTTTCTTATGGTCTTTACCTTTATTACTGTAATTCAGTTCAAACTCATCACATTGTTATCATGCTTACTGTATCAGTTGAACAGGAGATGATTCTTAAATCCTGAATCTTGCACAGTCCTGATATGTATTGTATTTTCACCAGCAGTGTTTTTGAGTGTGAGAGGAGAGATTTTGTGTGTGTGTGGGCGCTCTGACAGGCTTATCTCTGTGCCTCAGGTGGGCAGCACAGTGAAGTTTCACTGTCAGACGGGCCACTTGTTACTGGGCTCCACCACACGGACGTGCCAGCAAGACTTGACCTGGAGTGGCACTCAACCAGAATGCATCCGTGAGTCCCTCTCGCTTACCTCCACAACAGACGCCTACTTACACTGTTTTTTTGTTGGATTTTTGTGAGTGTGTGCGCATTGTACTTCATCTTTTCCAGATGTCTGTTATTTTATTTTCTTGGCAAGTCATCCATTTTGCATCTCACAATACAACTTTGATTTCACCCTCCAGGAGTTTTGTTTTTCCATATTCATGTGAAAATGAAAAATATTGCTTTACCAGACATCAGTACATCACGTGACTGGACAAGCTCTGTTGCATTTATTATGAGCAGCTCTAGTAAGTGTTACTGGGTGAATCTCACAAAAATTGTTTGTCATATTTCTCCCAAAAATCAAAAGAAATTTTAGAAATGAGAAATTCTCATTCGACTTAATGAACTTAACTTTTAGGATCTTTTTGCCTTTGCATATGCTTTTGATATTTTGCATATTTTTATGAAAAACCCCTTTCCCCAAATTCTCATTAGTATAATGTAAAAAAAATAGAATTATTCTTTAATGCATCTATTATATTATATATTATATTATATTATATTATATTATATTATATTATATTATATCACAATAGTTATGTTTACAGAAAATTCTATAAAAACTCATTAATATGTATAATAACTGGGTGGTAATTATTCCTATGAATTAAAACTTTATACTGTAAATCATCTAATTCAAAATTCACATTTGTGTAAAGATTAAAAAAATATATATATTTTTCTAATTATTGTAACACATTTCTTATTATATTATATTATATTATATTATAAAATTATTATTATAAATTAATTATATTATATTATTATATTAAATTAGTCCAGTTTTCACCAAAATTCACATTAGTGTAATGCAAAAAAAAAAAAATTTTAAATTATTGTAATACATATATTATATTATATTATATTATATTATATTATATTATATTATATTATATGTATCTTCATTATTTATAATATATTATATTCTTTAAATTGTAAAGTATCTATACATCATGGCAGTATGTGTTGAGATGCTTTTAATTTGTGCATATTTAAATAAAATATTAAATTAGCCCAGTTTTCACCAAAATTCACATTAGTGTAATGGGAAAAAAAAAAAAAAACATTCTAAATATTTAAATTATTGTAATACATATATTATATTATATTATATTATTATAAATTTATTATATTGTATATAATAATAGATATAAAAATAAATTTAAATAATTTTTTTAATTATTTGAAATATTTAAAAATGAAAATAATTATAGAAAAAAAACTTTATTATGGTACTTATGGTGTTTTATTTCTATCCTTTTTGATATGAAAATGAAATGGATGTTTTTTTGTTTTTTTTTTATGAGATTTCCCCATCCATCAGAGCATTAGAGCTTACTGCTTGACATATCTCCTAATGCAGCCCACTCCTGTAAGCAACCAAAGACCCCGCCGCATGCCAATGTGCTGGGCATGGACCTGCCCTCCTTTGGCTACACGCTGCTGTATTCCTGCCAGCCTGGTTTCATTCTCACCGGGGGCTCGGAGCACCGTGCGTGCCGGCCGGATGGATCCTGGACTGGGAAGGTGCCTGTTTGTAGAGGTAAGCAGTCCAACAGCCCATCAATACAGCACACAGTGCAGAACTCAGATGTGCTTTACACTTGAACTTTGTGGCCTGCAACTTTTCTGCCGTTTCTTTTGTCTTGTCGAGGCAGAAGCGACTGATGGCGTTTCCTTTGCTTGATGTGGGAAGTCATGTGTGAAATGCATTTTCTTAAACCCATTTCAAATGCAGTGACTCAATGTTGCAGTGATATGCATTTTTCTTTCAGCTGGCTCAAAAACAACTGAGAAAGTCATAACGCCTGTTCAAGGAACATTGAGTCCCAAAGTCAACGGTGAGTCTCACTATGCTGTGCAAAATATTACATGTATGATCTAAAACTAATAATAATCACTACTTGCACATGTTTATATTTCCATTATTGTGTTTAAAGGTGTGTCTTAAAGGAGCAGTTCACTCAAATGATGTCATCATTTCAACCATCATTTAAATCGGTTGTTTTAAACCTGTATGAGTTTTGTTCATCTGTTGAACACAAAAGAAGATATTTTGAAGAATGTGTGAAACCAAACAGTTTATGGTAGCCATTGACTTCAATAGTAAGGAAAAAAAAAATACTATGGAAGTCAATGGCTACTGTCAACTGTTTGATTACCAGCATTCTTCAAAATATCTTCTTTCATGCAGGTTTGGAACAAGTGGATTGTGAGTAAATGATGACAAAATGTTCATTTCTGGGTGAACTATCCCTTTAAAGGAAAGCAGTTTGTTTGAGAATAACGTGTATACAGTGCCAGATATCACTAAAGTGGCAGGGGAGGGACTTGTACTGAAAACTAGCCAATCAGAAACATTCTCTGCCTGTCAATCATTTTGTGTTTTTGGGTTTACTGACATTATTTTAACTGACAAAGGGCGGGTGTTTGGCAAAATGACAGATAGAAAAATGCTTAAAACACAATAAAAAAATATTTTTTATTAAATTATATAATTAACACTGGATGAGCCACATGTGAAGTTATTGTAAACTAGGCGATGTACACCCATCAGTTCAGTTTAATTAATGCAGTAAATGATATTGTGGTGATTTTTTTTTTTTTTTTTTTTTGTGAATTTATATGATTAAGGGGGCTTTGTATCATGACTAACTTTTTTGTTTGTCTGTTTGTTTATTTTTTGATAGTAATTTTCTGATAATATTCTTAGGCTCAATGCATGACAAAATCACTGCAACATACAACTAAAGGTGGATTACTGCTTTTATAAAACTGCAACAACAGCAATAATAAACAAAATATGATCATAAATAAATAAATAAAATATTTATCAGATCACAGTATGAGTGATTTTATATCACTGTAATGGTATAACAATAGTTATTTTTACTGGAAATTTTGAAAAAAAAAAATATATATATACAGGTGGCTTTTTTGGTAACTTATTTCATATCAGTTATATTCTAGATTCATTACATGTAAAGTAAAACATTTCAAAAGTTTTTTTGTTTTAATTTTGATGATTACAGCTTACAGCTCATGAAAGTCAAAAATCCAGTATCTCAAAATATTAGAATATTTCCTAAGATCAATCAAAAAAAGGATTTGCAAAACAGAAAAGTTCAGGTTCTTTAAAGTATGTTCATTTATGCACTCAATACTTGGTCGGGGCTCCTTTAGCACAAACTCCAGCATCAGTGAGGTGTGGCATGGAAGCGATCAGCCTGTGGCACTGCTGAGGCACTATTGAGCCTTCAGCTCGTCTGTATTGTTGGATCGACTGCTTCTCATCTTTCTCTTGAAAATATACCATAGATTCCATCTGGGGTTCAGGTCAGGCATGTTGGCTGGCTAATCAAGCACAGTAATATCATGGTCAGCAAACCACTTGGAAGTGTGGGCACTGTGGGCAGGTGCTAAAGTCCTGCTGGAAAAGGAAATCAGCATCTCCATAAAGCTTGTCAGCAGATGGAAGCATAAAGTGCTCCAAAATCACCTGGTAGACGGCTGCATTGACTTTGGACTTCATAAAACACAATGGACCAAGACCAGCAGACGTCACAGCACCCCAAATCATCACTGACTGTGGAAACTTCACACTGGACTTCAAGCAGCTTGCAGACTCCAGACTCAACCAGACTCCAGACCTTGATTTCCAAATAAAATGCAAAATTTACTTTTATCTGAAAAGAGGACCTTGGACCACAGAGTAACAGCCCAGTTATTTTTCTCCTTAGCCCAGGTAAAATGCTTCTGTCGTTGTTTCTGTTTCAGAAGTGGCTTGGTAGCCCTTTTCCTGAAGATGTCTGAGCGTGGTGATTCTTGATCACTGACTCCAGCTTCAGTTCACTCCTTGTGAAGCTCTCCCAAGTGTTTGAATCGGCTTTGCTTGACCGTATTCTCAAGCTTGTGGTCAT
>CM077227.1:31304273-31339273 GCA_039654775.1 Spinibarbus caldwelli | reverse complement strand
AATATGCAGAGTATGGCACCGCATTGCATTATGTTTGAAATAAGTAAAGAATTGCATAATCTTATTATAGACACCTAGCAACAATTATCCAGTCATAATTACAATATCATTTAATTATAATAGTTTTTTACAATCGCTATGACAATTTTTTCAATACCTCTAACAATTTTCATAAACTCTTAACGCAACAACACACCTACAACACACAATTGACAAAACAGTTAATTTCATGCTCAAAATCACACATTGCACTAATTTTCAAAATACAATAATGCATTAACACAATGCACTATATCTACCAAAACACTGCAAACATGTCTCAAAATCAAATTATTATTCCAAAACACTAACACATGTTCGCTTCCAACAGGGACGCTTAGTCAATCATAGCACAATATCATAAAAAACACTAACATCAAATGGAATTACAGAAACTGCATTATTTTAGGTGTCAGCTCTGACCTTATACAATAGACAGTATATTGCATTGATCATAGATTGTGTTTTATACTACAGTTTCTTTTGAAGCCTCTCTACATTTTTGTTTTGTTGGGTTTAGTAAATGCATGTATTTTGTTTATTTTGCTGCAGAAGGGGGGGGGGGGGGGGGGCAGAGACAGAATTGCTGCAGTAAAGGCTTTATTTGCAACAGACGAAAAACAAGAAAGAAAACAAGAATGCAACAAAAAAGAAAACAAGAATGCAAGAAAAAAAATGCAATATAGCTGTCATTTATTATGTGAATATACAAACAGAAAACCCCACAGAAGAATTTAAAAAAGAAAAAAAAAAAAGTAATCTAATCTGCCCGGTCTTCTGCGTTTGGCCACATGCTCTCATCCATATCACACCTGATATCTTCTCTGGCAAGGCATCTTGGAAAGAATCTTTTGGTATGCCTTATCCTTCCTGGTATTGTTCAGCTGTGATGTCTTGGCATTCAGCATCCATTGCATCCTGGATGGACGATGGTCAAAACCTTCCACCTCCAGGCTCAGAAAAACTCCTAAATGGGGTTGAGGAAAGGGGAGTAAGGGGCAAGGAAAAGAGACACCATTATCGAATGGGTGTCAAACCAGGCTGTGACTGCACTGGGAATGGTGGAGTGCCACATTGTCCCATGTGATCACATATATTGGCAAGTGGTCTCCCACTTGTTCCCTTTCTCTGGCACCAGTATTTGGTGCAGATCTTTTAAATTCTCACATTTATGCAGGAGTGCACTTTTCCACACAAGATCAACCCAAAGAGTTCCTCTTTTACTGTATATCATATGGTTATGCGATTGAAAGAACCTCAACACCTGAGTGTATTTCCTAGATGGGAATCAGCTGTAATTTATATATTTACATAACTTCAATCAGCTGTTTCTCATTAGCAATGAAATAAAATACAGGGGATATATTTGTGTTTCAATTCACAATATGAACAGCTTGTTCACTTTGACTTTAGCCTATAAGTTAGGTTTAGAACATGATATTATCTGTTCTAACATACAGTGTGAAAGCATTTGAAAATTTGACAGTAAAATTAAATTGTTTTGGGCTTGGTTGAGCTTGTTTGTAAAAGAAGTTCAAGCATTTTAAATTTGTGTTAACTGTATGCATTTTGTGTCAAAGCAACAAGAAATGTGTTAATTGTACAGTCTACACAGACGGCTGTTGTGCTAACTGTGTTCAGAGTTTAGGAAAATTGTTAAAAGTATTGAAAAAATTGTCATAGCGATCATAAAGAACTGTAAGAGCAGATCTTTCATAACTCATATCTTACATAACTCATTTTTGTAGTAACAAATTAGTCACACTTGCATGTATCTTTAGATTAATCAGATCTCTTTGTACTCAAGTTTTATTTGAATAATTATGCTACTTTGACACTTGACATGAGCTGTTTTTTCAGTCGTATTGCATAGACTGATGTAGCTCTATTAAAAATGATTATTTTCCCATCATGCAACATTTCAGGTCTGAACATAATAGAGCCCACCAGGAGCCCTGAGATTCCACCCAGAACCAACAGCAGCTCTGTGGCCGTTGCGATTCTTGTGCCTTTCTTTGCCCTGATTTTTGCAGGCTTTGGGTTTTATCTCTATAAGCAGAGGTGGGTGCAACTTCATCAATGAAAATTTCATTTAGAAAATTTGATTCATGATCGTCTTTTCCTTCTCATTTGATTGCAGGAAGTCTGATAAAGCGGAGTACAGCAGCTGCTCTGTGCATGAAAACAACAACGGTCAGGCTACATTCGAGAATCCCATGTACAACACCAATTCCAAATCCATCGAGGGAAAGGTCGTCCGCTTCGATCCCAATCTCAATACGGTTTGCACAATGGTTTGAGGGTTTGATGCTGTCAGAACTGTCACTTTTGTGTTGGTATATTACTTGATTTAGTCTCTTCGAAGCAACTTTTAAGCACAGTTTGGGGTGCGGTACTCACACGGCAGCTCAAAGCTGTGTGTGGATTTGCAGGAAAACGTCATATTCTTCACCCTTCGAGTGGAGAATTATATATTATCTACATCTCACTCTGAGAGTGTTGATTTTGTAATTAAAAGAAAACAAAGACAAAAAGTTGTGTCCTTTTTCAATGTGAGATTCATATGGAGCAAATTATTTTAAGCCATTCCAAGGGCATTCACACATACGCTGTGTTGAAAAGTTGAGAAATGTTTAAATTTATGCAAGTCAACATGATACTGTGACTACCAGTAGGAGGGAAGATGATGTGATCCGTCTCTTGTCAGATACTATAGACAAAATGGTGAAGTTAATGTTCTGTATGATTTCTCTGCTCAAAAAACATGATGCATGGAGAACCTTATCAGAAATCATGAGCGTTTAAAGTCCATTCATGCATCGATAATTGTTCATTTGCTTCATGAAATAATGCTTAAGTGCTGCTGCGATTTATATTCAGACTCTTTCCTCTGCAGAATTCTCATTTGTACCGGCAAGAAAACTGATTCTTTGTCAAACGAGCTTATTTTTACTAACAGCGCATCTCAGCGTGTGATGAAACGGCTGTATGTGTGAACGCCCCTTCAGACTGTGCACATAGTCTCGTCATCGCAGTGCGCTTAAACCTACTAACCTCCTACAGATCCAAGTCGCTTAAGGAACACGAGTGTTCCTATTGGATGATGCTCACCATTCAGCGTATAAACTCTCAAGTTTTTTAATGAGGAATGTGTGCTATTACAAATGGTTTTCACAGTTGGCTGTTTTAAAGGAATATTTCACCCAAAAATGAAAAAAACTGCAGAAAATTTACTCACTCTCAGGTCATTCAAGATGTAAATGAGTTTGTTTCTTCATAAAAAGAAATTTGAAGAAATTTAGCACTACATCATTTACTCATCAGTGAATGGGTGCCATCAGAATGAGAGTCAAAACTGCTGATAAAAACATCACAATAATCCACAAGTAATCCACGCCACTCCAGTCCATCAAGTAACATCTTGTAAAGTGAAAAGTTTGTAACAAATCCATAGTAGTCTATCCATTATATTGCTTTCTCCAGGGAAAAAGTCATCTTGTCTAAAACTGAGAAATATGCACAGATCAAGCACTGTATACAAGCAAAAACCGTCCAGAACGGTTCTGAACAAATACAGTATGTTGGTGGGATGGACTTTTTCACTGGAGGAAACTTTATCATGGATTATGGACTCATATTTTGGCCAAAAGTGATGTTTAACGTTAAAACACCTTAATGATGGAGTTGTTTCTTACAAACACACAGCTTTTCGCTTCACAAGATGTTAACTGATGGACTGGAATCATGTGGATCACTTGTGGGTTATTGCAGTGTTTTTATCAGCTGTTTGTACTCTTTTTCTGACGGCAGCCATTCACTGCAGAGGATTCATTGGTGAACAAGTGATGTAATGCTAAATTTTTTTAAATCTGTTCTGCTGAAGAAACAAACTCATTACATCTTTGATGGCCTGAGGGTGAGATTTTCATTTTTGGGTGAACTATTCCTTTTAAGGTGAAGTTTGTAATTTTTTAATTGTTGAAATGCTTTCTCTCTAACTGTAAGTAAGCCATTCGTAGGTTGACTTCCTGAAGAGTGTAACACTGTGGCTTTGTGGTGCTTTTCACAATACTCTTTTTGATCGAGCATCCCAACGTCAACTTCTGAATCCATTGGCGGATGTGAGGGGCAGTTCAGACAGAAACACATTCTAGCTTTTAAAACAGTGTAACTAAGCAGAAGACATGTTTATAGGTGCTTTATCAGCTATTCACAATTGCTAATAAACACTCAACTTGTTCAGATGTACTGTAAATATCATCTGATTGGTCCATTCTTCCAATTCTTCAGTGCATCTTAACATGGTAAGAAGCAAAGTAAGAGCCAAAGGCAATTAAAAATGACGCAGAAATCCAAATATAGTTTTTGAAATGGGTTTTAAATATTTTATTTAGTTTTAAATTTTATTAATTCAAGTGCACTGTAAAAAAAAAAAAAAAAAAAAAAGGTTTTTTCAAAGTTGTAAATAGATTACTGGAGTACATTTTATAAGAACTTTCTACTGAAATTTCATGTTTGATTCAGTGTGTTGCTTGTGGTTTCTTTATAATTATTTGTCAAATTTATTAGCAATTTCCGATAAATGCTAAATTCTACACTGCATTTTTTCAACGTATGGTTTTGGACATGAAAATAGTCAAAGAAGCTGGCATGGTGTTAGAAAAACAAAAATAGTGCAACTGGAAATGCAAGAATGTGTCCTGTGTGAACAGCCTATAAAAGTGGAAAACAATTTTTTAATTCTGTTTAGTGACAGAAATTACACACTTCACCTGTAGGGGAAATAACTTTTTACACAAGTTCATTGGGTTATACTACATAGTTTCTTCAGATTTGTATTGAATATTCACAAATGTTTCAGATTTGCTCACTTTAGGAACACATCTGACTGGCTATTAGCAGATTTCCTGCTTCTAAATGTTCTGTTTCATAACTCATAATAGTGCCTTGTATGATATTTCACTGGTGTTGTGGGGGAAAATGGGTTATATTTTCTTTTTGTTTATTTATTTATCAACTACAGCTAGTAATGGTTTAATTGTTCTACAAAAAGTCACTTTTGCACATACCTGCCAAATATAATCAGATATAGCATCAGTGCTATGTTTGAGTTCTTTGTGCCGCTGCCCATAATGTCTTTTCATCAACAGTTTGTATATTTATACAGATGTTTTCGTTCCTTCAGCGGGTAAGTGTTGAGCGGCATCGTCGTGCTGTGTTTGGCTCTCACTATTCCTATTAGTGACATGAAATATCGAACACTGTCAAAGATTTAGGATTGCTTTTAGACACTGGCTCCTTCAGATGGGTCCATCACCCTTGTAAATGCATTCATATCAAATGTACAGATATTTAAACGTTTTTCAAAAGAGTTATATTTTTGTGAGAAATTTGTAAAATAAAAGGTTATGTAAATATCCATTTGTAAATGCCATTTACAAATAAAAAGTAATTTGCTTTTCTATATTTGCGGGATTATTTTTTTAAATATTCACAACTGTGTTTGTATGATGAATGTATGAGGACGGACTACATAAAATAATTTAAAATCACAGGCAGATTTATTGGTTGCACCGCAATATAACATGGTTTGGTGAAAATTCCTTTCAGTTCGTAAGTGTGATTTTTGAATTGTTGAATTGGAATGACTGAGGAGTGAATGAATTGTTTTGCACCGAAACATTTGAGATTACATCAATTTACAAATTTTACTGGTTTATTTGCTGATAAATGTACAAGTACAATATAAACAATCTACTTTTCAAAAGATTGTAGTCAATAAGATTTTTTAATGTTGTTGAAAGTATCTTATGCTCACCAAGGCTTAATTTATACATTAAAAATAGTAATATTGTTAAATATTGCAATTTAAATCAAATATTGTAATTTATTATTAATTTAAATTATTTAATAAAATTATTAACACTTTTATTATTAATTTAAATTGCAATTTAAAATGTTAAAATTGTGTTGAATTTTCAGCATCATTACTCCAGTATTCAGTGTCACATGATTCTTTGGAAATCAGAAATCATTCTAATATACTAACTTTGTGCTAATGAAACATTTCTTATTATTATTAAATCTTTGTGTGTGTGTGTGTGTGTGTGTGTGTGTGTGTGTGTGGGCGCAGGGCCGTCCTTTGGGTGGTGCAACTGATGCGGTCGCACCGGGCTCCGCGCTGTGAGGGGGCCCCGCGGCGAATGGACCCCCCCCCCGGAACGCGATCGCGAACGGACCAAAGGGGGCGCTGCTCCCTACCTCGCACCGGGCCCCGCGTCAGCCAGGGACGGCCCTGTGTGTGTGTGTGTGTGGGAATCATGATGATTTGTAACATAAAAGTGGCTGATTTTGTTTTTTTTTTTGTTTTTTTTTGTTTTAAAGGATGAAATGTTTAATATTGACAAAAAACACCAACGTTGAATTAACTGATTAATCAGTTAATAACATGATTTTACAGATTGTGCTAACATAAATTTCTGATGAGTATGTGGGTGTACATAACGATGAACAATTAGTTCATTAAATCCATTAGTTAAAAATAGTCTAGTTGAAATGAAATGTAAATGTTTCAGTATATATAAACTTAGACTAATTAAGACTGTAGTTGTTTTGAGGTAATTAGTAATTTTGCCCTGATTAGGTTCATACATATAGCAGCAGCTTCAACCTCACATTGTTCACCCTTTTTTACACCTAGAAAACTTGAAAGTGAACCATCAAAACCTTTCCGCAAGGAATTGTGGATATTATTAGCACAACATTAGTACGCAGGGCTGCACACTAGAACTTTTATGTTTGTTGTTTTTAATCTGTCATTTAGGTCACGCTAATCTAGCAAACTTTTTAGGACGGATAGTATCCAGATTGGGACGCAGAGTTAGTCCAACATGATTGTGCGTGATGAATGATGTTTCATGCATGGGAACTCGAACACTAGCAGTACTTGAAAGCTACATGCAACATGAAAGCGGAGGATCAAACAGAACGTGGGACTTCTACACCGTGGAGCTTCAAACTGGATGTTGTTCGTTCCTTCCAGAATTGAGACGTGATCAATTATTGATGAGGAATGGCAATGGAGTGAGCGAGACAGGTTTACAGGCGGTGACGGGCATATAAACAAAGCTGAGGTTGATCAAATGGAGCACCATACAAAAGAGAAGCTGACAGGACAATTTGTCCAGTCGCTTGTAAATAAAATCAAGTGAATTAAAAGGGAATGAGTGCAAATTGAGGAAGAGAGCAGCAGTTCTCAAAGACAACAGTGTTAGACCGACAATGAAATGTTACTCAGGAATGAAGCCTGGATCAAACACATTGCCTTTGGTTTCACTTTGGCACTGGCAAAGCAAAGCTCTGTGACCTATACATTCACACCATCAGTATTTTGGATTAATAACCGTATTTACTTTTAGATGTGATTCTCAAACTCTCCAAAAATGTGCAAATGAAGTAAAGTCCTTATTCTTTTTCCAGTGCTGGGTAGATGAAGAGATTGAAAATTACAGTCGATTACTGAATACAAATTACATGATGAAAATAGTAGTTAGTAATGTAATCTATTAGATTACTCATTTTGGGTAATGTATTCTGAATAACTGTGAATGTGTTGAATGTAGGCTATTGAAAAATTGATCAAGGTGTCTTAACGTAAATACTTTAGGTCAAAAGGCTTTGGCTGACAAAAAAGTTAAGGAATCTCTGTATTACATGAACAAACATGAAAATAGCAATGACATTACACATTCAAAGTTTACAGGTTTGAAATATTTTTGTCCAGATCCAAAGGTCACTGGATGTGATGAAGACTACATCAGCAGTGTTTAGTTGCATAATTATTAGTCTCATACAGTCTAATTGAGAGGTTAAATTTAGAAGCAGTGATCACAAATTTATTTACATTACATTTGTATGGTCATTCTATATTGTGAATGTATAGTCAAAACTATTGTATGACGCAAAGTAGGATTTTTATAAAGGAAAATTCGGTCGCACATTATTTTAAGGTCCAATTCTCGCTATAAACAAACCATTAACTACGACTTTTACCTCAATATACTCCTTGCTGCTTATTAATAGTTAGTAAGGTAGTTGTTAAGTTTAGGTATTGGGTAGGATAAGGGATGTAGAATATGGTTATGCAGAATGTGCTTTATAAGTAATAAACAGCCAATTTGTTAATAATAGGCATGCTAATAAGCAACTAGTTAATAATGAGAATTGGTCCCTATACTAAAGTGTTACCGAAAATTCAAAAGAGAAAAGAATAGTAAAGGAGAATCAAAAAATTGAGTAATTTCCTGCCATTGTGTGAATATGTAGTCATGTAATAAGTAAAAAGTAACTGTAATCTGATTAGGATCATTTAAAGCGTAGCCTAATATAATCTAATTACAAGTAGGCCTACTTCATTTTTGGAACCTAATTACAGATTAATCTGTTACTGTTTGTAACCATAGCGATAGTAACTAAATATTAAAAATTATCACATAAATACAACAAAAGTTCAATTTTGGCGCAATTTCATTCGTTAAATCTTAATTAACCAACAGCAGCTTTTATACATCAGTGAAGGGCGGAGATTTGAGTCGCGCACAGACCATAAAACTGATGGGAGCAGCTCCGGTTGAGGACAGTGACTGGATCTAAAACCTTCAGATGACATCTCATATCTATCCCAGCAGGCACCAGACGTCTGTGTAACGTCAGGTTGACACTGGACATGACGTCGGACAGACATTGCATTTTGGTTGAAAATGAAAATCGGGTTGACGTCAATTTGACGTTGACTTAACGTTGGATTTTGGTTGCACAACCTAAAAACAACAAAATCTCAACGTCAGCTGATGTCGGTATTGGACATCAATTTAACATTGACATTAGACGTTGAATTTACATTGAATTTTGGTCACCCGACGTCGCAACCTAAATTTAACCAAATATCAACGTCTTATGACGTTATGTGCCTGTTGTGTGCCTGCTGGGATGGATCTGTAAGTTACCGAAACCACACATGAAACCCGCAATACGCCAAACGCTTATGTGCTCTCTCGAACTGTAACGTTACTGACAACTTTTGTCTGGTTCCGCTCAGGGTTCAGGCCTGAAAATGAGCTCTGTTATAGAATGCTGTTAAATAACCCAAATATGTGTGAACGCAACCATATTAATGACCCAAATACAAGAATAACAACCATTTTGCTGCTGCGTGAACGTGGCCCTAATGAGCTGACTACATAGGTAATGTTTTAAGATATCACTGACATGCACATACAGTCTGTCCTAATAGGAAGAATTTGTTAGAATTATGTTTAATCAGAATCAGAAAGTCACAGTTTAAAGTTTAAATTTTGACATTTTGTCATTGTTTACGTACCCTCAAGTTACAAACAACATGTATGGGTTTCTTCTGTTGAACAGAAAAGAAGATATTTTGAAGAATGTTGATAACCAAACCATTTCAGGTTTCATTGACTTTCATTGTATGGACAAAAATACAATGAAAACCAGATGAAACCAAAATTATAAGGTTACCAACATTTTTCAAATAATCCTCTTTTGTTTTGGAAAAAAAAAAAGAAATGTATACAGGTTTGAAATGACATGAGGGTGAATAAATAAAGACAGAATTTTCATTATTTCGTGAACTATCCTTTTAAAATAAGACAAGTACCACTTTATTAAAAATAATCTTAATTCAACATTTCCTTTGAAAACAAATCCTAATATATATTATGATTTTTTAAATAATATTTAGATTTTAAATTAGAGAGTAAACAAAGTAAGTATTTATTTGTATTTTTATTTGTATTATTATTTATTGATATAATATTTTTAAATAATAGTTTAAACAGTAGTTTTATGAGTGTTTCCTTCTTTCTTTTTTTTTTTTCTTTTTTTTTGAGCAGTGCAGAAAGGCAGCTCAGCAGGTTTTGATTCCAGCATGGCACAAGACATTCTCTTCTCCCAACTGTAAGAACTTTTGAGTCCTTTCACAGCCGTCTGCTTCTGTCTGGAGATTTCAATATAAAGTGGCAGCATCTGAAGCGCAACATGGCGCAGGTGACGCCGTCCCATTAGACCGGAGGTGATGAGGTACAGAACATGAGCGAATGAAAGACCCATCACACATCATAACCTTTCAGATGCGACATCTCTGGCCTCAGACAAGCATATGCGTCTGGCACACTTCCTGGCCTGGTAATGTGATGGGATACGATGGTCGAATATTCATTTAGCATTTTTTATCTTTTTTTTTTTTTTTTCAGTTTTAAATTTTTAATGTTTGACAATGTGCTTTGCTTTAGTTTGCATTGTAAAACCCTATTGAAAAGCTCAGTTCACCAAGTAATACTTGACATATGAAATAATACTCTGATTTTATATATATATATATATATAAATTTTAAGGAGCCATTTATCGAAACTTTACACAAAAAGGCTTTTATGGCACATATGTGACCCTGGACGACAAAACCAGTCTTAAGTGTCAATTTTTCGAAATTGAGATTTATACATCATCTGAAAGCTGAATAAATAGCTTTCCATTGATGTATGGTTTGTTAGGATCGGACAATATTTGGCTGAGATAAAACTATTTGAAAATCTGGAATCTGAGGGTGCAAAAAAAAAATCTAAATATTGAGAAAAACGCCTTTAAAGTTGTCCAAATGATGTTCTTAGCAATGCATATTACTAATCAGAAATTAAGTTTTGATACATTTACGGTAAGAAATTTACAAAATATCTTCATGGAACATGATCTTTACTTAATATCCTAATGATTTTTTGCATAAAAGAAAAATCCATAATTTTGACCCATACAATGTATTTTTGGCTATTGCTACAAATATACCCGTGCTACTTATGACTGGTTTTGTGGTCCAGGGTCACATATGATATAGTGAGAATATGGAGCTTACGCAGCAAAAAACACCTAAATTTTATTCAGAGGCCCAAACTAACAAAAATATGCAATTTGGTGCAAATGCTGGTATTTTTATGGCCAAAAAGTGAGATGAAATTCTTCTGATAGCTTGTAATATAAAATCAGTAAGATCTTTATAACAGTATAGCAGATTACTTACATAAAATTATATAAATATCAGTAGTCATTCTATATTTTCCAATAATATGTATGTCTTAGTGAGATGATATTTAAATCCTTAGTTTTATGATCAAAATTAGTTCTATTGTGAGGAAAAACTGCAATGCAATATAGTGATGATTGAGAGATGAACAAAAAAAGTTCCTCAAACACCTGATGGATCATATTTAATACTTATATTTTTACTTGATTTTTCTAAAAAAAAAAAATGATGTGTGGATAATCAAGTAAACCTTCAGTCCAGTACGTGTTTGTCTTGAAATATTACTAACAATATAAAAGATATTTTTATGTTAACTTTATGAAAATCAATAAAGATTTGACAGCAAAAAGACATGGAACCACAAGCTGAAGTTTGACATTTTTACAATGATACCAAAAGGCTTTTTACTTGCTAAAAAGTATGAACAAGCAGAGAGCAAGTAGTAGATTCTGTACTCTACAGATTTTTTCAGCAAGTTTTGAGACCTTAGTAATTTATGTATCAAATATGACACAGTAGGATTTATAGAGTTAAATTCATCCGATTTAAAGCACTGATGCTACAGCCAGAAACATTTCGACAGAAAAAGTCTCATGCTGTTATTATTAGTTAAAATGAATCAAACGACATCCATTCCTTTGATTTTTAAACTCAAGTATGTATTTTAAGCAAAGCGCATTAAGAAACGCATCTGATCGGGGTAAGGTGAACTCGAAACCAGCCTAATTATAAAGGCTAGTCTTTTTAATTATAATTTAATTGTATTATAATGCTATGATTAGTCATGTAGTCCTTCTGGCAACCCACTGATTAGCTGGATTTGAAACTACAGGTGTATCGCCTCACCGAACTAGAGTAGAGTTAATGTGTTTGCCAGCATGCGGACCGAAGTGCCGCCCATATGATTTGGGTTTGCAATAGCACTCTTTTAAACGCTACTGATGGGATCTGCCGTCATAAAAGTAAACACAACACGGCAGCTATGGAAACAACAACAATAGAGGGAAGACGCCAAGCAAAAACAGTAATTTCCCAAGCAACCTATTGCATAACGAAGAGAAAAAACCCTGAGTGTCACTGCTCTGCAATTACCTTGCTGGGTAATTACTCAGCGGAGCTCTGTTTTGGGGGCTAGAATATATTTAATCTGCTGATGATGGCTCTTTTTTGATGAGCCGTGTAATTAAATTCATTTGCAATATATCGGAGATTGAAAACTTTGAATTGAAACCGGCAAAGTTGAAGTCTTTCTTCCTGGTATGTACTCTGATCCGCTACATAGGGGATGAATTAAAAACCTATAATGTTTCATTTTCAGCCTGCCGAGCAAAGCGAATCGTTTTCACAAGAATCCTTTCAGTCTCTCGCTTGTGAAACGAATGACGTCACGAGCTGCCAGAAAGTCTCGGACTCCGATAAAACAAAGTGGGGAAGCAGTTGGAGAACATTTTCCTCAAGCAGATTGAGGTTTTCTCCGCTCCATGCATTGCCATCTGCGGCGCTCTCATGACTGCAGTAATTATCAAGGTAATGGTGCTTATCATGCATGAAATATGAATATAATTTACATAAATCGTCCTTGATAGTCCAAACATCCTTAACGAAAACGGCTCTCCGAGTTGGGACGTTTTAAATATTTTACGGGTTTCCGAGCTGGAGGATATGAATCTGAAGCTGACATTTTCATCTGACACGAAATGTTGCAGGATAAGAGACAAGCTGCAGCTTTGCAGTCTATCATACCATACTTGACATTTTGGCAGGGGACACTCTTTAGATTATAGCAGGATAAAACCTGACTGCTGCAGGAATAGATGGAGTGTCGATGCGCACTGTTTTGAGTCCCGAGTGCAGAAGTCTCTTTGGACCGAGCCGTCCCTCTGAGACGCGTTCATCACATCTTATACACTCACTCCATCAGAGAGTCTGCAGAGCTCAGACAAATCCAGCAATACGCTTACTGAGAGACTGTCAACTCATACAGATGCAAACACACAAACTTGTGCAAAACTACAGTCTCTATTGCAATCAGTTCTTAAGGTGAACTGGTCAAAAATGAGGATGTTTGTAGAATGTACATGCTGCTCTTTTACTTTTAAGGAAAGCAAGACCTGTCAGCCTCAAAAAAGCAAGCAGTCTATTGTATGACTAAGATACCATTATTTATGCAAAATCCCATTTGATTTTCACAAGTTACAATTTGGAATGTAAAGATTTTAAATCATTAGGTTTATGGTTGATGGTGCATCCTTTTGTATACTATATGCTTATGCTTTATACTTATTGTTCACATTTTTATGTTTTTTATTTGTCAAAAATTAAGCTGTCAAAAATAAAAAACACAAAAGCTACATACCATATTAAATGTTAGTACCTATAATTTATTTTTGCATATTATTATTATTATTATTATTGAAACTGCTCCAATTTGCAGTATTTACTTTTAAAATACTTTTATACTACCATTCAAAGTTTGAGGTCTGTAAGATAGATTTATTTATTTATTTTCTCCTTTGAAAGAAGTCATTTATTATTACCAAGGCTGCTATATTTAATGAAAAAAATACACTAAAACATTATTATTGTAAAATATTATTACAATTTGAAGTAACTGTTTTCTATTTGAATATATATTTTAAATATAATTTATTCCTGTGATACAAAGCTGAATTTTAGCATCATTAGTGTCTTTCAGAAATCATTCTAATATGTTGATTTGCTGCTCAATAAACATTTCTTATTACTATTAATGTTGAAAACAGTTGTGCTGCTTGAAGTTTGTGTGTGTGTGTGTGTGTGTGTGTGTGTGTGTGAAAACCATGATACATTTTTTTCAAGGTTATTTAAAGAATTTATTTAAAACAGTATTTTTTTCTATATTATAAATGTCTTTACTGTCACTTTTGATCAGTATATTGCATCCTGACTGAATAAAAGTAAATCTTACTGACCCCAAACTTTTGAATGGTATTAAACTTTTTACTTGAAATATCATATTTTAATTGATTACATCTACTTTTACTTAAATAATAAGCTAGTGTGGTATCTCTACTTTCATTAAATATCAACTTATATTCTTGTCTGTTTCTGTCACAAAGCTAAAGTGTAACTTGGAAAATAGTGCACAAGTCAAATGTTTTACTGTTTTGGTGCTTTTTTTTTTTTTTTTTTTTGTTGAGTGTTTGTGTACATGTTCCTTAGGGCAGCATGGACATTCTGCTAAATGCCTTGGAAGAAAGTACTTGAGATCTGGAGCCACAACAGGGTGAGTAAATGACAGAATTTTTTTTTTCAAGCTAACTTTTCCCATAATAACCTCATATCATCAGAGTGAAGATGTCGAGGAGTTTTGCGGTAATATCATCGCTCATGTGAGAGATTGTGTGTTTTGTGAATGGCTTTGAGAAATGGCTGTTTGCTGAATGGCGTCTGTTGTATTAGGGCCGTGCGCTCACAGCGACAGAAGCCTGCTTGCGATTCTCGGGCCCCTCGTCTCTCTCTCTCAGCTGTCTGTCACGCCGGATGACTTTTCCATCTGCTCGCTGAATCTTCGGGGGTAAAAAGCCTGAGTAAAAATTGGCTTCTTTGATGACAATGTGACACATGAAATGGCTTCTTTTGTACGAATCCCTGGGCGTCAGACAAAGCGTGTCCTCAGACCCAGCCTTCCTTTGACTGTCAGACTCGTGTGGAGTTCAGGTGAGACTGCCGCCATCAAACCTTGCCTATAGTGCCCTCAGGATAGATCCTGCTTTGCAACTGTGCATGAATATTCATTCATTTCAGGGAAATGATGATGCAAATATTTTAAATATTATGCAACTCTGTGAAATCCTGTAAATGTTGATTAACACCTGTAACTGTAAATATCATGTTACTTATTATTATTATTATTTACATACACAATGATAATATTGTGTGTGTGTGTGTGGGGGGGGGGGGGGGGGATATTTTTTAAATCGGGTATGTCATGTTTTTTTTCATGCTATTGAGTACTATTGTGACAAATTATTAGAATATTATTCAACTCCTTGAAATCCTGTAAATGTTGAATAACACCTGTAACTGTAAATATCATATTTCAGATTGTATTGGTTTTTAATAATAATAACTATATTATTATTATTATTATTATTATTATTATTATTTACATCATAATAATTGTAATTTTTTTCTTATTTCTTTTTTCATTTTTATTTATTTATTTTATTATTTATTATTTTATTATTATTATTATTATTATTATTGGAAGTAGTAGTAGTAGTATTTTACTAATTATTATTTTTATTTTAATTGGACATCTGACATTTTTTCCTACTTTTGAATATTACAAAGATTTAAAATATTATGCAAATCCTGTAAGTGTCGTTTAACACACCTGTAACTGTAAATATTATGTTTCATAATTTTTTTTATTGATATTTATTTGTGATGACAATTATTATTTACATATACCATGATTGTATTGTATTTCTATTCTTAATTTTTAATTTTATTTATTACCTATATTACCTTTTTATTGGACACGTACCGTGGTTTTTCCTACTGTTCAGTACTATTATTAATTACAAATATTTAAAATATTATGCAACTCAGTGAAATCTTGTAAATGTCGATTATCACACCTGTAACTGTAAATATCATGTTTCTTTAATAACATTGTTTTTGTATTTTTGTTTATTTATTTATTTTGTATTTGCCATGTTAATACTACCTTTTTTATTGGACATGTGCCATGTTTTCCCCCTACTATTGAGTACTATTATTACAATTGTTATATAATATTATTACACTAAATATTTTAAGTATTATTCAACTCCATGAAATCCTGTAATAATGCATCTGTAACTGGACATTCTGTATTAATGCTGGCAATTTTTTTTTTATAAAAGCTCTGTTATGGGAAATTTAAAGTGAATTTACCATGGATAAGGGGTGTTACACATGAGAGAATTAAAGTAATAAGGTTTGTTGCTTTATTTAACCACCATCATTTTGCAGAAATCCTGCAGCTGTGAGTTGAGCAGTAATTAGCATCATGGGGAGACTCATTTCAAGCACTTGTCTATTTGCAGCCGGGCTCTTCATGGAGCGCAAGAGCGGACGGACCCTGACGGGAACATCATCCTGACTGGAGAAATCCACTGAATAATCAGCCAGTCTGGCAGCTGCGACGACACCACATGACACTGTTGCCCCCCAGTGTTTATTCTCTTCTCCATTTCAGTTATTTACTGTAAGAGATGTATCCTTCACAGACAAATCTCATCATAATACCATGGTTTTTGGACATGGTAACTGGTTCATACCATGTTATTTATTTTTTATTTGATTTATTTATTTATTACATCTACCATCATAATAGCATGATTATTCAGGATGATGATACATATTTTACATATATATAATAATATTGTGTGTTAGTCATTTTTTATTTTAGTGTTTTTTTTTATTGTAGTTTTGTCATGTTGATTGTTTTGAATGAATGAATGAAGCATTTATATAGCGCTTTTATGTGTATTGCTGTACACCCAAAGCGCTTTACAATCATGTAGGGGGGTCTCTCCTCAACCACCACCAGTGTGCAGCATCCACCTGGATGATGCGACAGCAGCCACAGGACAACGGCGCCAGTGCGCTCACCACACACCAGCCACAGGTGGAGAGGAGAGAGAGAGACAGAGCCAATCAAGTGGATGGGGATTATTAGGAGGCCATGATTGACAAGGGCCAGTGGTGGGAATTTGGCCAGGACACCGGGGTTACACCCCTACTCTTTACGAGAAGTGCCATGGGATTTTTAATGACCACAGAGAGTCAGGACCTCGGTTTAACGTCTCATCCGAAAGACGGTGCTTGTTGACAGTATAGTGTCCCCGTCACTATACTGGGGCGTTAGGACCCACACAGACCACAGGGTGAGCACCCCCTGCTGGCCTCACTAACACCTCTTCCAACAGCAACCTAGTTTTCCCAGGAGGTCTCCCATCCAGGTACTGACCAGGCTCAACCCTGCTTAGCTTCAGTGGGCGACCAGTCCTTGGGCTGCAGGGTGATATGGCTGCAGCCATATAAAAACAATGAAATAATGTTTTATTTCATTGTTTTTATTTGGTTTATTATTAAACCAATTAAATTATTATTATTATTTACATATACCATGTTTATTACTTTTTAGTTACTTATTTATTTAATTTTTGCATGTACCATGATAATATCTTTTTTTGTGTTTGTTTGTTTTTTTTTAATACCATAATAATATTGTGCTTTAGTCATTTTTTATTTCATTGTTTTTTTTTATTATTTTTATTTTGTTGTAGTTTTGTCATGATTATTAATTATGTTTTATTTCATTGTTTTTATTTAGTTAATTATTATTATTATTATTATTATATTATTATTATTATTATTATTATTATTATTGTAAGGTCTGTTTTGGGTTCTGTGTCATGTTCTTGTTTTCATGTCTTTTATTTTGAAGTTTAGTATTGGTTCCTGTTTGTGTCATGCTTCCCTTGCCCTCTTGTCTCCTTGCTATTGGTTCCCTTGTTCAATGTGTCATGTTCTGATTGGTTGTCCTAAGTCATGTGTCTTGTCCCCATTGGTTGGTTCTTGTCATGTGGTTCTCATTGTTTGTTATAAGTAGCCATGTCATTGCCTTTGATCCTTGTTGAGTATTGAAGTTGTAATCTGCTGTCGGTGAGTCTAGTCTGTTCATGCCATGCCAAGTCTGTTTCAAGCCAAGTCTGTTTCATGTCAAGTCAAGTCTTCGTCTGTTTGGATTATGTTTGGATTTTGGATTTCAACTTGTAAATAAACTGCACTTGGGTTCTTCACTACACTCGCCTCCAGTGGACTGAATTGTTTACAGAATACACGACCACTACAATGGACCCAGCAGTTCGTCTCTTGCATCTTCATCAAGGCAGTCACTCCATTGAGGATTATGTGGGGGATTTTTGTGATCTGTGCCATTTGGGGGGATTTAATGATACAGCCCTTAAAGACATTTTTCGTTTTGGTTTAAAGGAGAGTATTTCTAAGTTAATGCCTCATCATACCCCACACTGGACTCTTGAACAGTACATTGACTTTGCTTTGAGAATGAGTGGCTCTGCTTTCAATGTGGGTGTTGTGGAGGAGGAACATGGCACTTCCCCAAAGTCCTCAGTTATCATGCCTGCCATGCCAAAGTCTGATCACGTCATGTCTGCTACTCCAGGGCCTGCTCACGTCATGCCAGGGCCTGCACACAAGATGGCCGCCATGCCTGAGTCCCCGGCCAAGATGGCCGCCATGCCTGAGTCCCCGGCCAAGATGGCCGCCATGCCTGAGTCCCCGGCCAAGATGGCCGCCATGCCTGAGTCCCCAGCCAAGATGGCCGCCATGCCAACACCGTCCTATCAGGATCTCGTCCCGTCATGGCTACTGTTCCAGGGTCAAGTCAAGTCACAGTTGATCGTCATGAGTCTCGTCACATCTCCGCTGATTTTCCAGAGACTCGTCACGTCACAGCTGATCATCCAGAGTTATGTCACGTCTCAGCTGTTCTCCCAGAGTCTCGTCACGTCACAGCGGATCGTCCAGGGTCAAGTCACATCTCAGCGGGTCTTCTAGTCTCATTAAGTCTCAGCGGATCTTCCAGAGTCGCGTCACGTCTCAGCTGATCATCCAGGCTATCGTCACGTCTCAGCTGATCTCCTACAGTTTCGTCACGTCTTAGCTGATCGTCCAGCGTTATGTCATGTCTCGTCTGATCTGCCAGAGCCACGCCACGTCTCATCAGATCTTCCAGAGCCTCTTCATGTCTCGTCTGACCTTCCAGAACCACTTCACATCATGTCTGCCACCCCAGCGCCACGTCCTGTTGCAGTTGTTGTACTACAATCCTCCACAGTCCTATCAAGGGAAACTGTCATCAAGCGTCAGAGGTGGGCATCCAGTGTGGAGGATCCACCGCTTGTGTCAGCACGCACTGCTGGTATCCCCAAACCAGCTCATTCTAGTCCTCCTACTCATGAACTCATTCCCCTGTCTGTAGCACTTCCTGTATGGTGGGTCGCTTTATGGTGTATCTGGGCCGCACACACCACCGCTGATTTGCTAGAGGCGGCGGCATCGGCTACAATATCTCCAGAGGTGGCGGCTTATGCTGCGGAAGTTTCCGAGGTAACGGTGCTCGCTGCTGTGCTCCCAGAGGTCATGGTGTCCACTGCAGTCTCTTCAGAGGTGACGGCACAGGCTGCAGAACCTCCCGAGATGGTGGCACTCGCCTCAGTTCCCTGCGCGGTGGTGGCGCCCAGTGACAATCTCTGTGAACTGTCTGTGCTGGCCAAGGAGGCTGGTTATGAACTCTCGTCCTGTCCTGTCACGGCTATGGAGGCCGTCTGTGAATCCTCGTCCTGTCCTGTCACGGCTATGGAGGCCATCGGTGAATCCTCGTCCTGTCCTGTCCCGGTCAGGGAGGCCATCTGTGAACTTCTGCCTTGCTTTGAACTGGCCACGGAGGCCGTTCATGAACTCACGGTCTCTCCTGTCACGGTCACAGAGGCCGTTCATGAACTCACTGTCTGTCCTGTCACGGCCACGGAGGCCGTTCATGAACTCACGGTCTGTCCTGTCACGGCCACGGAGGCTGTTCACGGTCTGTCCTGTCACGGCCATGGAGGTCGTTCATGAACTCACGGTCTGTCCTGTCATGGCCATGGAGGTCGTTCATGAACTCACGGTCTGTCCTGTCACGGCCACGGAGGCCGTTCCTGAACTCACAGCCTGTCCTGTCACGGCCACGGAGGCCGTTCCTGAACTCACAGCCTGTCCTGTCACGGCCATGGAGGTCGTTCATGAACTCACTGCCTGTCCTGTCACGGCCACTGAGGCCCCTGCTCCGCCATGGCTCCCTGCTCTGCCTCCACCGCCATTGCTCCACGCTCCAGGCCCTGTTCCCCTTCACGGGCCTGGCCCTCCATCCCTCCCCCCATTCCGTCTCCGCTCCACCACCCTCCTGGACTTTTGGGGTTCTGTGTAGTTTAGGCTTCTGGAGCTGCCTTTTTTTAGGGGGGAATATGTAAGGTCTTGTTTTGGGTTCTGTGTCATGTTCTTGTTTTCATGTCTTTTATTTTGAAGTTTAGTATTGGTTCCTGTTTGTGTCATGCTTCCCTTGCCCTCTTGTCTCCTTGCTATTGGTTCCCTTGTTCAATGTGTCATGTTCTGATTGGTTGTCCTAAGTCATGTGTCTTGTCCCCATTGGTTGGTTCTTGTCATGTGGTTCTCATTGTTTGTTATAAGCAGCCATGTCATTGCCTTTGATCCTTGTCGTGTAATGAAGTTGTAATCTGCTTTCGGTGAGTCTAATCTGTTCATGCCATGCCAAGTCTGTTTCAAGCCAAGTCTGTTTCATGTCAAGTCTTCGTCTGTTTGGATTATGTTTGGATTTTGGATTTCACCTTGTAAATAAACAGCAATTGGGTTCTTCACTACACTCGCCTCCAGTGGACTGAATCGTTTACAATTATTATTATTTACATATACTATGATAATTCCATGTTTTTTATTTATTTATTTCATTTTTACATTTACGATGATTTATTTATTTATTTATTTATTTATTTATTTTTATATAATGTTGACACTTTTTGCTACTACATCATGGTAATACCACTTTTTATACTATTTGACATTTTTGAACCTCCCAACAAGAAGCACAGTGATAATACCTTGGTAAAAATAAACAAAAAAAACACACACACACACACACTTGACCCTCTATCAATTGCATAATTGTTCTCTAACTGTTTGCTTTTCTTGAAAAACTAACACTAGCTTTCTTTACTATATTCTATCTACTTGTTTTCTTAAAAAAAATAAATAAATAAAAATATCTTTCTACGCATACTGTGTTAGGCTAACCGAGACTTGTCATAGTACTTGCATGTTTACATTTATGCATTTAGCAGACGCTTTTATCCAAAGCGACTTACATTGCATTCAAGTTACAGTTTCTACATTTTATCAGCTCTTGCTTTCCCTGGGAATCGAACCCATGACCTTGGCGTTGCTAGCGCCATGCTCTACTATTTGAGCTACAGGAGAGCATGTTGTTGTTCTTTTGTTGGTTTTGATTGCTTCTATTGTCCTCGCTTTGGATAAAAGTGTCTGCTAAATGACTAAATGTAAATGTACAATGGTGGTAATCAGTAATACCATGGTACTCTGATTTACATCATGGTACTGAAATTCATGCCTGATGGTATTTACATGGTACTCCCGGTTTGTTCTTTGGACATTTACCATGTTAAAACCATAATGTTTTGGACGTTTACATGTTTTATATGTTGTCATCGAATATAATTTCATTGTCATATTGAAAATATGCCATGTAAATTCCATGGTACATGAATATGGCAATTATTCAGTACAATAGTACCTCCACAATACTCTACTGTTAGTGTCTGACTGTTTGCTTTCTTTCTACAGAGTGATGGGAAAATGCAGATGTCAAGATTTCTTCAGTGTCTCTATTAGGACGTGTCATCATAAGCTGGTAACCATGGGGACGGATATCAGTTCTCGTGCATGCAGTAACCCATGTGGCATCCTTCAGTGTGAAAGTGATGTATGGTGTGCAGCGCTGTCATAAGCGTAATATACATCTGTCTGAGATTATACGGAGCAGTATTCTGATGGACACTAAGATTCAGAACGCTGCATTGCCATCTGCAGAATAAGCACAGAAGAGGAGTTTAACTAACCCTCCAAATCTCTGAAAGCCAGTGTGAAATGATGTTCGCAACTTCAGTAATCACATGTACTCGGGAGTGATATTTAACAAGAAGAGCAGGAATTAATTAGATTGTAAAAATATTCGGTTGAATAATTACTGGAATAATGTGTAGTAGTCAATTGTGAACAATGAAATAAGATGCCAAAATCTTTATACCAACCCAATTGACCTGAGTATTTAAGTATTTAAATCAATTTTCATTTTAAGAAATTATTGCTCTTATGCAGCAAGAATGAATTAAATTGATCAAAAGTGACAATAGAGACATTTATGATGTTACAAAATATTTATATTTTAAATAAATGCTGTTCTATTGAACTTTTAATTAAAGAATGCTGAAAAACTGTGTCAAGGTTTTGACAAAAATATGAAGCAAGACAACTATTTTGAACACTGAAAATAATAATAAATGTCTCTTAAGCAGCAAATCAGCATATTAGAATGATTTCTGAAGGATCATGTGACACTGAAGACTGGAGTAATGATGCTGAAAATTCAGCTCCGCATCACAGAAATAAATTACATTTTAAAATATATTCAAATAGAAAACAGTTATTTTAAATTTTAATATTTCACATTATTAATGTTATTACTGTCATTTTTAATCAAATAAATGCAACCTTGGTGAGCAAAAGAGATGTCTTTCAAAAACTAGAAAAATCTTACCAATTCCAAAATTTTTAAAGGTAGTACAATATATTTATGAGGCAATTTTTGAAGAATTGTCAAAGTAGGTGATGCTTTTATCCATGCTAACTTACAGCACATCTATTATTATTATTATTATTATTATTATTATTATTATTATAAAGCCTGGTCCACACTGCAGGTTATTCTGGCCAAGAACTGCCCACCTCAGGAAAAACTCACAGACAGCATGTATAGATTCTGTTTTCCGAATTTCTTCCTGCCCATTAAATAATAACCGATTCTGCTTTATGGCTCAGCCCTTGCAGGATTTAACCTACAACCTTTAAGTTACCAGCCCTGTTCTTGAACAACTAACCAGCCCACCCATCGTCAGCGACCTCGAGTTCAATGAACAGCTCTTCATCACTCAGTACTTGGCCTGTAACCAAACACTCCAGCCTGACAGACCCTTCAGGGCATATGTATAAGTCACCACATACAAAATGAACAATAAAGCTTAGAAAATATTACTAGAAGGCCCTCGTCCAGTGGCCGCAATAGCTGGCCAGTCACACAACAGAAAGTTTACTTTATAGTGCAGCTTAAATCCGTGATTTGAAAAACACAAAACTGTTCATATTTACAGTGTCTCGACAGAGCGATGAATGGACAGCTGTGATGTGAGGAGAAAGAGCCGATTCAGCAGAGAGAAACGCCGCTCTGTACAGTAAGCACACAGATCTGCTTCTCCTCCGGCCTTGGGATGTCGCCAGGGGGCTGACGTTCAGGAAAAATGGAGGGAGTCGGGAATATTGAATGGGGCGCTTGTTTTACATGTGAAGCTGAAGGGAAATCTAACTTGCTAACATCACAGTTGGTAAGTATATGCAGCGTCAGATGGAGGTTCTAAACCCAAATATGGTAATTCTGTCATTGTTTACTCACCCTCATGTTATTTCAAGCCTGTATGCTTATATTTTAGGGAGGAATACAAAAAGCATATTTTTAAAATAATTTTTATGCAATTCTTTTCCATATATTGACAGTTCATAGTGTTTAAAAAGAACAGAAACACTATAGAGCACAACAGTCTGGTTCCAGGAGTAAAAATCCCATTAATTTTCTCCATAGGGGAATTGATTTTTAACAGTAACTTATAACCCATTAAAGACTGACTGAGGTTGTTAATCGATGGTATAAGCTTCTGTTGAAGCCATTAACTCAAAATCATGTTTAACAGCAGAATTCACCAGCAGAATTCCTGGTGAAAAACTACATTTTCCATGATTATGCAAAAAACCTGTACCGTTCAGAGAAAAGCAGCAAGCAAATCACGCCAAAAGAAGTCTGTCTCCCTACACTTTTAAAATACTTAAAATTTGTATATATATTAGAGCTGTCAAATCGATTAATCATGATTAATCGTATCCAATTATATACAGTACATATATATATGCGCATGTAAATATTTCTTACATTTTTATATAATATACACAGTACACACAGTACAAACTTATGTGATTACTCGATTTGACAGCCCATTGTGTTTATAGATACAGTCAACCTTTGTTGATTTTCAAAGTCTTATTTGCTCAAAAAAAGTTTGAAATGTTGTGGTTCTCCTCGTAGCTGGTTGGTTTGGTTTTCATGGCTTATAACACTTTAACAAAGATTTTCAAAGTCCGTATGGGAAAAATGAATGGAAAATCTGCTTGATTATCAGAGGGCATCAGCCTATTTTAGGAGAATATTCGCTGAAAACTGAAGCAATCAAAAAGTCATTTGTGATTTGTGAAAGTCAAAGTGATTTCTCCTTTGCTGCATGAGCAAGAGCACCGTGAACTCAGCAAAGTACTTCCTGTTATTTTCTATGGATGAAAAAATTCCAGACTTGGACAGTCATCAGGGAGAGTAAACAATGGCAGAATTGTTAGCTGCGGGTGAACTATCCCTTTAAATGCAACATTTTCAGCTGGGACAAAAACAGTTTTTCAGAGTGCTCTGTGGCATAAAAATACTGTTACAACATAATTGGACGAGGAGAAAAGACAAAAAAGCTCAGAGTGAGAGGTCATCTCACCTGTGCAAAACATCAGTACACTCTGAGAAACCACTGATAAGACCATCAGAAATACTGATTCTTGTTTTATGTCATATCATGACCCATTATAATCCCATTCTACATGTGGAGGGAAGTTTCACCGGCGGTCTGGGAATAATTGGTCCCTGGAGAGATCACATCAGCCCCACCTCTCTCTCTCTCTCCCTCTCTCTCTCTCTCTCTCTCTCAGTCCTGTCTAGAGCTCAACAGATGTAAGCAGCCCTGTCTTCTCTAACCGCTCAGCTCAAATATGAGACACTTCAAGACACAAGTATTGTGCGTCTTCTGCTTATTGTTTACGTGTTACGAAGCAGAAAAATTAAAAACCAGAGGTCTGCGCCAGAAGGATGTTGACTATATGGAGAAAGTAAGACTTTAAGTATTTATTGTATTATTTTTACCACTTCTTGCAAAATATGATCTTCAAAGGGCAAGATAACTTTATATGTATTTTTTGTGTATTTATGTAATGCATTTAAACCCAAAGGAAACTTTAATTGCTCTGGAGACTAAATTATGTTTCACTTAATTATTAAGATGTTTCTCATAAAATTCCAGTCAAGTGTTGACTTTGAAGAGTATAGAGCTAAAAATGAATTTATAGTGCCTCAGATCATCTGTTTTTATAATAATTTGATGAAAAATGTTCAAGATCATACTGAGATTACTGACTTTTGATTGCAAACTTTCTTTGCACAGTTTGAGATCTCTTTTGAACCTCTAAAGGAGAAATGTGAGATTTCTGTTGGCTTTTATTTCAAGAGAAACCTCAGTAGATTCAGCAAGTCTCCATTTTTTCTCCAAAACAATTATTAAAGAGGTCTCATATGCGCTTTGCTTTTTGATATAGGAAGGTTGGTCCTCTTTGCAGAAGTTCTAGAAAGTCTTGGTTTTACTTTGAGCTGTCTGAAAGAGGTCATCAAATCAGACACTTCAGTTTTAAGTGTGCAGTATGAGTGACTATAAAATAATTGGCTATGCTGGCTGATTCGGTCTCTTCAAGAAATCAATACTGTAACTGTGATTTCCTGCAGACAGTGCAAGTTTTTCTTATTGACTAAAGCCTTTGCCAATATTGAACAATGCCAGATTCATTTTTGCAGATGCAAGAATATGAGTCACAGGGTCCAGTTAACCAAGCGGTAACAATGGATTGATTGCTAAAAAGGATGTGACAAAGCTGTTTAAACTCTGGTCAGAGCCCACTAAGAGTGAACAGTTTGCAGGAAACTAACCAGAATTGTATTTTAGATGCTCTTTTTTGAGAGTAACAACTCTTATAGTACTCAGTTTACAACTGCTGAAATTGGTTAGTCTGTTTAGCTGTTAGTGATTATTGCAGGCCTGTCTAGATAGCTATTTCTAAAATATGCATACTGTATATTGTGCGTAGTTTACAAATTTTCTGTATGCACCGAATACCTGAATGATACTGCTACATCTGCACTGTTGAATAATCCTACAATGCATTGCATTTGACTTACATTTAAGGGAATAGTTCACCCAAAAATGAAAATTTGCTGAAAATGTGCTCACCCTCAGGCCATCCAAGATGTAGATGAGTTTGTTTCTTCATTGTAACAGATTTGGAGAAATTAAGCATTTTCATCACTTGCTCACCCAAGGATCCTCTGCAGTGATGTTTTTATAGCTGTTTTAGACTGTTTTCACTTGTAAACAGTGATTGTTATTTCTCTCCTGATTCAGACGAGATGACTTTTTCACTGGAGGAAGCAATATTATGGATAGAGGACTCATATTTTAGCCGGTTTGAAGTTAAAAACATCTTAATGATGGATTTGTTTCTTACAAACACATAGCTTTTCACTTCACAAGATGTTGATTGATGGACTGGAATGGTGTGGATCACTTGTGGATTATTGTGATGTTTTTTTATCAGCTGTTTGGACTCTCATTCTGAAGGCACCCATTCACTTCAGTGGATCCATTGGTAAGCAAGTGATATAATGCTAAATTTCTCCAAATCTGTTATGAAGAAGAAACAAACTCATCTACATCTTGAATTGGATTTCATTTTGGGGTAAACTATTTCTTTAACTTAACTTTAGCTGCAATTTTAGAGTTTTGACTCATTTTTTGATTGCAAAATAAACTTCCAAAATGTCAAAAATGTGACACACGCTCAGTTTCACATACTTTTTTGAATAGTATGCACTGTATGCAGTACGCCAATATTCCAGTTCGAACATCATCTCTGTCTCTCGTCATCAAAGTCAGTTGAATATACAGCTGTTGGCTGTTAAAAATTCCTCGCCTCATTTCATTCCTTGATTGCTTTGAAATCTCCAGAGGTCCAATTCAAGATAAATTTGATATTCATCTTTTGCATAATTTTATTCAACAATCTTGCCAGTGGAACCATCTGCATTTTTATTAGTAAGCCAAAGTTAACTTTGAATAGCCCAGATATAACCAGCAATCCATGTGTGTCTGATATTCCAGTTCTCAAGCTACAGCAAGCCATAACAATTCTCAGTGGGCTTAAAGTTCTTCATTCTAAGAGGTGTAGAATCATGTTGCTATTTTAAGACTGTAGAGATGAGATTGAACTTTATAAGGCCTGAAACATATTCAGCAATGTGAATGCCAAAACCTCTAGATACAATTGCTTGATTTCAAGTTTTGTTGAGATGCCCAATCCGTCCAACCACAATTCGTAACACAATGCAAGTATGTGTTGTAATTCTCAGTGGTAAAGCAGCCATTAGCACAATGGTGTGTGACTCTAGCGCCCCCTTGAGTACTGAGGTTTGTTAACGCCTCAGTAATGCAAGGCCATATATTAATTCATTGCGTTTATTTTATTGTCATTTAATTTTTAATGCAAGTTCTTGGTCTCATTGTGAATGATTTGTCAGTGTACGTTATTTCAATAAGCAAAATGACTGTTTTTTGCAATAATTTATCAAAATGTTACAACTTGCTCCACCTCTAAAATAACTTTTTTAGCTCTTCCCATTCAGGAACTCAGTGGTAGTAACACCATTTCTATGATTCAGCCATTTCCCGACGGCATTTCATGTTGACTTTAACAAGGATTAACAGATGTGCAAAATACTTGCAAGATGGTAGCCAAGCATTTTGCTTGCATAGTTTGTTTATGTTATTTTACTATTATATATAAACTATTATTGCATTCATTAATGTTCTTAATTAACTTTTATTTTTATATTTAGTTTTATTTTTAGCAATTGTGTTGTGCTTTTATAGTCATTTTATTATTATTTTATATTTCAAAATAGTTGTACTTTTTATTTATTTTATTATTATTATTATTATTATTATTATTATTATTTAATTTTAGTTAACAATAACAACGTTATTGGCTTAAATGAATAGTTCACCCAAAAATGAAAATGTACCCACCCTCAGGCCAGCCAAGATGTAGAAGAGTTTGTTTCTTCATCTGAAACAGATTTTGAGAAATTTAGTATTACATCACTTGCTCACCAATGGATCCTCTGAAGTGAATGGGTGCCGTCAGAATGAGAGTCCAAACAGCTGATAAAAACATCACAATAATCCACAAGTAATCCACACACCACTCCAGTCCATGAAAGTGTTGTGTTTATAATAAGCAAATCCATCATTAAGATGTTATAAGTGAAAACAGTCCAAAACAGTTCTAAACAAATACAGTATGACGGTGGATTTTGATGTAAGAGGTCAACAGGTGATGGAGTTTTTCACTGGAGGATGTGTTAATATGGATTATGGACTCATATTTTGGCCAGAAGAGACAGTTTTAAGTTAAAATGTCTTGATGGATTAGTTTCTTAGTTTCACTTCATAAGATGTTATCTGATGGACTGGTGTGATGTGGATTACTTGTGGATTATTGTGATGTTTTTATCAGCTGTTTGGACTCTCATTCTGACGGCACCCATTCACTGCAGAGCATCCATGACATTTATAACAAACTTTGTCCCACCAACATGGCCATCCATAAACCACAAGGTACTGACTAGCACTGCTTTATTTCAGGAAAGGTTACTGGCTACGACAAATTAGTTAGGACGGTTTATCATAATCTGTAATCAGTGAAATAAAAAAAATCCAGGGCTCTATTGATCATGGACTGGGAAAAAATGTCTTAGCTCCTGGATCAGAGCTACTCTATCACCAAAAGAGTGTTTTATTGTAAATGATTGTATCAGGTAAACATTCCAGTCGATTCATCATTGTAATGAAAAACAGGCTCGGTAATCCTTTTGAATTTGCTCGCGGTGGGTAGATTATATGGAGGGTGAATTTCTCATTCAGACCAGTCAGGGAAGCATCACTAATGAACCTGGCACGACTAGCCGGCGAAGAAAATGAGGCTGTGTGCATCGCAAGGCATTGTTTGCAGGACACTCAGGTGTGTTCTGTCAATAAAAAGCAGCGGAGCCAAACGCACTGAAGGCTCGAGCTCGACCACGGCACTGCAAGCTTATAAATATGAATACATTTCACTTCCTGGCTTGCCGGGAAGATTTATTACCTATTTAAGGGCCCTTATTTCCACAGCCCTCTGCTCGCAGGCATGCTGATTAGAAGCTGCATTACTCTTGCAGAAGAGACTCAGGTGACAGCGGAGCTGCTTAATGCTAAAGCCAGACCTCCTGCGCTCAGATCCGTGTATTGTTCGCGCAGACGAGGTTGTGTTACGGCGATGACATCGCTTCATATTCGGCCCGTGCGCTCGGAAGCCGCTTTCTTATTGAGATGTAAATGTTTGGTGTGTCACTGTTTTGCTAATGCGCGCACATTTGCACAAAACTCTAAATAGCCTATTATGCATGCGCTTTTTCTGCATGATCGGAGAGCCCGCTGGTTGTTCCACCTGGCATTTTGACGAAGTTTCTCATCCATCAGCGGCACTGGCATAAGTCTACACCTCCTCAGTGAATGTTCATTAAAATGCATTTTTGCTCAAACAGGCTTTGCAGCGTTAATACGTTGTGTATACACACACACACACACACACACACACACACACACACACACACATACATATATATATATATATATATATATATATATATATATATATATATAATAGCAAATAAATAATAGGGCCTAAAATGTGGGTTATCATTCATTTATATACCCAGCAAACAAAACGTTCCCCTAACATTTTTGTTTCCCGTTTGGTTATTTTTTGGGAACCAAATACTAACGTTAGGGGAACGTTCTTTTAGGCTATATTTTTTGTAACCATAAAATAATGTTCCCAGAATGTTGAATGGTGGTTATTATTAAATAATCTAAAAATAACTTAGAGAACTTTCCCTAATGCTTATTTTTAGGTTATTTTTCCAACCATAAAATAACGTTCCCAGAATGTTGCAGGGTGGTGGTTTTCAAAATACCCTAAAAATAACTTAAAGGGAACAATCCCTAAAGGTTATTTGTACGGTTTTTTTGTTTTGTCTTGTTTTTTTGCAACCATAAAATAACATTCCCTGAACGTTGCATGGTGGTTACCAATAAAATTTTGAAACATTTTGAATTTCTGACTGAATCTGTTACGGAGCCGACGAGACGAGAGGCGTTTTGTTTTGTGGTTACAAAACAAGCAAGGTTCATGCAATGGCAAACAGGCACAACACAGGCAAGACAAAGAGTAGTCCTAGGGCAAGCATGGGTCTTCGATCGGCGAACAATATCCAACAGGGCAAGGCAGAGAGTCCAAGAGAGATGGAAGTCCAAATGGGAAGGCAAAGGGTTAATCCAGGAAACACGGGCAAGAATCAAGACACTAGAAAACAGGCAAGGCAAGACTATAATAACTGAGTGGGCTCCGTAGAGTAGCTATCACTAGGACATACGCTATACTCGGCGACAGGGCTGCTGCTGGCCAAATGGATGCCCTAAGCAGAATTGTATTGTTGTGCCCCCTCTGTCAAATATTATGGAAGTAAAAATAAATAAATTAAAAAAAAAAAACACACATAGGGATCAAAATAAAACTTCAATAAAATATAAAAGTAAATAAATAATCTGTAATTATATTATTTACAAATTACAATTGTAGCTCTAGACAGTTACCTACTGCTACAATTTACAGTTGTCTGATTGATTTTATAGTCTCAAGCATTCAGAAATCATGCAAAAGAAAATTAAGCAGTTTTACTACGATAAAATTATGGTTAATTTTTGTTAGGGTTGTGATGTCCACATGTTTTTGTTGAAGAAATTATAGAGGCTGTATGTCATCTATCGCAAAAAGGTGGCCAAAAATGAAAGATTAAGTGGATATTTGAATTAGCCTAAATGTTTGGACAATATTAAAGGATTTGATCGTCCTGTAAATGTAACAGCAGCAATTACCAGGCCTTTGGGGCCCTTTGCAGGCATTTGTAATAATATGTAATGTACATAAATTGTTTATTTTGTATTACATTATGTATTTTAACAGTGTTATTCAATGAAACCATATAATTTTTAATTAACCAATCATTATTGCCTCGTTTTAATATAATGCATTTTAAGTCATTTTAAAGGCTGTTGTTGGCTTAGGTCTGTTTTTATAACCACAAAAAAATATTATCCTAAATACTTATTTGTTAACTATTATTTGAAGTAACAAAACCATGGTTAATTTGTGGTTACCATGGCTACAATAACCGTGATTTTTGGTTTTATTCGTAGTAAAACCATGGCTAATTTTAGTAAGGGAACATGGTAAATCATAGAGTATATTAGATACGTTGTTGGTGGTTAAATTATTACCGACATTAAAACGCGTTATGTCAACAACCAAAAAAGTTTCACATGAATGTACCTGGTACTAGTGTACTACTGACTGTACCTGAAAGTGATGCACGGGCTTCATCTTTTTTCTTTTTCTTTTCTCCGCGCCGGATTGTGATTGCTCACGGGTATAGTTGTCGTCCATCAATTATGATCATTTGCATTCAGCCGCAAACATGAGGTGCGAGCGTGCGCGTGCGCGGATGCGGGAATGGCGCGTCACGTGTGCTCTGAGTTCACTGTAAAATGCATTTTTATAGTGATATATGTATGTTCATGTTTATTCATATTTCATGTTCATTTTTATGTATATGTTAATTGTATATAGAACGAAAGTTTTTATTTATTTGTATTTTTTAATTTTTTTTTTTTTTTTTTTGAGCAAGTGGGATGGTGCCCCCCTGGGAGATGGTGCCCTACGCAAACTGCGTGCTCCGCGTGTAGGGAGCGGCGGTACTGCTCGGCGATCATAACGAGGAAGTCCAGGGCTTATAAACCGTGTCTCGTTGGTTACAGCTGTGGGTGCAACTAGTGCGGTGGATGATGGGGGGGGATGTAGTCCAGGGTATAGTGCATCAGTCAGTGTAGTGTGAGAGTCAGTATGATGGACGGGTGACTTCTGCTGGAGAGTGAACAGAAGGGCAGGCACAGGATTCGTAACAGAATCTTTATTTACTGAAATCACGTGACTTGAGCAGTTTGATTCGAACTCCGAATGACTTGCTGTGTCCCAAGTCGCATACTATCCGTCCTAAATAGAATTCAAAAATATAATTAGTATGTCCCAAATCATAGTATGTTTAAAAAAAGTATGCCAAAGATTCCCGGATGGTCTACTACTTCCGGTTAGAATTCGAAGTGCAGATCGATGCACACTCTAACGGCTAATATTGCCCACAACACATTGCGCGGTGGACGGGGATTCGATTAGAACTACAAACACGCATAAAAAGTGTTAAAAACTACAAACATGGTGGATATGCGCGACCAACAGACTGGTAAAGAAAGGGATTTGAGTGATAAATAATCAATGTCTAACCTGATGAAAAAATATCAATTTAATGTTATCCACGTTATACTTCATCTGCAGCAACACTGTGAACTTTTATAATGATACGTTTGGTCATTAACTTTGAAATGCATCATTATGCAAACACATGAGCAGAGTTCTCGGCATGAAAGACCCGCGATGTGCTTCTTTATTCTCTCCAATATGGTAGTAAATCAAATTAAACGAAATGTGGATGAAGTTAACTGTGACAAGATGATTGACAGGGCAGTTTAAACAGTTACAGGATGCACGTAACTAAGCAACAGAGCGTCCGTTAAAGACGCAGTTATGACGAAGTAGTATGTCCCAAAGCGTGCCTACTATTCTGCTACGTACTCGTAAGTATGTACCTTTTCTTCACAAAAAGAGTACATACTTTTAGGGCATAGTATAAGTAGACGAATTGGGACGCAGCAACTGATTCGAAACAAATGATTCGAAGCTTCACAAAGCATTTTTACGAAAGCGTCCATCACTACCCGAAACGCTCTCATGCATTAATATTTGTAACACTTCTTGTTGTATCTGTTTAAAGACCAAACAAGGCAAGTATGCTGCACGTTTAAGTGTTGAAGCCGTTTATCTGAGACTCTGTGAACAACTGTGTAATCAGATAATTAATCACAGTAATAATGACCTGTGTTTTACTGTCTGAATGGACAGATGATTCAGTCTCCATCCAGCCAGGTGCAGCATCCCAGTATAGGTTACTTCTACATGCCCATTAGCAACATTGTGCAAAACATATTAAGTATTAGCCATAGCATGGTATTTTCATCAGTAACCAGAGACCACACCATAAGAGCTCATTCCAGATGCATTACACTGACTAGTGTTGGATGAGATTGTTAATACCTCTTACAGTTGCTTCAAGCTACAAAATATGCTGTTTAATATCAAGTTAAAAAGCTCCTGTTGAATCCTGTATGTTTTCAGTATTCCAGCTGCCTCCAGGGTCCAGCAGGCACCCTGGGAAGAGACGGAAATCCAGGAGTGAATGGAATTCCAGGTACCCCCGGTCTACCGGGCCGAGATGGTGCAAGAGGAGAGAAGGGTGAATGTGTGACGGAGAGGTTTGAAGAGCCGTGGAAACCCAACTACAAGCAGTGTGCCTGGAACTCTCTCAACTATGGCATTGACCTGGGCAAAATTACAGTAAGAGGCCACAATGACGATTACTGCTTTATTTAAAGCATATCATGTCCAAAAGACCAGTGCATTCTTATTTTAGTATAATTTATATTGGTATTAGCTTGTATTTTTGTATTTTCAGTTTTCCTTTTTGTAATTTTGTTGTGTGCTTTTGTCATTTTTATTATTATTATAATTTTTTTATTTATTTTTTATAGCTGTAATTATTTTTTTAAATTCTAGTTTTAAAGTAATTTAGATTTTATAGTAATTTTAGTACTATAAATTAAACTTCTGTTTATTTGCCAAAGCAACTTTTTTTTTTTTTCATGTAATATATTTTTTTCTAATTTTATTTTAGATTTATTTCAATTGTAGAAAACAACTTTAGTTTTAGTAAACAATAAAAACATTGACAAACTGTAAAAAAATATTTTTGGAAGTTGGTAAACAAAGATTATTGGAGTACTATTTCACAGTCTTTCTATTTGAAAATGACATGTTTATTCATTGTGCAAGTTACTGTTTTTTTATAATTATTTTTGAAATTTACTAGCAGTTTTTTTGTACCATTGTACTTTTTTGCCAAAAAAATTTAGTATTTACATGGGTTTTTTTAAATTAAAATTTATTTAAAAATTGGTTAAAAATTCAAATTTTCAGTATCGGAAATAATTTGAAATTAGTGAATAATTTAAATTATTTATTATTCATAAAAAAAAAAAAAATAAAAAAAAATAATAATAATAATAATAATAAAGAAATCATGCCAAATCTTAATATTGAAAGATTTTCTCAGCTCTAGACTATTTTCTTTGCCAAAATTGTGAGTGCATTTTCTATCAAATGGTTTTAGTAATTATCGTAATGTATGGAAAACTCATAAAAGGTGTGGAAACCCCTTTGTAATCGTTCAATACAATGGTGTAAAAAATAAAAATAAAAAAACTACTATATGGTAATGCCATCTTATACAATCACCATATGCAGTACTTCTACAGTATTTTTTATTTTTATTTTTATTTTTTTGCATTATGTGTTTGGTTTATATGCTTCTTTGGAGTAGGGTTGTTGTAAACAAGGCGTCAGATTCATCAGCTCTTCCTGTGTTCCTGTCCTCAGGAGTGTACGTTCACTAAGCAGCGTGCAGACAGTGCTCTCCGTGTGCTGTTCAGTGGCTCACTCAGGCTGAAGTGTAAGACAGCTTGTTGCCAGCGCTGGTACTTCACTTTTAATGGGGCAGAATGCGCCGCTCCACTGCCTGTAGAGTCCATCATTTACCTGGACCAGGGAAGTCCAGAATTCAACTCCACCATCAACATACACAGAACCACGTCAGGTAAGGGCCAAGAAACCGCTTGCTTGAACAGTGACATCTGAACTGTAAATCTGAGAAGAGGTGTGAGACTGCCA